>VWYO01024949.1:0-18852 GCA_013400275.1 Rhadina sibilatrix
CTCCAGCTGATGCTCACAGCCAAATCCTGGAAGTTCCCAGCCACAGCCAAGCTCTGCAGGCTCTGCTGGGGCCTGAGCAACAAGCCCTAATGCTGCCTGGCACCTGTGATAAACAAGTTGTTGGGAGCTGCTGGAAGTTGGATCAATGCAAAGAAGCATCACCCCAGTGCAATAATGCCCAGAAATTCTGCAGAGCAGGAGGCTGCTGAGAGGGAAATGGCATTGTTGGAGAGTTGACAGCATCCTGTGCCTGCCCCTTGGCAATCCCAGCGCAATGGCAACATGGCCTTCAAATTCTGCTTTTTTAAAATGTTACAGACAGGCTAATATTCACTTCAGAGCACTTTGTTCCTGTTCATGAAAGGAAATTTTGTTTATAACACCTGGACAGAAGCCTAGTCAGCCTAGGCAGGTGGAACTTTCAATTCTTTTCTGTCTTTTAGATAACCACCCCAGTCATCTTTCAATGGAATCTGCCCTATTAGGTTCAGACAAAAAGAAATTAATCATGTTTTGAGGGTAAGCCCAACAACCTCAGAATGAAATAAGATTTACTACAGGTTCTGCTCCTATCCAAGAGAGAGGCTTGGAAAGGGAGTTTGAGAAAGTTGTTATTAAGAGGTTAAAGTCTCTGTCAGACTCTTAAATCACATTGCCAGCAGACTCAATGAAATGACAAACTGAACCATAAAGAAACTCACAAGGAATCATTCTTTAAGTTAAGCATTGGAGACCAGTTCTCATCACCTCCTTCAGTGTTCTTCTAGACTTGAATGATTCCAATGCAAACTCTGAATCTCCTGTGAGTGTTTAACAAAAGCCAGAATTTCCCTCTCAACTTTTTAATGCTTGTCTGAGACAACTGAGCTCTAGCACTCACCAGCCATTTCAACTCTCCAAAATAATAGTTTTATTTCCAACTAATCACCATTAAGTGTGTAGAAGATTCCCTTTTAGTGGAATTGTATCAAACCAGGAGGAATGAGAGAGGAAGGAGCATATAAAATGCCAGAAAAAAATAATCCTTGGTTTAAACAGACACAAAAAAATAATTTCTTATTTAAGTGAAGTAGATGGGCTCCCTGAGTGAGGTTAAACTGCACAGCCCTGAGCTCGGCAAGCCCAGAACACCCTGGGATGGAGTGGAACACTCCTCAGAGCGTGTTAAAGGCTAAATTCCATGACTGCAGAGCATATACAGAAAAAAACCAAAAAAACAAAAAAGCCAACCAAACACAAATCAAAACCAAAACAAAACAAAACCAAAAACAAACAAAAAACTCACAAAAACACCCCACAAACTAAAAAAAAAAAAACCAAAAAACCACAACAAAAACAACAACAACAACAAAAACAACAACCCCACACTCCAAAGCAATACTAATTTTTACCTGCAGTGCAGGGTTGGTCAAGTTATGATCCTTAACAGTTATTTCCCTGATATGTAGGGGACACAGAAACAAGACACACTGAGTCTATCATGGTCTCAGGAGTGTGAGAAACAGGATGACCATTGCTCGCACCTTTGTTTCAAATGCCCCATTAAATGGCTGGTTGGGGAGCAGAACTCATCATTTCATGAGGGTAATTGGATACACTTTCTTCTCTTGCAAGCAAATTACCCCCTGGCACAAGGATTTTAAACTCTTTGGCAGCAGACCTCCTGAAACCCATCTGTGTTGGAAATTACTTTTTTGCTTTTGGGTATACTATATTTACATATTTTGTTTTATTTCTCAGTATTTAATCTGGAGAGAAAAGAGACTCATAGGACTAGCACTGAAACTTCTCAACAGGTTTTGGATAAAGTGTAGGTGTCCAGAAGAAACTGGCCATGCTGATAGAGCAACAGGCCAGACTGGAACCACACTGACTTCTGCTAGACACTCAAACACTCATTTTAAGCACAGCTATTATTTAAACATCTCTTTTTTTGGTTTTATACCTAGAGTAAGAATTTGCTCCAAATGCAAATTGATGCCTACCTTTATCAAATGCTTGTAACCCTCCCCAAAACCTCCCTTGGGTGAAACCTGCCAGGCTGGCTCTCCAGCAGCATGGAATCCCTGTTGTTTTCACAATTATGCTTATTTAATTAGAAATAATTTATGAAATATTTGGGCAGCCAAAGCTCTGGACTGCTGAGCACAGAATTTATCCCTCCCCCTGTGAAACCGTGGTGCTCCAACCCCCTCCTCAGCAACAGCAGGAGATGAAGGGATGAGAAGCCCTGGGGCACACCTGTGTCAAACCCAGCTGGGTGGAACCAAGCCTTGGTTTGCCCCTGGCACTGCTCCTCCTGCAAATGTGGGGTTGCAATGAAACAGGGAGAGCAAGTGATCATTTCACCCACTGAGTGACTTTTAACACTGTATTTAATCATGTGGGTTTTTTGGGGGGAGGAAAAAAAAAAAAGTGGAAATTCATTGAGAGTAAAAGTGTAGTTTTTGAAATAAATAGCAGAAATGCCTAGAGGATTTTCTACCATAAATGAATAGCAGAAATGCCTAAAGGATTTTCTGCCATAAAATGTCTTAGGCCTTCCACACTTCCAGAAAGGTGTCAGTACAAAGAAAAGCTTCCCCACACTGAGTGGTACAGGCACAAAAGAGAAACACTCAGTGTGAAAGCTTTGCCCCCTCTTGTAGGAAACAATCACTTCTAAGACCCCAGCCACTTTGAGAACTAAAAAAGTGTTCGAGGTTGTCAAGGCTGCAATCTGTGAAAAGCAGGAGCTGTTAAAAACCCCCTGGAACCCAAATGAGCAAAGACAATTTACAGAGATGCACCACTCTAAAACCCTAAGTGGGAAAAGCAAATGCAACATTTCAGAGGACACGTGTTGCAAAAATGATGAACTTGGGGGCATCGACTTGTTTCCAGATGATGTTTGCAGCAAACCACAAAGAAAAGGTGCCCAGGGAGCTGAGCAACCATTCTGCTTGAGATGTCTCTCCTCTGCCCTGTTTGGGAGGTTATTCCTGCACACCCTGCATGGGGTGTCCGTGGGCAAGGACAAAAGGAAATGTGCAGGAACAGGGTGAAAGGCTGNGTGCTGTGACCGTCCCAACAACATCAAGGCCCTTAAAGGACAGGTGCCAGAAACTGCTCATCACACAGACATGAAAGGACAGAAGAATACCAACTGCCAGAAATGCAAACAAAAGCCTGAAGCAGGAATTCCAGCTGTGAAGCACAGGGGCCCTGTGAGGCTGGCAGCTCCTGCACTGAGTGCCTGCCCCTGAGGCCAAGGCTGCCTGAGCAGACACAGCTGGAGCTGCAGGGCTCACCTGGCCAGCAGGACACCCACAGCTGTCAGGGACATTCTCCACACAGTGACACTGCTGCAGGGGCATAAAAACTTGGGTCAGACAGTGAGAAAGGCACGGAGCCAATGGACCCCGAGCAAGGCAGAGTCTGCAGGTGACAGAAGTCCTGACCAGGTTGGGACACGAGGGTTTGTACCAACACAAACAATCCCTGGGATGGCCAGAATTAGTCAGATGATACAAAAGGCTCTTTTGTTCTTACCTTTCAACCTTTCCTGCTCTCCTCACTACTTCCCAGTGGGTAATTAAAGCTTTCAGCTGAGCATTTTGTCCCTCGGTGGGCAGGTGGGAGGTGAAGGGGGTGCTGCCCCTGGGAGGGGTCAGGGCCAGAGGAGCAAGGACAGACAGACCTGGGCTGGGAAGCAGTGCCAGCCACAGCCTGTGGCCCCAGCAGAGTGCCACGGAGCACAGCTCCAGGCTGGCAACAGCATCAGATGCTGGAATGAGGTTTTTCTCCCCAATTCATCCTGCCATTTTCATTTGTGCTGGGTGTATTTTAATTTCCCTAATTTCCCCGATTCTGGACTGGGTGCCAACACCTCAGCCTTTCATATGCCAGTCTCTGGCAGTCCTGCTCCAGACTTTAACCCCTGCCATGCCAACAGGGAGCCCTGGATCAGCTAAATGCACACGAGAGGGGGACACTGAACCTTGCCAGCCTTCTCCCACAAAAGCACTGAAGGCAGGGGTCAGAGCTCCCACTGCAAGCGACAGGAGTGAACCCTTTGGGTGTTTCTGTACCACTGTGGCACAGTCACTCTGCAAGGAGCTGCCTCAGCCACTCAAAGGGGAACAACCTCCAGAACCACGGAATAAGAACACAAAAATGGGGAAAAAAATTAAGATAATAGCAAGAATTATTATTGAAATAATAATTCTTATAATAATGAGAATTAGATATGAAAATAAGAAAATGGAACTCCAGAGCTGCTTGGGGCTGGATACTTCAGCAGCAGCTCAGGACACCTCATAAGCAAACCCAGAGGGGAGAGAGAATCCTTCCCCCTTGCCAAAGCACAGTAGACCAGAAAAGGAAAAAATCCTGGGAATTCTGTGAAAACCAATTTGTGTCTGCACCTGGAAGAAAAGCTGGGACCTGATTCAGAGCAGGAAATGGTGTTAATCTCTGTAATGCAATCAAATGAGCTGCTACAAAATAGGACATCGACTTCACTGGGAGCACACGTGCTCAGCTTTGGATGGAGAGGAAGAGTTCCTCATTCAGCATGGCCAGGCAATGCATTCAGAAGTTTTTCTGGCCAAAGGGACCATTCCAATCATCTGCTGGCTCTGCAGAAAGCACGCCATAGGATGTTGTTGAGTGTTTTCCACATTAGCCCCTGGGACATGACGGCTAAACATAAAAGAAATAATACTCATTTAAAAAGATCTTTCTAGCTATAAAACTGAAGAAACAAAAAAATCTGAAAAAACCACATCCAGAGCAAATTAATAGACTTAAAAAAAGGGTTGATTACATAACCAAGAGCCCTAATTTGCACAAAGTTGACAAACACAAGCAGTAAATGATACTGAGGAAAAGCAAACCATATTTCATGACATATGAAATGCTGCATTTAGCATTACTGCACTGTATTGGTATTTTTTAACAAAGTAAGTGGGTTGGACTTGCTAATTCTCATGGCAAGGGGAGAAGGAAGGGACATAAAAGTAAATGTATCTCCATTTGGAGCCAAAAGAATGAAATATTCTTTGTAATGTGTTGTCACGCTGGTGTTGTGTTATGAATATTGGAAGAGCACAGGCAAATTCCTGTTTTCCAAGAGGAATTTCAAAAGATTCAGAGATGCAGGCACTTTCATTTCATGAATGTGACGTCCAAAATCTAAAGGGTGTTTTACATAAATCTCAAACAAATCTATGTACAAGACAACAAACCAGATGGGTGATGAGAAAGGAAAGCAAATTCCCCTCTAAAAGAATAGCTGCATGTGATGCATATTTTAAATAATCTAGCTATTCATTTGCATTTTCACAGCATTTATACTCACAGCATAGGCCCCAAAAATAATATGGAAGGAAATTACTCTACCTGCAGCTTTTTACAACATTTGCTCATGAAAAAGATTAGGCTTTTACTAATTTACCAGCCCCATCATCCTGCTTCTTTCAAACAGAAGAAACCCATTTGTTTGCTTTTGCTGTATTGAGTATTTTTTAAAGAGGGGCAGGGCACAGTCTGTCAGTAATAAAAGTATTAGATAATATTCGTGAATTTTTAAATTTGTGAAAGAGAAACATTGAGCTTTTGGCTAATCTTCAGTGCCAAAGAGACAGGACAGCTTTTGTGAAATAAACCACTTAATCAGATTAGCTCTAGAGCCCTGATTACTGTACTTCCCATTCAAACAAATGCCAAAGAATAATTTATTTGATGCCGTAGTTAAGCTGAAAATGCAGAATCGACAGAATATTGAAGTTCTTTGATCTTTTGTAGGTGTTCAATGTGCTCTCAATGCTGCTTGATGAGAGACAACAATTCACAATGTTTCAAAAATAAACCTCCGTGCTCAGGGGGCTTTTTTAGCTTTAAGATTCTGCTTTTACTGTATAACTGGTACTTTGAAGATATTTTTTCTTCTTATTAAACAACACATTCTTATCTTTGAATGCAGAATTAGGAGCTAAAATAGGTTTGTGAAAGGGGGACAAAGTTGACTCAGATCCTTTTTCAAGAAGATATTAAAAATACAGTCAGCAAGGTAAGGTGCTCATTTACTTTCCTTCTCAAAGCTGATAAAAAGTGACAAGAGTCAATTTGGGTTCATTCTGGTGGTATCCAGGTACATTTTTCTGAATGTCATGTTCAGCCAGGCCTGACTTCAAATTTGTCTCCCATTTCCTGTTCCTTCTGTCAGAGTAGGAAAACACTGTGGGGAACAGGAAGGGGTATTACAAACTGGGATTGAACCTCCCTGCATGGCCCACCTCTTGACATCCTCCAAAAACCAGCCCCAGCTTTCTAAGAAATTCACCTTGTCCAGAGCAGAGACTGACAGGAGGATTTACTCTCTCTCTCAGACAATTTTTCACAAAGACAGCAACTTATTTTTTTTTTCCAGCTGGAAGAATCTGTAACTTTCAGCCAAGCTCCTCCTGTCACTTCCTGCTGGTCCTGGATCCAGCTGCCCCAGTTTGTTTCTTTGGGCTGCAGAACCATGATTCATTCCACTGGCAGCTCCTGGGCTGCAGCTGGCAAAAGGCTTGGTTATTTCAGGTTTCCCTCCTTCAGGGGGATCCCAGGGACTGGCAGTACAAACCTGGGCTTGGCTCTCCACACTCTGCATCAGGACAATTCATGTGGAACAACAAAATAACGGGGGCAAAGCATCCAGCCAAGCTAAAACCCCACCTGCAAGCAGCTGTTGAGGTTGGTAAGGTACTGGAGATTGTGTGCCACAACCTGTTCTTTATTTATTTGTGCTCGGAGTATTTTCCCCCTGAGGAATTCTGGTTGTGAGACAATGCTGCTGAAACGTACTCATCAATTTTTCTCTGGTCATCTCTTGAGGATGTGAAGGTCTCAGGAGCGTTTCTCTCAAAAATCACAATGCAAGCCATCAGCTCCTGCATGTTCTGGAACTCATTTCATCATGCCTTATGCTGAAACACCATTTCCAGAGGCTCCCTCAGCCACTCTGTGAAGGGATGTATTATTTAAAGTTCCCAATGCAGTGCCATGCCACTTTAAGTCAGCATGACTGTTTTCTGCTCATTTATTTTTCATGTTTTTCATAATTTTGAGGGGTTTTGGCCTTCTTGGTATTTGTGCCAGAACACCAAAATAACTTTGGGTTTCAGGTTCAGGCAAGGACAAACGCCAAGTCTTTGGGGAGCTGCCAGAGGGGCACTGGGGGCTGTAAAGACTGAGGTGCCTGCTCCTGCTCAGATGTTAGCAACAGAAGCAATCTCTCTCCATGACTAAGGGCTCCCACACGACCTTGTGAGTTGATCTCAGCAGGGATTTGTGCAAACTGAGCGTGCACAGGGACTGAACTGCCCACAGATCACATCCCAGTGACACAACCCAGTGCCTGGGCACTCACACAGCACCAGGCTCCCTCACCAGCACAGAGAGATGGAAGATGCATCCCCAGGCCTGGCACAGGGCTCCTGCAGCTGCCAGATGCAGCCCCTGGGAGACAGGAGCAGGCTGCTGGGTGGGGGGAGAGCATCTCCAGCACTGCCAGCCACAGCAAGAGGAACGAGGATGTTGTTTATCTTGTTAGAGAATTTCTGATCATATTACTGATTTCATTATGCTCTTCCCAGAGACCAAACCCTTCAAAATGGCACAGAGCTCAAAGATGCCCCGTGAAAACTGCTGCTATAAATCAGACTCACCCCACAGGGATTACACAGTGCCATGGAAATGCCAGCACTCCTCGCAGCTGGTGTCTGAGTGCCCTTCTGCACTGACACCCTCACAGTGAGCCTGTCTCCATCCCATAACTGATCCCAGTGCCTGCTCTGCCACAGCCAGGTCTCACCACAGGCTGTGGCACACTGGCTTTTGTGCTTTCAGGCAAAGCTGCAAAAGAAGATGATGGAGTGACTGAGGGGAAGAGCCTCAGAGCAGTAAGTGTGGCTCAGCCGTGCTCAGAAATGGCCCAAATTCCTTTAAATGTGCAAAAGGTTTCCAGCTGGAGAGAAGAACTTAAAAAAAGAGTAAACTTCAAAACTTCTGGTGGCATAGGAAAATCACTCACAGTAACTCCAATAAGGATGAATCCCAGGCTCATTTTCCATTATCTTATTTTGCTTCATCAATGTCACAGTTTCTGCTGCTTCTCTGACATCTCTCTCTATGATAAGCACTGCTGTAATTTTTCATGTTGTGGCCTCCTTTTATTTTTCTGCTGTTCTTGAAAATTGTGAATATCAGGGATCCTGGCAGGACATTGGTTTTATCCCCACTCTGCTGTGCCTTGGCCATCCTGACAGCCACACCCCCTTTTGGGCTATGTGGGGTTCAGAAACCTGTGGGGAATCTTCATCACCACCCTCCAGTGACACCTTGGCAATGGGAAGCAGTGCAGAGAGAGCTGAATGCCTCAGCTTCAAAAGGAAATCTTGCTTATGTCATGCTTTGTTTTTGCACCTTGGCAAAGACAAAAATAAGAGTTATGGAGCCAATTGTCAAAAACTCCTTAATTTTATTAGAGAGAGATCTTGATAAAGATAATTCCTTGCTAATGCAATGAGGATGTTGCAGGGTCCTGTAGTGTCTCCTTTTTCTCCTTTAGACACTTTAGAAAAAGTATTTCTTGATTTCACTTTGACTATTTTTCTCTTTTTCCTTTATTTCAAGCACAGGAAGCAAATATAATAATCTTGGGGGGAGGAGGGAAGGCTGGAATAAAATTGTGCAGTCTTCATATAAAATTGTGCATTCTTCATATAATTTGAGGAAGAAAATAGTTAACATTTTATCCTCATGACTTGCAAATGAAAGAAAATAATAATGCCTAGCAAAAGACATTAGAAGAACACATTTACCATGAATCATACTGCCCTTGAAGGTGCAGCTTAAAAAAGCAGAGAAATAGATTTGACACCACTTGGACTCGCAGCTCGGACATGCTGCATTAAACTGTTCAAAATTAATTTAATCTGAGCATGGAGAATAATAGCCTCTCAGTTCAAGGCTCCTGATAGCAGTAATTTGCACTCGAAAGTGCTTCCAAAGGGAAGGAATAAATGAAGGGCGACTCTCCAGAAGTGAGTGAGCAAATGTATTGGCTGAAGGGAGGGCTCTTGGTCACCTGTGAGAGAGCACCGGGGGAGCCACACCTTCCACACCTTCCACACCTTCCACACCTTCCACACCTTCCACACCTTCCACCCTGTGCCTCAGCATCCCTGCTGCAGGGACAGCTCCTGCTCCTCCCGCACTGATGGGGGCTGACCAGCTGTTTACTCAGAGCTTTTGCATTTCGGCTCAAAAGCTGCGGGATCCACTCGCCTTAGAACCAGGGAGGAGAGGCTGGAGCAGGGAGCAAGCCCCTGGTCACACCTGCAAAGGTAATTAGGGCTAATTGCACACAGGGTGCTGGCAACTCCCCTCCCTCCTCAGGGCTGGAGGAAGATCTGTCTACCTGCGATAAGGTGCTAAAATCCAGCCAGTGCAAAGCTCACACTGACCCTGTTAAAGACCACAGCCACACAGACTCCGACTCAGGAGGCTGACAGTGACTCTGTTTATTTCTGGGAATTTCTTCCCTTTATCCTGTTCTACAGAGAGCAACCCAATGGGTGACACACAGACAAACTTCTTCACTCACATTGGGCAGAGCAGAGGGACAGCAAGGAGAAGTCCCTCCCAGGGAAAGGGATGCAAACAAAGGTTACAGCTACAAAAACGTGTCTCTTGTTGGCAGAAAACTCTCTGGGAAGAGTTTCAGAACCCCAAACCATCTCAGGCACCACGCAGGGCTGCACCAAGCACTTTCCTGCTTCATGAAAGCCCTGCACTCTTCACCCCCACACCCACAGCTCTCAGTTCCATTTGCCTTTTGGCAGCAGTTTCCTTCCCTGCAGAGCTGCTGGGAGCTGGGGCATCCCTGAGAGGGCTCTGGCCATGGGCAGCACACCCTGATTTCCTGCCTCCCCTTAAAGGTGTCCCGGGTGTCCTACAGCACCCCAACTCCAACCTCAGTGTGCTCGGGTGGGGACACCTGGGTGGGGACACCTCAGTGCCTCCAAACCCCCCCGTGAGCAGAGATCCCAGCCCAGAGCCTGCAAGGCTGCCCTCCACCCCCAGCCTGGCCTTGGCTGTGACTCCTGCAGCCCCAGATGAGTCCCCTGAAGGATTCTGGAGGTTCTCTTCAAGAAAGAGGCAGAGCCTGACCCGCCTGACCTGTTTCAGGTCTCCCTGTGGGGAGAATCTTCGGGGTCAGCAGCTGATCATCAGCTTTGGGAAGGTCAGGGCTGTACCCAGAATGGGCTGGAAGAAGAGCCAAGGGACTGGTGTGGCTGAAAAATCTGGGTTTGGGAAGAGTAAATCATGCAGAACCTCTGGAAGACTTGTTTTAGCTTTAAGTGGAAAGGTGGGAGGGACAGGGAAGGACTGGAAAGTAATCCTCACCTTTTCATTCAGTATTCTGATTATTTCTGGATGTCCTTACCCTTTCATAGTAGTAGTAATAACAACAACAACAACAACAACAATAATAATAATAATAAATTAAAAAGAGCACACCTTTGTAAAGCAGACAAGGCAAATATAACCACAGTTAATCAGGGAGGAAAGGAAAAAGGAAAAAAAGGGCCAAAAATATGTCTGGGGATGTGTACATTTCCTAATGCACATGCCCCCACACAGACACCCCCAATAGAAAATTCAGCACCACTGTGAGGAGCTGAGTTCTGTGGATGTGCAGCACAAGGCAAACTGTCTGCTTAAATAAATAGTAATTATTATTATACTTTCCAGGCAGAGAAGTACGGAGGATGATTTGCACTACAATGCACTGACAGAATGAAAGAAAATTTATTCAATGAAAAATAAAATTGTAAGCCAAAATCAGTTCTTGACTTCACACCTTTTTGATTTAAATATTTTCTCATTTTTTCTCTCCCCTTAAAAAAACCAAAAAAAAAAACCCCAAAAGCAAACAAACAAACAAAAAAAACCCTCTACTTTTTTGAATGAACTAATTGGCTGTGAGAAAGTCTTAGGGAGAGATACAGAGAAAAAGTTTCATCAGACAGCAGAAGAGTAAATAATGTATTACTATTCAAATTTCATTTCTAATCCTACACTTGCATTACTTTTGCAAATTTACAACAAAGAAAGCCAAAAGGTCTTTTTGAATTCTCTGGTACTACTTAACTTCTTCTGAATAATTTACCTGCCACTAACTGTTTGTTCTATAATCATTCAAAGACAACTGGTTATGCCAAAATTCTAAAAAAAAAAAATAAATTATAGAAGTGCTTTTAGAATGAATTAAAAGCTAAACAAAGTTGAAAGCCTTCAGGATATTGTAACACATGTGCACCTGAGATAAACAGCATTGCCAGATACTGGCACTTGAAAGCCCAGAAGTGCTGCAGACATGACACTGCTGGTACCTGCCACCAGATCAAACCTGGGGATAAACTGGGAGTTTACATTGTCTCCATGCAAATTCTGCTTTGAAGAAAACGTGGGTTGCAAGTGTTTGAGGCTCATCCTTTTATATCCAACAGCTTTCTTAAAACACCCAATTTCCTGATGTTCGTGACTCAAAGAGGGGAGGATGTCTCAGCTTGCTCCCTCCAGCACACAGCCGTTTAGTTGCTAAGTTAATTTGTCTAATTTCATTGGCAGTGCACTGGTATTTAACCCTTGGCTTGGCAGATGAATTAGCACAGCAATACTGAGCCACTTATGGGAAAAGCACCCTGCAAGTTAGCAAATAATTGATGTGAGAAAACATAATAAAGTATATTATCCCACGTTTTAGTTTCCTTAAGCATGTTAGCAACAGGGAATTACACCCAGAAAATAATGACTGGTCAGCATTTCAGCTCATTGCTGCCTTTCAAAACTCCAGCACTGCAGCCACTGCTTTCCACAAGAGCGCTGGGCTTGGCTTCACAGCAGCTGGCACTGGGCTGTGGTTTGGGGTGTCATGAAAACTCTGTGGGTAACTCAGGGTGAGCTGTGGGGAACTCAGGGTGAGCTGTGGGGAACTCAGGATGAGCTGTGTTAATAACTCAGGGGTGAGCTGTGGGTAACTCAGGAGGGTGGGGATGAAGGAGGGGCTGGGAGGGGGCACAGCCAGGACAGCTGATCCCAAATGAGGTCAGGGATGTCCCAGAGCATGTGGCACCGTGCCCAGCAGTGCAGCTGCAGGAGGAGGAGGAGGAGGAGGAAGGGGGCATTTGCCTGCCTGCCACTGTAATTCCTGCTGTCCTGGGGCAGTGGGGGATGCATTCCTTGGTTTGCTTTGCTGGCCTGGCTTTGGCTTTGCTTATTAAACTGCCTTTATCTCAACAAATGAGCTCCCTCCCTTTTACCCTCCAGTTGCCTCCCCCATCCCACAGTGGGAAGTGGCTGAGGGCTGTGGCCAGCTGGGTTAAACCAGGACAGGCAGGGAGGAGCACCCCACCACCTCTGCTTCAAAGCCCTTTTCAAGGGGAAAATTGAATGCCTATTGTAAGAATGACTCCATAACAGAACTCAGTTTAGGTCAGGAGTACACCTTTCAAGGAAAGAGCAATGCAATAATAGCAACCTTCATTCTTTTATCGAACTTGGCAACACATCAGGAATAACAAGTGAAATGGCAATTGACACCAACCCTATTTTTATTTTGAAACCAGGAATGAGATTTTAGGGTTTGGAATATCTCTAGATGTAAGAAAAAGTTAAAGCTCTTGGTTTTATAATATTTTCTAATTTAAATAGATCTCAAATGTTTACAGTTCTCAGAGATAAAAATAAACAAGACAATTACTAGATGTGACACTTTAATTTTGTTAGGCCATAAAGTTTCATGACCCGAGTACATTTGAAAACTAAAAGCTCTATCACCTTTGTCAAGAATTAAGTGGTATAAAAGTGTTTTTCCTAAGCATTATATCTTTGCTTTAAAAGATAAGTGCAGGCAATTAACCTGTTCAGTGACTTCTGACTGCACATCCAGCTGAGGAGCCTCCTCACGGCCTGAGAGCACAGCACCACCTCTCCTAGAGGAACCTGCACCCTCAGCTCAGGCAAAGTTTGTGCAATCAGGAGATTAAAGCTGTTTGCTGCTGTGAGATATTGAAGTTTTTCCCTGGGAAAGTGAGATTGCATCTAAAACTTCTGTGTATTTGTTCTGGAGTCCTCCAGGTTGCTCTAAAGCACAGTGCAAGGGCTGTGCTGCTCACCTGAGCCACAGCAGGAGGGGCTCCCTCTGTGTCCCCCCCACGGCACAGGCACAGCCCAGGGCTCTGGGGAATGAATTCCTGGCCCTGGGCTCCTAAAGGATTCCTCCTGCACCACGGGAAGGGGCCAAATATTTTCATAAGGGGCAGGGGGGTTTGTTCCAGAGATGATTTTAGAGGGATGGAGAAACCAGGAGGCAATGTTGGCATCTCAGAATTGCCAACGAGACAAGGAACAGTGTAAGCTCAGGAAACACACTGGTACCTCCACATCAGCTATAGGCAGGGCCATTTTGTTAGAATCTGCAGAACAGGCACAATGTAAACACATCTTTAGAGCTGCAAAAAATGCTTGGCCCTCCCATGTAAAACAAATGAATTTTGTGTTCTGGAATGACACAGCAGACAGAGCCTGCTTTGCTAGACCAACAGTTACAGCATCAGGGCTCTGGGCTGCTTAAGAAACTAAACTAACAGGTGGGGAAAAAAAACAAACCAAAAACCTCATAATATCACAGCAAGGGAATAATGTCACTTGTGCAGAATGTCTCAGTTTAAAGGATAACTGAACAGAACCAAAAACATGAACTATGAAAAATATTCAACAAGCAGATGGTGTGAGAATAATTTGAGAAGCTGATATCCAGTTAAAAACACTGCCTAATGACTGACAGCATTAGGGATTGGTGGCATTTTTCATGGAAGGGGATGCACTGTCTGTGGTGCTGGAGACCAGCTGCAATGTGGAATTACAGAAGAGAAGCAAAATGAAAAGAAGCAGAAGCAATTATTGCAAAGACAAATTAGAGCAGAAAACTGGAAACATGGAATTGGAATAAAACTCTGGCAATCAAGCAAGAGGAGTAGGGAAAGTGAAATGAAAATATTTTGTTTCCAAACAATTAATTAGAAAACTAATTTAGGATCTTTATCAACCATATCTGAAGTCTAGTGGATATGGATCACAAACTCATATTGCCATTATTATTGTGTTAGTCACCATCCTTTTATTAACTCCATTACTTTATATCACACTCCATTCACACACTTACCTATAATTAAGCACCTCTCTTACGCTTCATCTTTTTAACAGTCCAAATCACCTTGAAACTGCTGCAGGGTGGAATACTGACATGCCTCTCAGCACAGGTATCAGAAACAAGTTAAGAGCATCAAATTAACTGTGACTGATGTTAAGAAGGCTCCTTCAAGAGCACATCTGCACTTGACAGCACTGCGAGCCTGGTTAAGTTCTGACAGGGTGTTTGTACCTTGCAGCAGGTCTGGCAAACCTTGTTAATCTTCCTAGGGGCATGTATGTCACCAGATGGGTGATAACACATGAAGTGCATTTTAAGAAGCCAAATGTCATCTCTCCAGAGGCCTCTTAGCACTTCTGGAAAGGCTGATGGACAGTCCAGTCCTTTCACCGTGCCCTGCCTTGCCCTCTCTAAGTGATTAGCTCCTGGAAAGCTCAGAGAACTGAATCTCATGAAATATCTGTTCAGGAACTCTCCCCCTGACCAAACACTCGGGATCCTTTGTCAGAATATTCAACAGGGCTTCTGCAGAAAAATCCTCTGCTTTCCCCCTTTTTGCCAAGGAAATACTCTGTGAGATATTGACCAGCAATGACCAGAAATTACTTGTATAAAACATCAGGTTTCACTGCAGCCAGCCTCCACCTTTTTGGGTTTATATCCTTCCTGATTTAGCAAACATTTACATAGTAAATATCTCTCATGGACATTCAGATTTATTATTCTTATAACACTTTTCCTTGCAACTGTAATGAAGATTGATTTAATCTCTACAGCATTAGCCTCTTGCCAACTGAACACTGTCTTGCTCTCATAAATCAGAAACAAAATTCTTAATGGTGATGCTGTTTAGCATTCGACTTCCTAAAATATTGAGTTTCATAAAACACCATTTATTCATTTGTGGTTAAATGATCTCACACTACAGAATCAAAGAGGACGGGGGAAGGAACACAAATATTTCCATCACTTCTTAGCAAGTCAAGAGCATCTTTGTCACCAGCTCTAAGGGGTTAAATATTTTATCTTCTCAGGTGCAGGTGTGCTGCCCAGGGGAGCTGCAGGCCCCTGCTCTGTCCTGCTCTTTCCCTTTGCTGTCCAGCTCAGAGACACAGCACACGTGCCTCTGCACAGGTATTTAAGGAGAGAGTCAGGGTTTTTGTTTCAGATGTGTTTCTCCCTGCAGGGATCATTAAATACTTGAATTCATTGCTAAAATGGAAGGATATCAAGTTTCCCTTCTGGACTTAGATCATCATTAAAACACTTTTCAACTGTTTTAATTACTCTTTCCCAGCTGAACTTTACCCACATGGAAAAAGCCCCATCTACTTCAGTCAATTCTGCTTTTTCAGGGCCTGGAGAGCACAGGCCAAGCAGTGCATTGTTACCTGACAGGGCAGGCTGAGCACAGCACATCTGGGATAAAACATCAGACACCATCCCTCAGCTGTTTGGCTTCAACCCAAACGTTCCCAAACTACCTCTGGAACTTCACTGAAACTCACTGGGAAGAGTTAAGTGACTCTACAAAGCTGGCACATGATTTATGGCATATGCAAACTCCTGTCATATGCAGGAATCTGCATATGGCAGTGTTTTGAGATCACTAGCTGAAAAAAAAAAAGGATTGGAAAGCACAGGGAAAGAAAAAGAATGCAAGCAGACTGGTTATTATTGTAGCATATTAATTAGGCTATGATGGCTTTTAAAACCATTAAATGAAAAGCTGATTATGTTGTCATACTGTGTCTTTAATGAAAGACCTAATTGTAAAATTGCCTGGTATTTATTTTTATTTTTATGTAATTGACATTTTAAAACCACAATGTGTAATTATGTGTTGGGCAGAGGTTTGTACCTTACCAAAAATATAAAGCGAGTGTTGTACTGCTGTCACAGGGCTCATGGCAGATCTAGTCAGTTGAAATAGTTAAATAAAAATAAGGCAAAATAAGTGAAAACAACTATTGAACAATTTTACAGAGGAATGCATCTGTCACAGAATATGACAAAAAGGCTTTTTCCAGTCTGGAATTCTCTGCAGAGGCCCCTCAGTTTTGCTGCACCATTGTTTCTGTGCTGTTCTTCAAAGACACAATCTATTGCACTGAACACTGGCATGATGTGCACTGGCATCTCTTAATACAACTGCCAGACAGAAAGGGATCCTTCTGCTCAGACAGCAGAGAGCACAAATCCCACGTGGGAAATCCTTCCTGTGCCTTCCAGAACTGACAGGTCCCAAAATTGGCCAAAGTCTTTAAAAGTCGACTAAAAATAAAAATTAATCTGAGTCCAAGTTCAAACCTTGTCAGATTTCCTGATATCCTATTTACCTCAGATTTCAAGTTAGAAGCCCCTCTTGTATCCCCCCCGTAAGTTTGAAAGATAGAAATTAAGACATTTCTCAGCCTGGTTCCTTGCATTTCTGAAGCATTTCTAAATCTATCCTTCCACAGATCAACAGAAATACCTGTAAAAACATTCCAGATTCAAATATATCCTGCCTAGGACATATGGTCTCTACCTGAGGAAGATCAAAAGCTACACAGTGAAAGTGAATCATGAAAGGCTTAACTTCACAGAATAATTTTTCATTTGCTGGCTTGAGATTATTTTAGGTTCTTGGTATGGTTCCAAGTCTTTTGGGATACTTGTCACCAGACAGACATGTGCAAGTTAAATGAGATGAGCAGGAGCTGAGGGGATGCAGCAAGAGCAGCCCCAAACAGAACAGGAACCTGCACATTCATTTGAACTGCTTACAGACCAGTTTTGGTAATTTTATTTTTTTTTAACTGTATTCCCTGAGACAACGGAAGAAGCAGCTGTCAGTCCCTGCTATTTAACATTTCATCTATGCTTTATATCCCAAAGACCTAAAGTTCTTTGGCAAAACACAGCATGCCCAAACACCATCTTTAAATTCCATCCACTGCCATGCAAAAGTATTTTTAGACACAAAATGAAGCATATTTTTTATTCCCAGAAGCATCAGCAACTTCTTGACCGTCCTCATTAATTGGGCCCAAACTCTGCCACCCAGTTTCAGGTATGCACTTTGACTTTTGAGCAGGTACATGCTGGTCCCAGCTAAATTGACATGATTATCCCTCAAATTAGTCACTCATTTAGCATTCAGCCAGCCAGACCCTATGAAGTCCTGACTATTTAATAAAAAATTAAATGTGCATGTGAATATGAAGTCTGTTAAGAAATGATGTATAAATGTCAATCGGGCAAGAACAGCCCCAGAAAAACATAAATCATGAAGACTGACAGAGGACAAAGCAATAGATCACATCGGCAGCAAATGTCACCTGACTTCTTTCCAGCTGGTGTTAACCCTTAGGACATCACTGAAGCAGCTGAGGAACTGCTCTTTACTTTGCTGCTCAGATAATATGTTTAATTCTAATACAGTCTATATCTCAATGAAGCACTGTTAGTCATAAACTTCACAATAAATACATATTTTATGATGAAGACATAAAAAATTTAGATACAATTTATAAGTACTGCAGATCTTAAGGAGAAAGCTCTGTTTGGCTGTTGAGGCACACCGAGTAAAACAGGAGGTTTAATGCAAAACCAAGGATTAGGCATGTGAAAAATGTGAAGAAAAAAAAAAAAAAAAAAAAAAAAAAAAAGTGTTCTCAATGTGAAAAAAACCCCTGCTCTCCTGTCAGGAAATCCAGAGGGTCCCTACTGGCCCGTTCCTTTCCTGGACAAGGTGTATGTCCTCAATGGGAAAGAGGAAAAATGGGTGTGGAGTGTGGGAAAAAAAAAAGCTAGGATATCCCCCTGAAATATCCTGAAATGTTCATGTAGCAGAATTTCTTAGAGAACGTGGGCATGATGTGTTTTGGGGTGAGATTTGAGCTATCCCGGGCTGGGCCTCAGACTCAGGCCTGTGTGGAAGTTGCTGAGCCTGTGACGCAGCAAAAATTCAGATGAAGGCTGTTGAGGTGCTGCAGTTACAGTGGGAAAGCTTGAGATCATTAACTATTGCTGGCATATTTTTTTTTTCCACACCGAACACCAATGAGGAAACACTTGGGACTGTAAACCACTTGGAGCTGTATACAATAAACAGAGAAGAGATGTTTGACCACACTGGCTGTACCTGCCTCGCTCTGCCCAGCTTTCCCGTCTCCTAAGGGGCTCTCTGACCCTGTGCTCCCATTTAGGGGCACCACCAGACACAGCTGGTGGTGAGGAGCACCCAGACACAGACCCAGCGAGGTTCTCCCCTGCAGCTTGGGCCTCCCGTGGCTCTGCCACAGCTCACAGCTCAGTTTCAGTGCCAACTCCCCACCATTCCTGGCATTTGTGTTCCAGAGGGCTCCCCTCGTGCCAGCCTGTGTGGACATATACATATAATATATACATACATACATATATATGTGTGTGTGTGTGTGTATATATATAATATTACATATAATATATACATATATATGTAATATATACATATACATATATAACATTATATATATACATATATAATATTATATATATACATATATAAAATACATGTACATGTATAGACATACATATAATATTATATAATTATATACAATATATATAATAATAATATATAA
>VWYO01024952.1:0-12795 GCA_013400275.1 Rhadina sibilatrix
AGGGAGAGAGGGGGGAAAAGGGACAGGGGGCAAGAGCAAGAGAGCAAGCAAGAGCAAGCAAGAGACCTCTGCCTCATGTATCTCAACTTAAAAGGGCTTTTCCAGCCAGGGGGCAGATCCAAGGCTTGGACCAATGGGATACTGAGGGTAGGAGGGGTTGGGTAACTATTGGGTTACAATGAATGGCAGCCTAGGGGGTGGTTTACAACAACTTAGTAATGAACCATACATTTTGGAGGAGAACAGAACCATTTAGGAAAAATGAATCAACACAATTAATGTCATTTACTTAAGAAATTATGACTCAAAAAGGTCCTTGCAATACAAAACCAAAGGTAGATGACTGAAGTCATCTTTGAATCTCTGCTGAAGAAGTAAGCAAAAACAGTGATAAGAAAATGAAAGGGACTAGGTAAAGTCCATATAATTTTGACATAGAAAAAACTAAATTTCTAAGAAAGTTCTGTGATTTAATTGGGCTTTCTTTTAAAGGTCTCCTTAAGGTGAATGCACATTTCTAGATATTGGATTTTCTGTATTTTCTCAGTGGTAGAGAGGAGATTGTTAGTGTTATTATTCAACATTTATTAATATATTTATGTTGCATTTCAAGTAACTCAAGCATAAAAAGGAACACATTCCAGAGAAAGACTGACTTGCATCTTCATTTCTCACAAGATGTGACAGGTTGTGAATGCTTAAACTGACAGCAGACTGTGAGTAATAGCTAACTTTCTTCCTGCATTCCTATTGTGTGTCTAGGAGATCAGACACTGTCCAAGTCAAAGAGTAAACAAAAGATAGCATTTACACAAACTGTCCTGTAAGTCTTTTACCAATTTTTTATTATCAGAAATCATAAACACCAGGGACAGACAAAACTGGTCAACGTGGCCTTGTACACCTCCACTGGAGAGACAGAATTTTCAAAATTCCACAAAGTCTTTTGGTTATCTCTTGTCAGTGACACTCTCAATAAAAAGGAAACTGTCTTTTTCTGAAGTATTTCACAAATGACATATAATGAGTGTTCATGTGGTTCATGCAGGCTATTGCAAACATTTTGCAGATGTCTTCCTCTATATTTTGAGAAAGAAATATCCCATTATTGCTGAATTGTCACTTTTACTCTAAGGATATTCATAACAAAAATTGGAGGTGTGATTCACAAGGTAGTGAAAGTGGCAGCATCCTCCAATTAGACATAAATGAGAATGAATACACACAAATTCCTCTCTTTCTCTTTTTAAATTGTTAATCCAACAAGTGTTGTTTTATTCTTGGCAAACATGTAATTCGTGATCTCACTTCAAGGCTGACACTATTCCCTGATGTGTCCTTGCTCTCAGATATCCTCAAGCTCTTTTAACATCATTCCTAGAAGTCTTGAACTCCAAAAAGATTATAAGCTCCAGGGTTACAATCCAAATATGCGTTCTATGACCTACTCTGATATTTGCATAATAATTTCATTATCTAATAAAATCTAATGAATTTATTTGTTCTTCAACTCCAGTATCTGGACCTAAATTAGAACACAGTTTAATATAAATCAAAATATATAAAATCTAAAAGGAACTTGTAGTGAATCAAGATTATTTATTGACAGAATATTTCAGTGTTACTTGTGATTACTCATGCCAGAAATTGGGTGAATAACCTTAGTTTGACTTTGTCTGATTTCAAGTTAGAGGCATTATGCTTTATGACATCTCCTTCCAAAAAGAGTCCTTTGGTTCTCTTTAAATTATCCTCTAAAATAACTTGAATTTTAGTCTGTTTTAACAAATAAAGCCTTATTTATTGACTACAGACATTTACAGCTTGACATCATTGTGTGGAAAATCTTTGGTTATCTGAGGCATCCTCTGTACATAAAACATGGCAATCCAGATCACTCTAGCTCAGCAGTGAGATAAGTTTCCCTGTAGCAACTCAAATACCCTTAACTGCCCACATTTAGGTGATTAAATTATATTCTGTGAGATCAAGACATCTGTTCAAATCACTGTCAAACATTGCAAACTCCTATATTTGTTGTGCTCAATAGCTCCTTAAGCACTTTGCCAACTTTCTTACCCAGACATAGGATTCAATTTCCCAGACATATGAATCTAGCACATTTTGGACCCCCGAATTGTTTTCTGAAAGAAGTGTGTCTCTTGGATACACAATGTCATCTGTGCCAGCCCTGTACAGATATCTTGGTAAACCCATAGCATCTCAGATAACAGTGCATATCTACGTTTAGATATGCTTAGGCAAAAAATTTCCACAGATTTTCATAGTTTTGGCACTTAGACACTGGAATTTCCTAGAGACACTTATGATATACACCAGCGTATAAGTGTTGGAAAGCAATCCCACTTCTAATAATGTGTCTCTAATGAATATTTCTCTTTAAAACTAGGTTATTTAGATAACTTGGTTTACAACTGTTTAAAGTTTCATTAAATTCTCCAAGCATTTTTGTGGCTTGCATCAATTTCTTAAATTTCATAGTTCCATTCAATATGTCAAAGATGTTGTAACATAAAGAATATAACTACTTATCTAAGAGTAACCCCCAAAATACAAAAAAGAAAAAAAAGGTTCAGTGGCCTTCTGTGATGGAGTAACTACATGGGTGGACAAGGGAAGGGCTATAGATGCCATTCATCTGGACTTCTGTAAAGCCTTTGACAGAGTCCTCCAAAATGTTATTTTCTCTAGATTGGAGGGAGATCGATTTGATGAGTGGACTGTTAGGTGGATAAGAAAATGGTTGGACAGACCTATCCCAAGGGTAGTGGTCAATGTCTCAGAGTCCCTATGGACATCAGTGACTACAATCTTTGTTTCTTAACTACCATAAATCCTGAAAAAATTGGAAATTTTCACAACAATAAATGTACAGTTATCACTGTAGTTCCTGAGGGTTGAGTTTCTGAAAGCTGCCTTGATCCGGGCCATAATTAAAATTAGCACAATGGTGCTGTTAATCAGACGGGATTGCAACAATATCTAGGAAGCATTATACAGGTTGATTCAATTCCCATCACACTTAGGAAAGAAAAAGGTGACAGTAATCTTTCTACTGCCTGTTGCTGGGCAGATCCCCATCAATCTTTTTAGGACAGAATTAAAACCTGCGTAACATCATGCCCAAGCAATTAGGAATATTCAGTGACTGGTTTGTAAATTATTAGTTTATATCTAAAAATGTATCTAAAAGCACATTTTGTTAATACATTCTAAGAATATATGTATCTATGACAACTCTCCCCAGCACAATCTTCTACTGCTCCTGCAGCAGTACAGGATTCTTTGATCGTCTTCTTTCAGCAACCCTAATGTCTGATCTCTTCTAAGTTATTTTGTTTCTGTTTCCAAAGTTTCAAACAATTTTGATCTTCTGACTCTGAGCTCCTAAGATTATTTTTATTTCAACATCCAGTTATTCTAGACACTCAGGAACATTTCTAATAATATTTTGGCTTCATGGGCTAGCATTTCCACTGCTCTGGATAATTTAACCCTATTTTTTACTGTTAAGTCACTAGTTTTTTTCTGAAACTATTAATTTCTATTGAGTGTTTTGCTTCTGCTATACAATTCACTTCACTCTGCCACTGAAATTATGATTTAACTTACCTTATGTGTTTAAGATGAGATGGTTGTGCGGAAAGTGGAAGTAAGCAATGCTTCCTCTAGGAGATTATTTGAATTTTTTCTTTCCCCCAGTAAGTCCTTGGGGAATAATTAGAAACAAATATGTGTCAGAAAGGTAGCTAAGAGGAACATACAATAAAGATTGTGGAACAGAACTTGCTAGAGAGAATTTGTCTGAATTAACACTCAGAAATACTTTAACTAGTACAATATAAAACTCATTTTTGCCCATAGGTAGAATGAGGACAAAGCTATTAAGAAAATGCTGATCCATTTTTAAACATCACTGACCTTTCCAAGAATCATGTTTTGCACTGGGTTTATTTCACGTTTTCTTATACAACGCTATTCTATAATGTATGCAAGGATAGAAAGGATCAGATTAATGCAGGTATAACTTACTCATTATTCATCACTTAGACGTTTTTTGTTCCTGGATAATCTCCAACCTGATTTCTAACTAAAAAATATGCTCAATTTAAATTTCTTAGCATATAAAACCTTATAGATTAGAGTGCATATATACATACATAAAATACATGTAGATTAAATTGTTTTCAAGCAGTAGAAGACCTAGTAGACATAAGAAATTCCCACAGGCAATTATTGCTGACTCCATTAGTTGCAGTACTAGTGTAAATAAGATATTTACAACTCTGCTTTATATTTTTCAATTACAACAGCTTACAACACAGCACTATAAATACATCTGGTTTCAATTAGCCTAGGAGATGAAAGGTGATTGCAGGTTTCTAAAGTTGATTAAATAGGTGACCTCATATTTTTAATTAATTCAGTCATGATATACCATAATCTATTACTGGTAATGTGATTCAATTTGGATTTATTATTGGCTTTTTCTGTACTTTGAGGGTTTTGGTAACTTTAAATACTTTTGACATTCATATTTAAAGTTTAACTGCAATTAAAAAAAAAAAAAAGGTTCTGTCCTGTCTCATTCTTAAATTTGTCCTTTGATTACGTTTGATGAGACAATATATATGGTGACTTCAGGAGTTTGATAGATTTATTCCAGTATCTGAAGTGAGGAACTTTCTCTTTTGTTATTATTTGAAACAGCATGTGGAAGAGCAAAAATCACAATTTAGCTTCATGCAGATGGTCTCAGATACCAAACTGTCACAAATGGCTCTGACACATATATTTGGGCAACTAACACTTGCGTGCTTAATATTTGGTAGGCTGCGTTGGTCTTGGCCTCCAAAATTGAAACTCAACCCATTTAATTTTCTGAATTTTGTGTCATTTCATAAGAATACAATAATTTTGTCTACATGAGAATGTTAATAATAATTGCAGTCACATTAATTCATGTCTCATTTAGAGGAAGAAAATTTTTGTAACAGAGGAAGAGTAAAATGCAGGATTCTTCTTTTCAACCCACCAATACCTTTGAACTTATACATGCAAAATATATTACTATATAGGTTTATTATTTTTAAGATCATCTGCATGATTTTAGCTCAGAAATTTCACTATGGAGTTGATGATTTAAAAGGTGAATACTTCAAATCTGATTATCACATCCCTAAGACCTTTGTTCAGGTTATTAATACGAAGATTAAAGATTTTTATAATGGAATATTGAGAGAATTTATCAAACAACTGTTTTCAGGGATGTCTACTACTGTAGTGCATACTACTACACAGATACAGAAAAAATCAACATTAAGTACTACCTTATATCCTAACAATATATTCATAGTAGACATGCTATAGGATATATTCTGTGTAGAAGGTAAATAACTACATTTACCTTATATAATATATATACACACAATCCACAAATTGACATACAAGGATAAAAATGTTTGTCCTTTTTATTATAAATATGGCCCATCACAGTTTCATTTAGTTTCTTGAGACTCTGACACAGTTTGCCTCATCACTCTATAGCTGATGGCTGGGAAACCAAACATTGGTAACGTATCTGACCATGCAAAGAGACAGTCTGGAAACAAGAGTGCAAATAGGTAAAGGCAATTTTTCAATTTAGAGCAAGTAAGAGAATGCTTTGGATTGGAAAGGACCTTTAAAAATAATCTAGTCCAAACTCCCAGTTATGGGTCAGGACATCCTGCACTGGATCAGGTTTCTTAAAGGCTATTCAATTTGATTTTGAAAAATTCCAGTGATGGGATATCCACAGTTTCTCTGGGAAATCTGTTTCAATGTCTCACCATCCTTGTCATAACAAATTTCTATTTAAACCTCTTTCAGTTCTGTTGTTATATGTCCAGGTAAAAAGAATTCTTCTACCATCTTTTTTATAAACATTTTCAAATATGGAAAGACCACTTTAATATGTCATCAAAACCTTCTCTTCTCCAAGTTTAACAGGTCAAATCGTCTCAACCCTCCCTCATAGGAAATGTTCTGGACAAGAAGTTCTTTTCTTGACTTGCTTTTACAGTTTTATATCTTTACTGTACTGGGGGCCTCAAAACTGAACAATACACGTGAAGTCTGCCGAGAGTAAAGTAGAGAAGGGAGAATCAACTCATTCAACCTGCTGGCTACATTGTTTTTTATGACTACCTGGATATGACTGGCTTACTAGGTGGCAAGCATACATTGCCACAACTCATGTTCAATTCTTCATCCATCAGCACACACTAATACTTATCTCCTGGGCTGCTCTTAATCACAGCCTGCATTAGTACTGGCATTCACCTGCCTCAGGTGCAGGACATAATTTTATTGTTCCAGTAGAAATACTTGAGGAGCATCACTCAATATTGATCTTCTTTTGGGCCTAGAGACACTAATCGTAACAGCTTTTTGGATGCAGACTTTCAGCCCACTTCCTTATTCATCTAAAAACTCATCTCTTCAATTCAGGGATAAGAATATTCTATCTTCTTTGCAAATTATTGTAAAAAATGGAGCATTCCTACACAGGGAGTGGTAGTAAGAGTCCAAAAAAGGAGCTTTGTAGTGGCGGGCCCTCCAATGTCTGTGGAAAGTACCTCTTTGTGGAGGAGGCACGCTTTTAACCCCTCAGAGAATTTAGACAAAGTGGAAAGACAATGGAGAGTAGATGAAAATTAAAATAAGAGCAATATATTTTTAAAGCCATGAATCTTGATGGCATGGTGATACTTTTTTTTCCATACTGGTGCTGTGAAATCATAAAGTAGAATAATCTGCATATCTTCAAAGCCCAAAGAGAAGCCTAGCCTGAGTATAAAGGGAAAATATCAACATTCATTGGGGAGCATTTGCAAAAATCTCTAGACATATTTCTGCCTGAAATCAAAAGGAATTTTATTAGCACTACATCAGTTTCCCACCAAGTGAACAGATGACCATGTGGCTTTTGAAATAACTATGTGTAAAAGTGAGAATGAATGGTTGCAGAAGACCTAGCAACCTAATCAATTTTGTAATAGGAGGTCTCATTGTAGAATTGGAGTCATTGTGACCTTAGATCCGCTACCTTTTGGTAAACAAATTCAACAGAAACCTTGGCTGAATTTCACCATTTAAGAGGGAAAAAAGAAAAAAAAAAGGTTTCATTTACTCAGCTATTTGTAAAAATTGCTGGGGAAAAAAGTTAAATTCACTCCAATCATTTGGCTGCCTCAACAGTTTACTCAAACTTTATGTTACTTCTCACTAGCCAAAACATAAGGTTAAAAAATTGCAACGTTATAATAGAGCTAATTTGAGGTTCACTTCTGATCTGACGTTCTTCTGAAGTGAAATGAACTGTTATAAGTTTGTTTCTTATGCAATTTGGTAAAAAGCACTTTGTTATTGCTTTGAAGAAAAATCTGGAGACACATGAAACAACCAACAGATTCTCGCTTACCACTTTGGTTAGTTTTAGTTGAACAAACCAGTCACAGCAAAACAGAGGAAAAAAACCAAAACCACAGGTGTGCTCAAACATTTTTAAGCAAATGGATCCCATTTACTTTTTGTTAAGTTGTATTTCCTGAAAACGGTGGAAATGATGCGTTAACACAGCTTTTTGCTAATATCTGAAAGTGTCAGTTAGCTTTATCCTTGACAAAAAAGTAGAATATTTTCAAAATGTTATGTGGGTGTCTGATAAGACTAATGGTGAAGTAATACTAAATATGAGTAAGACTATAGTAATAGGGCATTATAATGGAACAGAAGTGCAGAGAAAATAGTACTCTTACATAATATCTTTAAAAGATTGTATGGAGCTTTCATCCAGGTACTCATATTTGTGTATAGCTATATCTGGATGCATACAGATAAAAGTATATGCCTGCACATTATGTATGTATATATATATGTATATTACAAAACAAGGATGAAGTAAGGTGATCTACATGATATAAATAATTATGGCAATGACAAAAGAATAAAGTTGCCAGTTAAAAATACGAATGAAGAGGAAAAGCATTCAATTCATTAGTAGAAAAAAAGCAAAAATATACTAACTACAATAGCTGTAGCGTAGCAACATTAATAATAGAATAACACTGCCCACATAAAAATTTTCATGGGCAGAACAGACCACACAGCAGCGTACAGAAAGTCTGCAATACCAATATACCCACCTTACAGAAAATAAGATCTAGAGATGTGAAGTTCCTTGTGAAGAAGAGACAGAACCAGGAATATCACATAGGCCTCTTGATTCCTAACTCAGTGCACAATTTGTTTTGTGCTTTGATAGCTATTCATTCAGGTCTTGCCATAAATTTAAAAATAAATCAAAATGACTTGCAATAAAAAAAATTGAAAATTTTGCTAAACATTTTTTCATAGTCATAATTTTTACAATCTACTAGTTGTTGGCTTAATAAGAGTTTCAGCCTGCTATAAAGACAAGAAGCACACATATGCAATAAGCATTTGAAATGGAATATCTAACTTCAGTCAGAAATTTTACAGAACATAGTCCCCTGTATTGTTTGATATACCCATCTATAATAAGCATGACTTCCTTTGCCATAGATTTGCAAATATCACTCTATTCATAAGTGTATGTTACTCAAAGGAGTGCAGTTACAAAAATTTTGAAACAATGACTAAGCTGAAGTGATCTTTGTTTTTAGGAAAATAGTATGCTAGACCTTCTATTCATAAAGCTCTGTGATGGTTCAGGAAAAAAAATATACCACTTTTTGATTAAGCCATTATATTCTAGGCATGGAAAATATAAGGCAGTTTAGGCATAATGCTAAAGGAAATTTTTATACCACAAAACAAAGTAATATCTTTTAAATTCCTTGCTACAATAATCTGTAGTATTATTTTCTTCAATAGATATTTTTATTCAGATTAGAAAATGTATATTTTTCCTAGTAGGAAAATTAGTAATTTCTAGTAAGCGTGGCAAATGTATGCTACTTACACTGCTTATGTGTTTCAAGAGTGCAGCATGGTATATTATCGGATATATTGTCTGGAGTTGGGCTGGGATAGAATTAATTGATCTGCTAGTAACTGGTACAGTTCTGTATTTTAGATATAGTATAAGAACAATGTTGATAACACAGTGATGTGTTTGTTGCTAAATAGTACTTCAAGACATGAACTTTTCAGGTTCCCATACTCTGTTAGTGAGTAGGTTCACAAAAGCCAGGAGATAGCACAGCCAGGAGGTAGCATGGCCAGGACAGCTGATCTGAACTGGCCAAAAAGCTCTTATACACCACAGAAAATCATTATTTTATTTTTAAACTCTTCTTATTTCAACCCATGTGCTTTAACTGGTTTTTTGTCTCTCTCCATACCCCACCACAGGGGCAGTGGAGAGGGAAGGAAGTGAGGAAGTGAGCACGTGTGCGAGTGGTACTTTGTTGCTGGCTGGGATTAAACCAAAATTTATGCCTACCTGAAATCATTTTAATGGTCTTTATAGACTGAAAATTCTCAGCACTAAACTATGGAGTTAATATTAAATACATTTATCCTTCTTTATTTAAGTAATGCTTTTGACCACCTTTAGTTTTTAAATACCTGGTGATGCTTTGCAAAAGTTTAGCTCTTCTTCAGTAGTATTTTTCTAGCTAGTTTCTACTCTTCTTAAGTGCAGTTTATTACTTGGGATTTAAGTTTGTTACACTTTTGCCATTCTGATTTATTGATTTGTGAAACATATTCCAGTTTCTAAGTTTTATTTAGCTAGATATTTCCAGACAGATTGAAAAGTATTTTGTGGTAAGTACTTTATGCTTTGTTTTCTCTTCAGAGATTACAATACTTAGCTGCTTGTTAAGAACAAAAGAAGCATAGCAAAAAATTGAGTCTGTCATTGGACAACACACTTTTAATGCACTTCAGTGTGCAATACCAATTACACATGGTACTTTATTTTTATATGGAGTTTGTAAGTGCTTGAAAAATATTTTATTTTTAACTTAGAATTTCTGAATGCTCCATTTTTGAAAAATGAGGTCCAAAATATCCAATTCAGTCTTCCTTCATTTTATTAAATGTGTTAAAACCAGTACAGTTTGACTACTGAAAAACGTCTTTGTGATTTTGCATGTTGCAGACCATGTTATGTTTCTGAGATTAGGACTCATTGGTCTATATATATTGTTTTCAGAAGATAACTCCACTTAAAGAAAAAATAAATAAAATATTTTTCACATTGTGAATTTTATCTGAAAAACAAATGCACTTACACAAAACAAATGTATTCTATGTTCATTTTACAGTCCTATATGTTCTGTGATGTGGTAATTGCAATCACTTATGAAATGGCTTAATGTGCCACAGTTTATTTTTCTGCTTTACAGATCACATAGCACTTGTGTTCAGAAGGTTACAGACATGACGTGCCTCCAGATGCCAACAAAAATGTGTGAATAACCAACTCACTACATTTTTGTTACTTCTTTCCTTTCNTCTTTTTTTTTTTTTTTTTTTTTTTTTTTTTTTTTTTTTTTTTTTTTTTTTTTTTTTTTTTTTTTTTTTGGATGTCTAGGCACAGTGCCTTGCAGACATTGTCATTATTCTCTCTATCAAACTTTTAAAGAATACGAAGACACACAATTGTGGTGCAACAGAACACCGTCATCTGCTATGGTGCATGCTTCTGTCAATATTGTAAAAAGACCAGGCCACCTATAACCATAACAGCTTTCCACACTTTTAAACCTTCCATTCAATGTATCTGGATCATTCTGACCTGCCTTTATTAATGTAGTGTTTTTCCTAATCTTTTCTTTCTCTCATCTTTTACTGATAATCAGACCACAGGGAAGAATTCCAAAAGTGCTAAGCACCTGCACTTTGCATTGATATCAAACTACAGATCACTAGGATTTATTTTTATCATAAATTAATTTAATTTCCAGCCTAATTTTTGCAGATGTGTAATAATTTTAACTATTAAGCCAAAAGATGGCCCAACAGGTGATGAGAAGTATTTTCTACTACCGGAATGCAGAACTTAAAATGAACATGAAAATATTGCAAGTTGAAGTCATGAGGAATCTCACAGGACTGTATTTGGGGTACAAAGTTACTATCCAGCATATTATTTTTGCTCCACAAAGCAGAAGTGAGAAATTTCTCAGTTTTCTCAATTCATCTGCCTAGGAATTCATATACAGTCAAAGTAATAAGGAAAACTCCTTTTGAGAGTCTGGTCTGAGACAAATCAATATACTTTTATTTATTTTTTTTTCTGCTTTCTTCATCTTTTTCTACCTCAGCAGTTGTTCTCTGCCAGCCATCACAATTGCTTACCCTTGTAAGATCCTGTATTTATATCTTCTATAAATCTGTCTCCTGATGAATTTTTTTAGACATCCTTTTCCCTTTATTGATACAAGGAGTTCTCATTAAAAGTTTTATGTCCAGATGTCTCCACAGCTTCCTGTTTCTTAAAGATGTCCATAATTTACTATAATTTAAAAGCTGATGAGGTTTCTCAGCCAGTAATAAGCAGAATGAAACACAAAAATTAAATGACTTATTAAATTAATAATTTAAATTATTAAAAATTTACATTCTTGATTCTGTAATACAGTTACTAAAACTTTGTAAGTCCTCATTACAATTTTTTTAATCTAGACTGTGAATGCTGAAAATTGTAGACTGATGATAAAAAAACCACAACCAAAGTTTCTGAAGAGTTGCAGGGTATTTTCCTTAAGAACTGAAGAATTCTAAAGACATGAAAAGTGGTTTCAGACTGATGTAGTACTGGGAGATATGTCCAACAGCAAGTATCTACGTTGAAGAATTAATGTTTTATAACAAATAGTGTAAATTATTGCCAAATAGGGCGAACTCAGAGAAATCCTGTTCTTGTGCTTGGATATGCACTTTAATAACAGTTGCACATTTTCATGACCATATCTTTGACTAGAGAAGGCAAAATTTTAGAGTTCTACCTACCATTGTAAGTCAAATGATAAATCTAAGCTCTTGGGTAACTGTCGAACATAATAACCTTTGTGACAGTTTTGTCCTTGACATTGATGTTATCCTTAAAGATAAAGTGAGCCCTTCAAGGAATCTCTCCTTCACATTGATCTGATTGAAGGAGAAAGCTGTAAACTAGCCTCCAATCTCTTTATCTCCAATGCTGTGATTAAAAGAAATCCATAAGCATTGTTAGCATCTGACTCTTTTCTCAGTTGGACTGGCAAGTTCCATTAACTTTACTGGATGTCATTGACATCAGTCTCTGTGGATTGAAGTATTGAACAAAAATGACTAAGGTTTATCATACTCTTATGCTGTTGTGTGTAGATGCATACTCAGGACTCAGAAATGTTGTTCCGCTTAGATCTGGTCTTCTCAAGAAACTAGGATTGAATCCTTATGGCAGGGAAAACCAAAACAAAACAACCCACAAACAAACAGACAAACAAACAGACAAACAAAACAAATAAACTATAAAACCAAAACAAATAAACAAGCTCCAAAAACCAAACAAATAAACAAAACCCCAGGCCCAAACCATTTTGATGTTAGTTTGGAATGAAGTACAATTTGTTTTGTTTCTTTTTTCCCTTCAAAATGACAAACTGACTTTTACTTTGATAGGACTTTATTGTTTAGAAAAAGGGAAGACAAAACTCAGTGTAACTGAATAAAGAAATTACTAGTTTTATCTTTATTTTTTATGGTTTTGAAGTGAATGATTGTCTCAACTTTTTTTTTTTTTTTTTTTTT
>VWYO01024952.1:28524-39485 GCA_013400275.1 Rhadina sibilatrix
AAAAAAACAAACAAAAAAAACCAAACAAACAAAAACCCCAAACAAACAAACAAAAAAAACCCCAAAAAAAAACCACAGAAAACTTTGAACAGGAATTGTACCTCTATCAAAAATAAAACATATGTTCTAAGTTAAGCTGAAATTAACCTTTATAAAGGTGATAATCTTTATTGTCATCAACTTGAATAGGCAGTTTCTGGTTAGATGGTATACTTAAAAATGCCTAAAATATGTGTGTGAGTTGTCCCAGATGGTAAAATAATAACATTCTCATCATGACAACAAAGCTGATATTTAAGTGCTTTTAGAGTATGGGAGCAGTCTGGTATAAATATTGTGTATCTTCTTCCAAAATCAGATTTTTAAATTTCCTCACACAAGTAGGAAAAAATGAATATTGAGTGGCCAGTGGCAGTAGTAATATTGTTAGTTCTTAGAAAACTAACCAAACAAACCATACCCAAAATCAACCTTCCCCCAAAACTAGGAAATTATAAAACATTATCAGTTTAGAAACAGGAAACTTCATTTATTGGCAGTACAGAAATTTGGCTCTAGTTTCTACTTAACCTGATACACAAAAATAACTTAATCACTAGAAAAAGTAATCAACATGAAGCTTTCATTTCTTATTGAGCTGAAAAGAAGTTGTTATATTTCAATTTTCTAAGGATAGAAGCCATGCAATTTGTGATCACCTAAGCCACCTTGCCTCATTTATTCGAGCTAATATAGTCAGTGGAGTATGGAGACCTTTCTGCTGACCAGATCTGGATGCCAAATTTAGGCAGGGAAAAAATGCTCTTCAGCTTCCAGTGTCTGTCTGAGGGATGTGACTCTCTCCCTCTTCTCTGCTCTTGTCCAGCTGTGTCCTGCTTGGGACCTCAACATATTAAAGACATGGACCTCTTGGAATAAGTCCAGAGGAGGACCATAAAGATTATCAGAGGGCTGGAGCACCTCTTTTATGAAGACAGGCTGAGAGTTAGGGTTAGTCAGCGTGGAGAAGAGAAGGCTCCAGGAGACATTCTAGCAACCTCCTAAGGGGAAAGAAAGATGGAGAGGGACTTTTTACAAAGGTAGTCACAGGACAAGGGGTAATTGTTTAAAACTGAAAGAGAGCAGGTTTAGATTTACGATAAGGAACAATGTCTTCACTGAGAGGGTGGGGAAACGCTGGAACAGGTTTCCAGGGAAGTTGTGGATACCCCATCCCTGGAGGAGTTTAAGGCCACGCTGGATAGGACTTTGAGCAACCTTTTCTAGTGAAAAGTGTCCCTGGCCATAACAGGGGTGTTCAAGCTACTTAATCTTTAAGGTCCCTTTTGTTTTACAAAAAAAATGTTATCTAACTCTCTAGACAATAAAAATAAATAGCCACCTATAAGCAAATGTATGAAGATATTTTTATTAAAAAAAAAATCCATATGTATTCTTTGAGGAATAAACCCACAATGTGTTAGTCACATACAATTGTCATACATTAGTTCCATTTAGAACCAAAATTTAAAAAAAAATGGGAGGAGGGTGGGTATTCTTTGTTGGATGCAGTGAAGTGTGTAGATTTACTCATATACTTCAATTGAAAACCTGGTTTTGGTTATTTTCATAGTTTTTTACACCCAAAGATAAATGAATCCTATAACAAAGAGATAAAAAAAGGAAATTTTCATATCATAAAGTACAGAAGAGTTTTAATGGACATAATTCTTAATACAGTTCTATATGTTTCAAAGTACTTTCATTAAAACTCTACATTCAACAATTCCCTAATGATTTTATTCCTATTAAGTTCCATTAAAAATTTCAGTTACGGAAAATGCATTACATTAACTCATATATATTTAATATTTCTACCTCTTTAAACTTTGTACTCCTGTAAGACTAGTACATATTTTCTGAGACCTCTTATCCCAGCTTAACTATGGCTTAATAAGTTATATGTGAATCTTTCAGCATACCATTCAGCATTAGACTAGCATAATTCCAGGAACAAACAATTCTATAAGCAAAATACAGTTCATATCAGAAAACTGAAAATTTAAACATAATTTTTCCTCATTCTGTTTGGAGGAGCTAGTTTAGAAAGTTATTTTTGTTGAAGCATATTGGTACATTATAAAGCAATACAGTACCTGTCTGATCAGTGATTTTCTCCTTCTCTGAAAAGCCTATCACTAAGGGTTTGATCCAGAGACCTATAATGCAAAATAAGCCTTCACTTAAATGTGAGGGTGACCATCTATATATGCTGGATAGATATCTTGCTTTTAAATCATTACCTTAAATGGAGAAAAGTATATGCCTAGTCCATATTCAGCAGCACTTAAAAAGAAATGAAATCTCATTTTGACAATGAAAAGAAGTAAATGAAGGATTGACTTAAAAGACAAGATGTGAAGTCTAAATAGGTGTATTTTTTTAAGGAAAAGGAGAAATTATATCCTAAGTTTTCTTTATTTTCTCTTATTCTTTACTAAGCCCATAAGCTTTCTTTTCTTGTGGTTACAAGTAAGCCTCCATTATTGTCAAAAATGTTTTTCTTTGTTACTTAGCAACACCTATTGTATGGCTAATGTATCACTGAGGTTTTCTTGCTAAATAACAAGGAGCATAGTGACAGTTATGCACCCATTTAGACTGTTAGACTAGTACATTTATCTAGTAAAACTCTAGCCTTTTTCATATAAATTATTGGATTTTATATTGCAAAACTGACTCTTACATGTATGTCTCTTGTCTTATGGGACTTTTACTGAAATTTAGTATGAGATCCTGCCATCTTTGTTGATCTTGAAATATTCAGTCAAACTATTCAGACAGAAATCCAATTATGGTGAATGGCAGTGGAGAGAATAGACTTTTTATATTTAACTTCATAAGACTATAAGAATATATTTCCTTATCAAAGCGTCCTCCTTTCACAGCTCATGTGAATTAAACTGAATTTATGCAGGGGACATTTCAGAAAGATCCCAAGTTCATTTTATTTTCTTGTGCTGAGTTTGTCCTTGGGGGATACTCAGTTTCTGTTACACTGACTAAAACATGCTTCTGCTATGGCTTTTTTTCATATTACTCTCTAAAGGCTAAATATACCTAGAGGATAAACATTTGGAGATTTGAAGATGGTCTTACTTTCCAGAGTACTTTCAGTCACTGTAATGATCACTGTGGCCAGGAAGCTGCTGGGAGTAAAGGGGTTAGTGATCCACAGTAGTACAGTTAACCTGAGCCGGTACAAGCCTCTGCTGCACCATGCTGCATGTCCAGGGTGGTCTTCAGGCTCTGTTGGGCTGCAAAAAACTCTTGGCTACAGATAAACTTAGAATGAGGAGCCTCCAGACAGCTCCCACTTGGTTCTGGCAATTACATCACTTAATCCTTGTATTAATCTGAAATTGCAGCAAGAAGTTCTGTACGAAAATATCTGTTTTCTTGTAAGAAAGTTATGTAACATCCTGTAGGAGAAGGGAATACAGGTGTCTTTGCCCCTAAAAAGTAACAGCTATGTTAATTATCCAATGCAGCCTTGCCCTTGATGGGTCATAGCTATATCCAATAAAGATATGTGTGATAAAAGGGAGTGGGTCAGCTGTTGAGGGGGAATCATGAAGGAGGAGGAACCTTGAGGAAGGGGAAATGGGACGTTCATGAAGAAGGATCCTGGGGAGAGAAAATCACTACTGTGAGGTCAGTCTGGCTCTGCAGTTAGAGCTTGTTGTTGGAACCCGCAGTCATAGTCTAGCTAGGAAAAAGCCTGCAGTCAGAGTCTGCAAAGGGAAGCCTACAGCAGGAGCGTGCTGCAGCCAGAGTCAGTGAACAATTGGAGTCAGGATGGCTGAGCTGTAAAGAGGAATAAACCAGGACCCTTTCCATGCTGTGATAAACAAGAAGTCTATCTCAGTTCATTTCTACCCTCTAACAAGAGGGCTGCTGCAACAATATCCCACTGAGGGACCTGAGGATCTGTGTTGCATGAAGTGGGAATATCCATCCTGCATGGGGATATCCAGCATGCATGCTGCATGAATGTTGCCTAAATTGGTTCTTCCTACAGCTTTTCAAAGTGTATAATATTTACTTATCTATATTCCTCTTCTAATTCTGTCTTAATAGACAGACTTACTTTGCTGTTGGATCCTTCTTATTAAAAGCCAGAAAGGAACCTGCAAATTCTCTGCCTCTTTCTCAATACCCACCCTGCTCCTCCCTTTCCCTGCTACAGAACAGTCACTAAATATTTATATACATTCTCTATGAGCAAAGAATTCTAAAATTTACTTTTAAATTTTTTTCTACTTAAAAGATTATTTTTGCCTTCCATTCTTAGGTAATCTCTTATAAAAACTGGGAAAATCCTAGGAAAAAAAAAATCTTTGAGATGTTGAATTATAAAACTTAGGATCCAAAATAATTCTTCCACTTTATAAAAGGCTAGACAGAGTGATACTTTTCAAACCTCACTCTGATCTCTTCCATCACTTATGTGGTGTTAATTTCTTTGTTGGATTTCTAGATACCTAATTTGCATCATTCATCAGGATATTGTTTTGAAATATCCAAAAATATTCATTTGACTTTCTTGTCAGGAGGGTGAAATCAAACCATTTCAGTCGGAAGCAGTAAAATTAAAGAAAAAAATATTCTTAAGCATACTTTTAACTTCAAACATTCAACTAGCTAAGTGAAAACCCAATCTGCATCATTCTCAATGATTTAGCCTACACAGCAAGAAATTAACAGAAACCTTAAAATAGGATTTGAAATAGTGAGTAGCATTCTTACTGGCTGCAATCTCATAACTTCTTCTAAATTTCTGTGAATGCAACTGTAGTTAGAACTCAGCAAAATACACTGTAGGGAAAATCCAAGGCTTAATTTTCATTTACATCATTTTACAGAGTGAAGTAGCACTGAAAAAAAATTGCATTTCATTTTAAATGAATCTGAGTATAATGACATTCTGTATCAGATGCATGTTAGTGAGAATAGGTCACTGGATTGTTAACCCACTGTGTTTTCTTATTCCAGAAACAGCAGTTAAGAATATTGCCTGCATTTTTAGTGCATAAACTTTATTTAAATTGATGTTTTGCATATAATTGCCACCATTTTTTGTGTGCTGGAGCTGTTATCAAAACTCTTAATTGTTTTTTCATTGTGAAATATTAGAGGTTAATTTCCTTGCCTAAAGAAAAGTGTATGTTGCAATCAGAGATCTCTTAAAGTACCTGAAATGTTCACACAGTGTGGCAAAGTTACACAAGAACCATTATCTTTTGGAGGGGCATCTAGGGGCTTAGCAGTTTATGCACAAATGCTTTCATGACATACAAAATCAGAACAGAATCAAGCCCTGACTAAAACTAGCAGGAAACAAAATGGACTCTAATGTGCATTAAGGGAATTAAAGAGGAAAAGAAGAAAAAAAAAAACTAGATGGAAAACTTGTATAATGAAGAATGTAAACTTTTTTTTGCCATACTTCTGCTGGTTTTAAGCACAGTATTTCAACTGCATTTGTCAAAGAATTACACAAACTGACAGTTCTCTGTGTAGATATGTATTCACACTGCTTACATTTCACAAAGTAATAGAATCATAAAACATTTCAAGGTGGAAAGGACCCATCAGGATCACTGTATTCAGTGTAAATTTGCCCATAGTTAGAAAAGCAATTTGAAATGTCTCAGATGCTCCGCATCTCAGATAGTATAAAAGTGAACCTACATCAAGCCTTTGGTCGGTACGATCAATGTTACCTTGAAAGCTGCTCATGTCACCGTAAACTAGGCACCTTCATTTGGTCAGCTGAATAGCTCTAAATCTCCATTACCTATACTGACTAGGGACCTTATTAACTTGTCTACGTATATATGTATAGTGACAGATGAGATCTGCACAATTCTGTCAGATACAGCACAAGACTCCAGGAGACCAGTCCTCTCTGGAAAGACAGATGGTGTACATATGTGGGACAGTGTCATAAAAACGATGACACTGGACAACTTTGTTTAGGCAACAGATCTGAATGCACAAGTAGAGATTCATATTTATACTATGTATTATACATTATACTATGTATATTTCAGTTAAATGGCCTAATCTTGTATCCCATCTACCATATGCTTCTAAGTTATTCACAGACACAGAAACAAATGTTTCATTGGCTTATGTTTGCATCATTCTCTTCCTAAAAATGCAGGTTACCAGGAACCTTATATAAAATTAATTTTAAATGAGGAAGGAATGTTTTTTATTCTTGTCTTTTCTAGAGAGCTTCATTTCCACAGATCACATTTATCACTATTTATTTATTTATTTATTTCCTGTCTGTAAAATTGTGGATATTTTCAGCCCCTTTTCAATTAACTTCACAAAGAAAATTTATGCAACTCTTCTCAGTTGATTTATTTTTTAACCTCTGCTATCTGCATGTTATTGTATTACTGGGCAGAGTGAAGCTTACAGGTTCTCGGGTCTAGATGTGTCTGTCTGTTATGTTCTCAAATCATAGCACTACTCCTACTCTGATGTTAGGTTTCTACATAAACAAGTCAAAGCAAACTGAATAAGAGGTGTGACACATAGATTCTTGAGCTTGGTGATTAGAGACAACCCAGCCCTGAGATTTTATCACAGCACTTGACACTGTGCGAATTTATTTCCGGATTCATTTTATAATGAACGGGTTGAAAGAACAACCATATCTGTTTCCAGAATTGTTACACAACAAGGACTTCTAATTTCTATAGCATCATTTTTGAGAGATGCTTAAATCTGCTCAAGTCATACTTTGGAAAAAAAAATGAATTAACAGAATAGCTTTTCTATGTGTGCAAAATTGGAATGTCTGTAGAAATAGAATGCAAGATTATTATTGTATTAATACAGTAATATTAATCAGCAAACAAATCTACAATCAGGGAAAAGAACAAGCAGAGATTACTTTCAGATATGAAGATAGGACCTCTAGATAAATAATATAGAATCATACCTGAGGAGTTCAAGAAAATGTCAAGAGTCTCTGTTTGCTTTCAGACAAACACGCAAAAGCTGAAGAACATAATTTTTCAATTTTTCAGCAAAGCCTGATTGCATCGATTTGGAGGGAGGGAGAAACAGATTTTAAAAACAGACATTTCAGCCTCAGATATGGAGAGAGAAAGCAAACTGTAATTTTCAGAGAGATTTTCTAACCTTAACCTCGAGCTAAAGCTATCAGGACTTGCTCAATAATGGTGACAGCACATGATTCATTTCACTTATTTCATTTTGCCAAGGACAACTGTACAAAGGGGAGGGGGTAGGGGAAGAAAGCAGTCTATGCTTTTTCTTTTCTGTGCCATTTCGCAGGTGCCTTGAAAGTTAATAATTTTTTTCACCAAATTCTGCAGATGAAAATGCTCAGAAAACAAGCTAAAACACAGTAACTTTTTTTTTTTTTTTCAATAGAAATCGTAAGAATTGGAAAAGTGTGAGAAATCCCATTAAAATCTCTTGGTTTTATTTAATAATATTATTCACAGTGTACAGTAATTCAAGTGGATGTTAAATAGTTGAATAATATTACAAAAGATTTGAATTGTAGCATAAATAAATGAATGTGTGAGGGTATTTTTTTCAAGCATCATTATGAAGGCATTTTGTGATACTTCCTGCAAATCAAATCCTTTGCCTTACCTCCACTAAAATTATTCGTAGCTCAGACTCATTGGTGCCAACGCTCTGTTCCTCTCACTAGTGCAGCATGGGAATAACTTTCTTACACATTTATTCCCATAATGCTGTTTTTCCTGAAGAAGTACAATATTATCCCAAGTACACAACTAAGAAATTGCATTAGAGAAATATCAAATCCCTAAGCCTACAATGATTTAGACATTGAGGAACAAAATTAGGAAGTCTCTTAAAGCCTAAAAGCTTACTTGGCCAAAGATTCGTGAGGTGCTTAGAGCATGAATGAAATTGGATTACTCACCTTTTTGAAAATTAGACCATTTGAATATTCAGCTTTTCACTTGAAAAGCAGCAAAAGGAGATAATGAAAAGAAAAAAAATGAAAAAACTGAAAAAACAACAAAAAAAGGAACCAAGATTTTGCAGTATTTTACAATATTTTGCAGCTGTCTTAACTTCTAAAAATCTTTCAGAGATCCAGTAAAATTCTACTCACATTTGATTTTAACAAAAATAATTTTATCATTTGCAAGCATTCCTCAGACCCACAATTTTAATGTTATCATAGAATGTGAGACAAAGGGTATAAGTCATAAGACTTTTTAAAATCTCTGTGTACCTACAGTTACTGATGATGTGCTCAGCTTAATCTTCCTGATTCCTTGTAGAGTCCACATGGACAGATGAAAGCAATATAGAAATGTGCTGCCCCGGAAAAGCAAACACAGACACTTAAAATAGCTTTGTTTGCCTGATGCACACCTGTGCCTTCTGAAATAGTTTTTCCAAGATACTTGACATTGGGAACACATAATTACACTGTATGACCTTGTACAGAAATGTGATTTGCTTTCAAACATTGAGATGATTTCTGTAACAATTTCTCTCTCTTCTAAACTTGCCTTTAATTATTTTTTTGTGGTGGCTATTTAAGAAGTCTATCATTGTCATGTAAGCAGTATTATGAGAGAGCCAGAGATTTAGCAAACCCCTGATGTGTGTTCCAAATGGATATGAGAATGCAGAGGTTCAAGAGCAGCCCTTTTTTTGCATACATTTTGAAATGTTCCTTGAAAATTGATAATTCCAGAGCAAGCACAACTATGTGAAGATAAGAAACAAGGTTTCCCACATTATGCAAATTCTCACCCAAGTCAGAGAATGTCACTTCACTTCTGGAAACAGAGAGGATTTGCACGTTTGAACTTCACAGAGTTCATCTCAGCTCTCTATCCTTTTCCTCAGTAATTATTCTTAGCTGTGGTATTGTAACTCTAAGATATGTGTGAGCAAGTGCATACAAAATCAACCTTCACTTAGGGTTTCTTTGGATTTTTTTAATCTTTCTGTTCTTCCCACTAATGAATAGGCTATGACATTTAAATGTGCTTATGTGTAGGGTTCAAATCAGTCACTTTTAGAGGTTAAGGAGTCATAGGCTGCAGCAAATGAATCCTGCGACTGAGACAAGCAGTGCAATTTCCACTCTGTGACATTCCAATTGTTGAAAAAACCTACATCTTTAAAGTAAGGAAATTTTTTTTTTTTTTACTGGCAGTTGGACTATTTGCAATTCCTAACACATAGGCATGGTAAAAAACTTTAAAAGACACTGTTTTATTTTAAAATCCAAAGAAAGAGAGCTGACGAAAAAAATTGCAAGTACACTTCAGTAAGACATCATGCTCTATATACTGTACCTAAAAGCCTGATAGTGACAGAACAACTTGCTTTCATCCATCTTGGAACAAAACATCATCAGGCTGAAGTCCAGAAAAAGTCTGCAATGGAAACAGGTATCCTTTGTTCTTTAGTCAGATGGATTTGTTTTGATTAGTCTCCAGAAAGATCTGTTGCACTGAATTTTTGTTTAGGCCAATATAGAGGTCGGGAGAGGTGCCTCTGGAAACTGAAGTCAGAGGTCAGTTTTCCTGCTACATGAAAGAAATAAGTTAGAAGTTAGGTGAGACCGTTGTGCTGGTCCTGTTGAGGGTAAAGGATAGGAACATCTAATATTACTACTGGAAAGAGTTTACACACCTTTTTTTTGCTCTAGAGGGGATTTTCTGGGGTACTAACACTAGCAAGGGAAGTGTTTAGGGCTATAGTCTGCTCTAAGTCTGGCAAGTGCTAGCCTGAATCCTCTAATGAGATTGTAGCTCCTGTAAAGTCAGTGGGAACTTCCTCACTGACTTGCAGGGAAAGAAAATTTCACACATGTTCTGAACAGCTTGGTCTTGAGATGTGAAGCAAACACTAACCAAGCCTAATAGGTATTGTCTCTCTTTGATGATCCCTCCTTTGGGCAGAACTGCCTCTAATGTTGAATGGAATGGAATAATATAAAATGGAGAAAACTGAATCACTTTGCTTTTTTCCTGCACTAGATAACCAGGCTGAACATGTAGACTGGGGAAAAAAAAAACCCCAACAAAACAAAAACAAAACAAAGCAAAACAAAGTAACCAAAAAAACCCGCAAACAAACAAAACAAACAAAACCATGAAAAACCAAAAACAAAACCAAAAAAAACCCAACACCACAACCACCAAAAAACCCCCACTGCACTGTCATAAAATCTACATTGTACTTCACTGAGCTGTTTTATTGAATATTTGTCTTCTATCAGGACAAAGTTTTGGGGAATGTGATCATAAAAATTCAAGAGGGTCTGGCTGAAACAACAGTGGACTTGTAAGCTATGTCAAAACATCTAATAATCTTCCCAGTCTTAAAAGACTGCTGTTAAAAATTGAGAAAGTGAATATAAATATGGCAAATCTGAAGCATTGCCTACATTTTTTTATAATTTACTAAAATACCTAATTAAATCAAAGTAAATATTATTTACATATTTTCCCTTCCTGAGTGAGAAAAGTTTCCTTTTTTAAAGACTTTTGACAACTACAATTTCTCCTTAGTTTCCTAATTTCATAAACATACACTGCAGTGAAGATTTATACATAGCAATTTAGAAATGCATGATAATTCCATTTACTCAGGGAGACAAAGTAAAAGGGTATTGTTACTTTATAATTTATTTAAAACAACTAGAAGTCTTCAGTTTCTTCTGCAGGTGGCCTGTTTGAACTCACTTGTAAGACTTTAAAGGAAAAGAATTTGCAATGAGCAATCAAAAGAAACTTTCATTATTTTTAATCTTCACTCTTATTACCATTGTATTACTCCGTGAAATTGCAAGTAAAGCACATTAGCTTCTATGAAATGTCTATGAAAGTCTGGGTGGGTTTGTTTTTGGTTTTTTTTTTTTTGTTTTT
>VWYO01024952.1:39517-49886 GCA_013400275.1 Rhadina sibilatrix
TTTTTTTTTTTTTTAGTTTTAACCTTGAATGTTAGAATATAATTAGAATATTTTAATGTAATAAGTCAAAATACTTCATTATGCCAATCAAGTGATTAGCTTTGTGGAAATAAAACCAGAGATTACTTTGGATTTCAGTATCATGACTTTATAGGTCATTTATTCTTTGTAATGTCAAGCTGTCTTGGAATAATTTGGACAGTACCTTTGGCTGCAATGACCAGTGGTCATCTCAAGTAATAGCTCTGATCTTTATCTGAACAGATAAAGAAAAATGTTGTCCTGATAGATGGCTGGATGTCTTTTATACGTTATTATTTTATAACAGGCAAGAAGAAACCTCAGACCTGCTCCTGCCAATTAAATGCTTTATATGTGCCATTTTCAGTTCTTTGGCAGAAAGTGTAGGTATGAATTTAAAAAAAAAAGTGTTCACATATGGTCAAAAACACCAAAGATCTTAAAATTTCAGATGTAGTCACAGTCTGAATAGAAGCACATAAAAACTAATCCCACAAAGTTACAGGAAAACTCAGGATCTGTGACAGTCTTTTTAGACTGGTACTTTTTTAAAGTGACAGAACAGGAGATAACAAATGTATACTGAATGCAGGAAAAGGGGTAAAAATGTAGGGAAAAGGAAGACAGAGTTTGGAGTTTGAAGTGTTCACACAATATTGCAGTGATTTGTGGAATTGTTCTATTGTATTTGCACCTGATTAATGCAAGTCAGTTAACTGAAAATCATTGCCATCCTAATCTTGACACTCAAGGCTGTTTACATTAAGAAAAAAATATATGTTCAAGTGCTGTATCTTTCATGTTCAATGTATAAGGTTTAGGTCCATTTCAGGAAACTTAGAATAGCACTCATAAATTGCTACTAAATCACCATTGTATCATTTGCCAAAGTATGCACAATAATGAGAGTTTTTTCTGGACTACAAAAATACACTAAGTGAATACTACAGACACAGATATTAAGCAGCTGAAAAGTTTCAAATAATGCACAAGAATTGTTGAAATAAAACCTCAAAGACCTTTAGGATTTTCTTTTTTAAATACCCACCACTTCCTCCTGCCTACAAAAGGAGGAAAAATCCCATTTTTAAAGGGAAAAGAATTGCCTGTAGTTTGTAGTTGTTCTCGTATTAATTCTCAAAGTATATGTGATCTTGAGCATGTCTAACACAATTATACAATTTTTGTGAAGCAGAAAGTGGAAAATTCTTACTTGTCAAATCCTGAAAATAAAAAGGGAAATGATAAATGACCTGCAAATGAGAGAGAAGTTCAGCTGCTGTTTTTACAAAGAGTATAAACTAATTTCATTTGTCCAGATGATTTAATTGCAGATTATTTGCTGAGGTGTAAAACTGTGCTGTTACAGTTTATTTTTCCAGCAGAAACAATAAGGTGCCAAAAATGAACATCTAAAAAAATCTAAATAAAAGCATGGAATACCTAAAAATCTTTAATAAACCACATATCAATTTGAAAGAAAATGGAAAGTATAGAATACATAATTTAAATGAAGGCATACATACTGCCTATAAAACAGAAATGAAAATTGAATATTTAAGAGCTGAGAGACTGAATAAGTACGGGGTTTCTTTGGTGGTTTTTTTTTTTTGGTTTTTTTTTTTTTTTTTACCACCAGCACCCATGTTATTTTATAAAAGAAAATCAGCAGCAGCTAAGAAAAGTGTTAATCTGGTATTGATGGCTGCCACTGTCTAAGGTACTTTTCACACCTCAGTGATTGATTCTATGATGTTATGAATTAATCTGCAGTGTCAGTTGTCTATTCCTATTTTTCTATGTCATGATGACATTCCTTTTAGCACAGCAACCACTTGCTTCCTCATGAATTTCTGCTCATTCTCTTTCCAACAAGGAATCAGCTGAGAAACATTTTTGAGACTGCTCAGGATTATCAATAAAGGATAAGCAGTGTATCACTACCACATATACAGAAGTTAGAAATCCACATATTACTCTGAAATCTAGTCTCTAATGAAAGAAAAAGTGGTGGGGTTTTTTTGTTGTTGTTGTTTTTTTGTTTTGGTTTTTTTTTTTTATGGTCTACTAGAGAATCAGCTACAATATATTATTAATATGAATAACTGTGTAGAAGTTATGCACAGGTGACAGGGTCCTGAGGACTAGCTGTCCCTATCTGGCTCCATCAGGGAGCCCATGATCCCATGGCACACCTCAGCGCCATCATCCCCTACCCCAGTGATGCTGCAGCAGAACAGGTCTCCAGCTCCCAGTGCCCTGTCCTGTCCTGTACAGCCATGCCCCTGGCTAGCCATGCCCATCCTTATACCTGGTGCAGCCTCAGCCTGTCACTATCCTCAGGGATATGTCTGAAGCCTGGAGCTGCCCCACTGCCCCTGCCTCTCTGGTAGCTGATAGTGTAACTAGGAATGACCCTGTCGGGGTCTGCCCTTCCTGTTCCACTTGCACTCCCCATGCCGCTGAGTGCTTCCTCCAGCCCAGGGCTTGTCCAACCCCAATGAATCCACTGGTCTTCTGAACTCATCATGAACAACCTGACACAATCACTTTCAGTTCCAACACAAGTGCCCCTGTCGCATCACGCTCCCAGTTTGTTCTTCCTGCCCTTGCTCCATATTCCCTGGCAGAGTTGTGTGACAACCCACAGAAATTAAATCTGTCTTCTGACACAAATCTGTGCGCCCTGACAACATGCCCAGACTTTTGCCAGTCTTAATTTCAAATGTATGATGTAAACCACCTGACCTCTCTACGACTCCCTATATATATGTACATTTATAAATTTAACACTGGTTAAATTCATAACAGGTGATTTGCCTCATGTGTATTATCACATTCACAAGACTTTTTAACCAGATTAAGGTTATCTAACCTACATGTCATGTTATTTGTGGTAGCTGACTCCTGTTAGCTCCCATGCTGTGTCAGGGACCAGGGAGTTTGGGCAGAGTACAGTGACAGAAGCCAAGGCTGTGTGGGAGGGTGGCTGGGCAACAATTCAATTAATCTCTTAAAACTAGAGAAGACTGATAGAGGGTCCTGTTAAAGAATATAAATATCTCAAATAATGGTGTCAAGAGGATGGTAACACATTATTTTTAATGGTGCCCAGTGACAGGACTAGGGGCAATAGCCATAAACTATAACAGCAGTTCCACCTCAGCATGAGGAAGAACTTCTTTTCATTGAACGTGATAAAGTGTAGGAGATGGGAACACAGGTGACCTCACCCCTAATGAGTAATAGCAGTGTTAATTAACCAATACAGCCTCGCCCCTGATGAGTAACAGCTCTATCCAATAAGGATGAATGAGATAAAAGAGGGGGGTAGCTGTTAAAGGGGAGTGTCATTATGGAGGAGGAACCTTAAGGAGCATGAAGCAGAGACTCATAAAGAAGGATCCTGGGGGGAGAGAGAATGACTGCTGTGAGATCAGTCTGGGTTTTCGGTTAGAGCCTGTAGTTGGAACCTGCAGCCATAGTCCAGTTATGACTAAAAGCCTTCAGTCAAAATCTCCAAACCAATACCTGCAGTCATAGTTTAGCAGGAAATAACCAGCAGTCAGAGGTTGCAAGGGAAACCTACAGCAGGAGCTTGCTGTAGCCAGAGTCAGTGAATAGTTGGAGTTAAGATGATTAAGCTGTGAAGACTAATAAACCAGGACACCTTTTATGCTATGTTTAACAAGAAGTCTGTGTCTTGGCTCATTTTTGCCCTCTAGCAAGAGGGCTGTTGCAACTGCAGAGCACTGGAAAAGACTGCCCACCGGGTTTGTGGAGCAAACCCTTTCTGGAGACATTCAAAACCTATCTGTGCAACCTGCTCTAGGGTGATCCTGCCTTAGCAGGAGTGTTGGACTAGAGTATCTTCAGAGGTCCTTTCAAACCCTAACAATTCTAGATAAGTCTGTGCATCCTGTGGGCACAGTACCCAACCACGAAACCAAGTCCAGTATGTGAATAGTGACAAATGCCAATCAGGAGCCTAGAAATGGTCAGACAAGACCACAGTGTCCAGGTAGGCCCAAATTCAAACTGGGAAATGAAGGTTGGTCTCAATAAGATGAATAACCTTATTTAGCATGCTGACAAACAGCTAAGGTAAGGTAGGAAGGAGTGTTTGAGTTTCCAAGCAGAGAAGAAAGAGCAGGCTGAGAAGGGTCTTTTGTCTTTCTCAGTAACCTGATGCCAGATGACCCAACTGCACCAGCAAACCAGATGACACCTTACACTGGGGAGGGAGCATGCTCAGGACCATGATCCACAGATTGGATATTGCAGAATAACAACTGAATAGCAGAGAGAGTAATGCTGCAAAGCACAATGTTTTGGCATCATTCAGTCTGTTTGTACAAACAGATGTCTTAATTTTATGGATCCCCTTATCTCAAGTGTCACAGGAGAAAATATTTAATGCTCATACACTTGTGAAGACAATTAAAATGATCATATTTTCTTCTTTTTTATAGTAAAATCCATTTAGTTGCCATACGTCAGATGCAATCTGAGTATAGAGGAAACTCCCTGGAAGTAGCATAGATACTGCTTATTCAGACAAGAAGGATTAGTAATCAGCTTCATCTTTCTCTATATTTGTAGCCTTATCTATATTTCTAGTAGTTTGGTTACATGATAATCCTACTCTTTCTCCACAGATAAATTCCTCCTTTTATGTTAAAACATGAATTATAAGATTGTAACTGTCCGGGATTATCTGTTCATGGGAGTCTAAATTAATGGAGGCCAATTAAGATACCAGAGCAGCATAACTTGTTTATTTATTTTCAAATGAAAAATTTCCCCCATAAAGAATTTCTCCTAGTCTTCTCTTCCATGTCCCCAACATTTTTGTCCATACAAGTGTTTCTGACTCTCATCCATGATGCATTGACGAAGAAAGATCTCTAAAGTTTCTATTGTGGAGATTGTATTTTGATACAGTCTACTACATGTTGGGGTTTTTTTTTGTTTGTTTTGGTTTTTTTTCAGAAATCTTGTCTTGCAATTAATGTCCTTAAGTCTAAAAGTGAAAGTTTTATGCTGACTGATCTGCCTTAGGATTCACAAAACCATTTTTACTACTATTTTCATGCAGAAACAAAGACATGTTTTGGAGCCATTAAAGCCACAGAAAGGAATGGAGAGGCAGATTTTATATTTGCACATACATGAACAAGATGAAAAATTTATCTGTGTTTATATTGAACTCTTCCTTAGATTTTAACACTTAACTCCAGGAAGAAGGTGTGGGAGGTTTTTTGTTTGTTTGTTTTGTTTGCTTTTGTTTGTTTGGTTTGGTGTTTTGTTTTGTTGGTTTGGTGTTGGTGTTGAGTTTTTTTGCATTTGTTTCGTTTCTTGTTTTTTTGTTTTGTTTTGTTTTGCATGTGGTAGCCTCAGCTTTATGGAAAAAATTCTTACGGTGTTTTTTTATAAATTCTCCTCTAGCTGAACAGCATGGGCCAGTCTCTACACATCACATAATATTTTGACTTAATGAAGAAGAAAAGATTAGCATTACGGAATAACTTTTGTTTTGCAGTATTTGTACAGTGAAGAGGAAATTATCCTTATCCCTTTTTTGCACTGAGTGTGAAGGTAAGATGTGCCAATAGGTCAGCAATCAGTGAAAGGCAGCTACTGTGGTCTCTGAAACAGCTTTCACTACAGCTAAAGGCCAGGCAGTTCAGCATGACACTGCAAGGCTCATGCTTTATTACACTTGTCCATATTTCAAAGAACAGCTTAGAATATGTGGGTTTGTCTGGAACAAACAAAAATATGAGACAAAAATGAGACATAGACAGGATGAAAACATGTTACAGGAAAAAAGATGGCTATGAAGAAATAAACTTTCTCCTTCACTCAGAACAGAAAAGTAAATAATTGAACTGAGACAAAGATCTGTTCGTATAGATAGTAGTTGAGTAAACTTTTTAATGAGTTACATGATTAAAACACTAAATGTGTTTTTAATAGTTTTGGATATTATAAAGGTAACAAAGAAATATTTTAAGGAAAGGATAGAAAAATACCTGCAAGAAAAAAAAAATTACTTACTTGATTTTTCTTTCATTAAGTGACAGACTAGCTGATACCTTAAGATCCTGTCCCACTGTATTTAACAGCAGTTCTATCACAAATGAAGGGATGTTTACTGGGCTTTTTGTTTTTTGGATATTTTCAGTGCACGTTCAGAAAGTACACAAGTTTAGTTTTTGGTTTGTGAGTGTGGATTTGTTGGTTGGTTGGTTTTGTTTCTGTCATTTTGTTTTTTAAAATGTTTTTACTTATTTTTCCAGCTTAGTTAAGATATTCTCTCCCCAGCCTAATATGAGAACTTTGAGTAGCAGTTTGAGCCATAAAATATTAGATGGGCCAGTGCATTTGGTTTCTTGGAGGAGCTGTGTGTGGGATCAGCATGTTCAAGATCTTAAGTCAGTATTCATAGTTTTCATTGCACATTTCATTTTATCCCAACAAAATGCCTCTAAGGTAATATCTGCATCAATCTCCTTGCAGTCTTTGAATGTTTAAGTAGAAAAATAAATGGGAAAATAAATTCTACTGTGTATAACTTAATAAAGACTCAACTAAGGCTATACTCCTTACATTGTTTATGCATGTTTGCATTTGACAATACCTGGGAACAAAATCAAAACTAGTTCTGTAGTTGTGCACAGAAACATTTTACTCTTTTTTTTTTTTTTTTTCTATGTAAATAAATCAGTTTTTTCTCTGCATATCTTCCTTCCAAGGAAAGACTGTTCATACTTTCTGTGCTGCACCATCAAACAGCATCATATTAATCAAAAGCTGCAATTTGTTGTATGCCTGATGTTCATTCCTGACAGAGATTGAACTGAGCATAGTCATTTTAAAGCTCAAATGTGGTATTTTTTTACCCTTCTAAGAAAGTTCTGGAGTTATATTAGCTTGAATGTAATTTTCCATCCAAGGTTTTAACCTTACAAATGAGCTAATGTCAGAAATACACATTTTCCTTAATGGAGTGTAGGCCACTACCAGAGGCATTGCATCAACTAAGAGTAGCTATAGTTCTATCCCAGCAGGCCAACTCTTCTGTTGTGTTATCTGTGTAAAGAACTATAACCTCAAGCAAAAATAAAAATCCTTGTTCCATGCAGAGGGCACCATTATAAAATTAAATTAGTAGGAAAAGACAGTGCTAAAGGTAGAATGTTAGTTTTTCCTGCTTTTTGATTCCCAAAAAGGTATATCAAAATGTTAGAGTATGATTTTGCCAAAGAAATAGATGATATAATATTCTAATTTAAATGTCTATGAAAGTCCCACTCATGTTATCAGAGAAAATACAATTGTTACACTGGCAAAACTTATCACTTGCTTTCAAAAACATAAAATGGAGATGTTATTGCATGAAGTTTAACCTCAAATCTGTCTGCATACTAATTTAAAATCCTAAAGGATAGCATGCACTCTGCAGAACCAAAAAAAAACCCAAGAAACAAAATGTGTATTGTAACTGGAAATTGCATTTAAAAATTGTTTGGGGTATTTTTTTTGTAATGCAGTCAGAGCTGTTCCACTTCACTGGCATAATTCAGTATGCATTCAACAATAGAAATAGTATTTGCTAATACAAATAACCTTCCCAATGCAAACCTACACAATCCCATAAAATATTGAATTATATTCTTCAAAGCTGTGCAAGATAAGTGATGTTCAAATGTGAGTCTTGTTCTATACGTTATTCTTTTATCAATGGAACATTTTTCAACTTTCTGAATATGAAAGAGTTTTCCTGCATGATATGCTTCTTGTTTTTGATTGTTTTGGTGGTTTGTTTGTTTTCTAGAAGCAGTCCACAACTTGCCTATACCACCTAAAACATCCAGTAATGACTATACCAAAATAAAGAATAGTGTTAAATGTCTGAGGGTTTTTTTTTTTCCGCTATTATGCTACTATTATTGGTCCATATAAAACTGGTTGAAAGACTAGCACTACTATCAGGCTGTATAAAAGTCTCTAGGATGATAGGGTAAGGAGTATGTCTATGATCAGACAGACATATTGCTGTCCATTAAAAGTTTTAAAAGGAATCACTAGAGAGCACTTAGCAGAAGCTACAAACATCCTCAGTATTGAACAGATAAGGTTATCCAAACCCTTTAATGCCATCTCTGGAGACAAGCCTGAGAAAGCTGATTGAGTTCAGAATATTTTAGCTTTTATGTTGACAAACTGATGCTACTGGAACTGTAAAAATGAAGCTTAGATGACAAGGTTGGCAACAACAGCATTTTTCACAGCAAAGGAAACATTACCTGCTTACTATAACTAAAAGAATATGGAACAAATGGGATGTAAAGTAAATCTCAAGCTGCCAAAAATTTAAAAGAATATTTAAATCACACAGTCTGTTCATTCTAACTTGTTTTCAGCAAGATTTTTTACATAAGTTGTAAAAACCTGATTTTCTGAGGTTTTTGTTTTGTTTACATTAACCTTGATTGAAATCATGACAATACCAATACTGGAACAGAATACAACATATGGAAATTGGCTAAAGATTCTGAAGCATTAGTTTTTCATTTTATATTACCATAAACTCTAAGATGTCTAAGACCATTTTCCATTTTTATTCTGCTTGAAACAAGAACTAACTGTTCTCCCAAAGAGCACACACCAGTGACATAAAACCACAACATTATTTTTGGTATGGTGTACAACTCTCTCCTCTCCATAGCTGACATTTCAGTATAATATCAGTATCAGTTTTGGCTTTTTTAAATCATTGCATCAATGAGCTGAAGGGAAAACAATTTAACACATAAACTCACTCTTAGTAAGATACGCAATACATTTTATCATTAATGTAGTTTTTCTTGGGTTTAAAAAAAAAAATATTTTTCCAGTAGACCGCTCTATCATGACCAATAGACTTGATAAATGTTTTATAAAAATAGAGAATGTATGTCTTTCATACTTTTTCTCTATGACTATATATCTATATATGTATGCATAATATATGGCAGGAATTGATTCTATGACTATGCTGTGGAGACATTTGGGAATCCAGTAACATGCAAAAGAACATCTGCCTTGATATCTGTCTTTTTACTTGAAGGTAAAAATTTCAAAAAAAAATTCATTTGTGAAGAATTTCAAGAACAATTATCATGGAGTGACAGAGAATTTCTAGTTTCTTCCCAAGACAGAAAAATTGCAAATAGCACCTTGTAGCTCTGTAGCTATTTATAGAAATTATATGTCAAGTACCATTATTTGAAATACATCTCTGCCATCTGTTCCAGTCCCAGAATTCAAACTGGGAAGATTCTGCAGTTATGATACACGAGTCTAAGACAAAATGTGAAAATGTGTCTATAATCAAAGCAACCTTGTCCAGCCTAATCTAAAAAAAATTATGTTCTTATTAGTCATAGGTCTTGCATTTGCATCACAGATAGGAAGATTTTTCTACCTTCCAAATATCAAGAATAACTTCACTGAAAATTTAATGCACAACTCTATTACAGAGTGGGCAAATAAATATTGTGCAAGTTTACTGCAAGGTCCTAGAAGTGTGATTTCCAGTGTTATGTGGTATGAAAAATACACAGGCAGATTGTTTCCTGCAACAGGTTACCATGTAATTTGAAAAATATTTTATCAATTACACCTTATATATTTTAAAAAATCTATTTTATGCAAAACATTTATTAACTTGAACTTGATATTCCATCTTAGAACAAATCACTTCATACTGCTGATTATATGTGTTTTGAGCTATGGATACAATATCCACTCTTATAATGACATCATAAGCCACAGGAAATTTGCTGCTTTCCTTGAAACTGCAGTGCTTACATTCATGCTGAATCAGAAATTGACAGGTCTAAATCCATAAGTTCCCTTACAAAAGAGGAAGAGCATGTGAAATCTACTTTAATTTTTTTTCTTTAAGTGTCTTATTGTTAAACTTTAAATAAGTTCATGTTTATGCCATAGGAATGCTAGACTAACAGTTTAAATAAAATAATGTCAAAACAAGATTGCTAAAAAACACAAAAGAAAGGGAAAAAATAGGGCAGATAGACCCTTTTGAAAAAAACTGAGCTGAAGTTATATGATTTGACATGTAGTAACGACTGTAAGAAGAAAAATACTGGAATAAAACTGAATAGAATGAAACTGTGATATAGAATTTACATATATATATAGTTTTAACTTCTGTTTAACCTATGATATTAGGCATTTTCATGAGACTGATTTTTACTATTGCAGTAATTTCCTTAGCTTCAACAATAGAAGGAAGAACTTAGATTTTTGGATGTGTTTTGGTGCTTTTTTTTTTTTT
>VWYO01024952.1:49912-62144 GCA_013400275.1 Rhadina sibilatrix
TTTTTTTTTTTTTTTTAAGTTATTATTATTATATTATTCCCATAAAGCTTTAACATAGGGAAGATTTATCTCCACAGATCTGAGCAGAAAACCAACCATGGAATAGTTCCCACAGATAAATATACCTCTATGTGTATATATGTACATGGTTAAAACACAAATTAACACAAATTCACTGTAATTCCCTAGGAATAAAATTCAGTTTCTGAAAAATGTTGCTTCTAAGTCACTTTTCTTCTAACTCCTAAACACTGCTGCACTTTCCTCGTACAGCTGTATCAGTGACAGCATCAACAGATCTTAAAATTGCACCACCCTTTTATACACAATTTCCTTATTCTTAGTGTTGAAGAGCAACTCAACATCATAAATCACACTTCAGTCAGTGTAGAAAACCTGAAAGCTGTAATTCTTACATTATGTCTCACAGTATAGTGGCATGGCAGGGGTTCTTGGTAGTGGGCTGAGTCCTTTCACACAGCAATAGCTAATGAGCAGAGACTTACCTCTCTCTGTCGAAGAAGGGTTTGTGCAAGAGTGATATTTATTACTACATGTACTATAGCTGCTGTGTTTCCCTCTTTACCCATTGTATGAGATCTCAAACCCCTATTTCAATGCTCCTCTCAGTGTGAAGAACTCACCTTCATTATCCCCATGAAAGGGCTCCAGCTGCGTTTTCAAAGAAAATGGCTGCAACTGCATTTCACTGGGAATTCAGTCTTCCTGTGGTTTAAATATTTCAGCAGTGAGAATACTCAAGGGTTCTCTAGTTATATTTTTCAGAAAAAAAACCCACCAGTCACTGATTACTGAAATGCCAATCCCTAAAACACTCAGCTCTTAATATCTCAGTAACTTTGAAGCTGAACATGAAAGCAACTGCTATTGACAGGGATAAGCATCAGTACAGCAGGTTTTTCCTCCCCTTGTGATTTTTGGAATCTGCATGCTAAAATATCTAGGAGATTAATATTAAGTACTTAAATCCTTGGGTAAATCTAAAAATCATAGATACAGCAAACCTAAGGTTACAACTGCACCTTAATGTTGCTATTACTATGATCCTTCACTTAACTAACATATGCAGTCAGGAAAGAGTCTGGTGTTTTCCATGTTACATCTTCTTCCTATGTAAGGATACTGCAGCAAATAAAAAAGAAAAAATCTCATTTGTTCATCAGCTGGGTTATTTTAGAAAGCTTTGCAGTGGCATGTAATAAACTGCATATGAACATGGCTCCCTCTACTGACTGCCTTTAGAGGCTTCAAGAGTTTGTTTTCCCAGGCTTGTTTTATGCTTATAAGTTTATAACAGTATCTATAATATTCAAAAAACAAATAGAATTTCTGAAGTTTCTTCTATGCTGAAAAACAAAGGTTTTCTTTTCCTTTTTTTTTTTTTCTTTTCTTTTTTTTCTCTTAATATTATGTGCTCTTTGGCCAAAACATTTATTCCTCTAAGCCCAAAATTACAATTTGCTGTTAGGACACTCCTGTCAGTTCGTAAGAAGCTTTCAAGAGCCTTGAAAGAGAATCTAACAAGTTAATTAGCAGATTTATATTTGCTACACACTATCTCCAATTTCATTTATTTAAAAATGTTGAAATACAAAGAAGTCGAAGGTTGAAATCTAACAGAAAAAGAGATTGATAAGGAAAAACAGTATCTAAAGTAACAGAGTTGTCCTAGAATTGTTCGTTAGTTAATACAAAACAACCACCACCTAGACCAAAAAAAAAAAAAACCCCAAACAAAAAAAACCCCACACAATCAGCCAAACAACCAGCCAACCAACCAATGAAAAACAATGAAAAAACCCTGAAAACACATGAAACAAACAAACAAACAAACAACACATCAAAAATCCCACAAAACAACAAAAACTTATTCATCAAATTAAAGAGAAGATCTTTCATTTCATGCTTAAAACATCAGACAGAGTAATAAACAGTTACTTTAGAAGAGGTTTGTATCATTCACAGTTATCATACTCTAGACACACACATTCCAGGAACAGTGTAGGCTTCCTTTATAGTCATTCCAGGGAAATGCTCAATTTAGCAAGAATGGGTCTCTGACATGTTTTAGATGTCTTCTTTACAGTAGGAGAAATCACTCAGGTTGGGTGGGAATGTCAATCAATTCAAAGGTAGGAAGGCTCAACACAGCTATATGGAAAGACTCGATCAGTTCAACAAGGCCAAGTACCAGGTCCTGCTCTTGGGTCACAACAACCCCTTGCAGCTCTACAGGCTGGGGGCAGAGTGGTTTGAGAGCTGTTCAGAAGAAAGGGGCTTGGGAGTGCTGGCTGACGGCTGAACGTGAGCCAGCTGAATATAAGCCAGCAGTGTGCCCAGGTGGCCAAGAAATCCAAGGCAGCATCTTGGCCTGTATCAAAATAGTGTGGCCACTAGGACTATGGAAGTGATCTTGCCCCTGTACTCGGCACTGGTGAGGCATACCTTGAGTGCTGTCTTCAGTTCTGGGCCCTTCACTTTAAAAAGGGCCTTGAGGTGCTGGAGTATGTCCAAAGAACAACAACAAGGTTCTTGAAAGGTCTAGAAAATGTCTTAAGAGAAATGGCTGAAGGAGCTGGGTTTGTTTAGGCTCAGCAAGAGGAGGCTCAGGGATGACCTCATTGCTCTCTATAACTACTTGATGGGAGGGTGTAGTGAGGTCTCTCCTGCTGTGTCTGCAGTGAGATAACTACAAGAAATGGCCTTAACTGAGACAGGGGAGATTCATATTAAATACTAGAAAAAAAAAAAATTCCCTGTTAGCACAGTCATGCATTTGAATAGTTTACCCAGGGAGGTGATATGATTTAGTAGTTTAAGGGTTAAGATGGTAGTGCTGGGTTGGACTTGGTGATCTTAAAGGTCTCTTTCAACCTTGGTGAGTCTATGATTTTTAAATTTCTTAATTTTCCCAAAAGTTTCAAATGTTTCCAAAATCTTTGGTGTAGATGTAGTAACTCAGCAACTGCTCACCCTAAATTGCAAAACAAAGCTACATGCTGTCCTCAGACAGAATAGGCAATTTGCTGTTGCCGCTGTATGCAATTACTCATATACTGTTTATTATATTTTGCTCTTTTATTCTTCAATGACTCTAAATCTGCTGCCATTACGTTGTTTTTAGGGTGTCTGTTACCATAGTGATACCCAATGTGTGCCTAGCTGTCTCTTTTCCTAACAGTTAAGCCTTAGTTAGTAATATAGATATTGAAAAATTCTCTGCTTAAAATGCTTTCACATTTTCTCTGCATTATGTGAAAGCCTTCGTTCAGTTGATAGCTTAGAATTACTGATCTTTGACTTTCCCATTCCTTGGGTAATATGTCTGAGATTTTGCTAGGCAATTGTGTTACTTGAAGCACTAGTCTGTAATACCAACAATGTTGCTAAGCGCTCCTTGCAGTGCTGTCAATTCCAGCCATTTTTTATGCCTGCAAGTCTTTGTGCAAAAGAGAAATTTTAATACCTATCAGATTCTTTTGCATCTACGACAGACGCAAAATGTGGAAAAAGACTATTTACTAGAGCGTGTAGTGATAGGACGGGGGGAATGGGTTTAAACTAAAAGAGAGTAGACTTAGCTTAGATATTGGGAAAGAATTCTTCATTATGAGGACAGTAAGGCAGTGGAAGAGCTTGCTCAGAAAATTTACTGATGTCCCATCCCTGGAAATGTTTCTGACTAGGTTGGATGGAACTCTGAGCAATGTGATCTAGTGTCCCTGCCCACAGGAAGGGATTTGGAACTAAATGATCTTTAAGGTCCCTTCCAACCCAAATCATTCTATGATTCTATTCTAAAATGAAGGAAAACTCAGCTGTTGTAGTGTTAATGCACAGGGGTCAAAATGGGTCAAAAATAGCAAAAATTCTATCCAAGACTATATTCTCGTGAAGGCTTTATACTTGTTTATAGTTATTTCATAAAGAAGCAATTACACCTCCAAGAAAAGATATCTTCTGCAAGTTTAAATTCAAAAAGACCTAGTTAAGTTTAGACTAATAGAGAACACTTTTGAAAAGTAAAATAGCCTTCATTAAGGGTAAGAAATATCTAGAAGAACAATGTCTAATATACAGGATTTTTAAAAATAAAAATTTACAAAATAATAAAAAAAATAAAAATTTATTTATCTGCTTTATATCCTAATATTATCCTAGATCTCTATTTCCTTAACTATAATATGCATTCTTTTTTGTGGCATACAAGTATTTTACAGATTCAGGTATTATTAATCACTATTAGACTAAATCAGAATTAATAACTTGGAACATAGGACAAAACCTGCAATCCTACTTATCTCAGATTCATAACTGAATCCAAGGAAAATAAAGAATGTAATATGAACTCAGTCAACAACAGATACAAGATAATCATATTTACCGAGTAAAAATGTAGCTCTCAACAAACTGAAGTATTCTTGCAAATTGTGAAAGCTTTGGTCTGATAAAGGTGTTAGTATCTGAAATTGTATGACATATGCAGAGGAGGCATAGCATTTCATTTGGCAAGCTGGATCTAGATCTTTAGCAGATGTTAGTAAATTCTTCTCTACTTTTAATCTTAGAGAAAGGGAGGAAAAGTTAAATTCAATCCCACAACTGAAATTTAACTATACATGCATCCTTACCCAAAATAGCATAAATGGAGATGTTCTAATTAGAGACAACAGAAAAAAATATAGGAACTTGTTTAGCAGTGAAGAAACTTGGAGAATAAGTTGATAAAAATGTAATTATAAAAACAATATAAAAATTATCTATGTAAATAAACTTCTCAGTCTCAGGAATGGCTATTGAACTAAGATCACTTTCTTCTCATGTGGTGAAGAACACACTAAAACACCAACTATACTCAAAAATACAATAGTACATAAGGACACTTTTGGTACTCTTAAATTATATTTCAAAGGAAGTGATCATTTTTACAGAGCTAAATTAGATAACTGCATAACTGAAAATGAAAATAAATTCATCCTGGTAATATGTTATAAGAGAGTGACAGAGAAGAGATTTTCATAGAGGTTCTTTAAATGGATGAAAGAGTCAAGAAATAATGTAACATTCATTTTAAAATGACACGCAGTCTGGCTACCAAACCCATTTACTTGGCACATATTCACAAGGTAAATTTTAACTTAGGCATCTGAACTGGAATTAAATATGAACATTTATAAAATCCAAAGGTTTATTTCAAAAACTTCATTTTTACCCTGTACCCATATAAACTTATGGAGCAAATTGTTTTGAACCAGGTTTAAGATACCTTTTACAATACTTTGTAGGTGATGGCTAAAGATGTAGATTCTACTTCAGGGATAAGAATGAGAACAACTAGGTCTAAATATATTTTATGTATCTCATTATAAAGATCTACATTTGGGCTGTTCCTTTAAGGTCTCCTTTGCAGTAATTGGAAGACAAATAATACCTCAGAAATCGCATATTTTGGATCCTTTTTTTGATCCATGGACAAAGGGAGCTTCAATGATTACTTAAGATGATATCTGCAAAATAAGATGACTAGAAAGAGGTAAGAATACTTAAAAAAATTAATGGGTTTGATGTCTGTAATGAGAAAATGTGTGCAAATGTCAAGGTACCTTCTTTTATTCATTCCACTTAAAGGTAAATTGTAAATGGTCTTAATTTTAAAATGTTTAGGTGAATGTTCAGTGTAAAGACCCATTGACAGAAAGCCACTTTACTATTTCCAATGGTGATTTTTCATGCCATGAGTACTGCATATAAAAAAAGTAGAAAAACAGTAATAATTTCTCAGTAGGTCAGAAGTTAACATTGTCACAGTTTACATTCAACATTACAGAGACAAGTAGACCTAGGGTATTTGTATTTATCTTGTCACTAAGTCAGAATAATATTTCATCAGATTCTTCTTATTCAGCAGTCTTTTCTGTATCTCTGCATCGTCCTACAAAACTCATTAAAAAAAAAGAAGGAAAAAAAAGTCACCTTGCTTCATGAAGTGTCATCTCTGATGCTATCAGTCACTGTATTGTGCTAGGCAAGATGATTTTATGAGCTGGAGAAAACCCATGGCTCATAAACTCAGCAGAGGTGAGTGAGTTATGATAGTCGTTCAAATACGCTAATGAAATTCCTAAAACATCAGTATGGTACATTAGTCTTCCTAACATTTAGCTTTATTAAGCACACAGATCAATGGGAAGCTGTCTTGTATGCCAATTGTTTAGCTTCTTTAAAATCCATAAATTTTTAAACTGCTTTTCTGTCCATAGCAGAGAAGAAACTTCGGTGGTCAAATTTCAAACTGTGGATAAATCTAAGCATTTTGTAGGTGTACACGAGAGCTAAATCCAATGTGTCAATTCTAAGAAGTTGTCATGGTGAACACATTTGTTCATTAATGGTAGTCCTAACATTATCCCCACATAATGTTTATCTACAGCTCTTGACTTCCATTAAATTTGCAAGTGCTCATGTGTTCCAGAATCAGTTTTGGAACTGCCTACACACATTTTTCATTTTTACCCTTGTGAAAGTGGAATATGATGTCATGGCACATATTGCCAAAGTAGTGACACTTCTGTGATCAAAAAGTAGCAAAAAGTTTTCAGAGATAGAAGTATGATTTTCTGAGAGAGATTTGAAATGAATCTTCAGAAAACAAGTTCAAGAAATCCATCACATTATAAACTAAATAAACTGCACTTCTATTCTATCAAATTACAATTTTAAACATGAACAATCTTTGTCATGGAAATATGTTTATGTGGAATACTTTATTGATTGCATCAATAAAGAACAAATAAGAAATTGTATAATGCTTTGAATTTGAATGTGAAGAAATTGGTTGAAAAAAGGAGGCCACTTTGTCCATCAGGGAACAAATTAGTTACTCAATAATGAAGAAAAATCTCACTCTGTATACTAGCTGTAAACAATAGATCATGTATTCTGTATTTTGCAATGCAAAATATACTTTTCAGTTTGATTCTTATACACCTTTCTTTTTTTTCCTTATTTTGTTCTGAGTAGAATAAAACCAAGAGCAGGAACAAGAACAACCCAGAGGGGAGAAAACTGCTGTTTCCTTGGATATATGTGAAGAGCATGTAAAAATTCTCCACTTCAGATGCCTACATCCTCTAATTTAAATTTGTGTTAGCTGTTCTTAAATAAAGAATATCAAAGAGTTTATTTTTTTTAATTTTAAAAGTAAAATTCTGGAATTATACAAGATCAGTTGATTAAAAAATTACCAAGTGACAAACCTGGAATAGTTGCCGATGGTGGGAAATCATTGTTTTATTCTGCTTTGTTTTTTTAATAATTCAGAAATAACCAGCTTTGGATATTACATAGTAATTGAGAGGGTCAACCAAATCTTACAATGAATAAAACAAGGACATGCAGATCATAAATGGTCCTAATTATAGTAAAAATAAAAACCAGAAGTAAATAGAAGAGTCAGAAAAATTAATCTAGTTCACTTTGTAATTTCAAAGGATCACACTCCAATAAAAGTGCTGAAATTCAAAGAAATACATTCTATTGAATAAAAAAGACAAAATTGGAAAGCAACAACTATGAAAGAGATATAAAGTTTTTTGCAATTTGCTGAGAGCACCTATTGCAATGCTGGTGGAAAAAGAAAGAGGATCGTAAGAGTAAAAGGGTATCTCTGCTCAGCTCAGTGAGACCAATACACAAAGTTAGCATTCATATTTTTAAAAGATGTAAAATTGTAAAAGGTACAGAGAAGAGACATTTCCAAGAGCTGTAAAAAATGGCTCATGGTGGAAGATTTAGAGCACAGTCTGTTTGGTTGATCAAAAAGATTAAGTGATTTGATTGCACTCATAAGTACTTATACAGGGGCAAAATGCCCATTGCTAACGGGCTTCAATCTGGCAGAAAAAGGGCTATCAAGGACCTATGCCTGGAAGCTGAAGCCAGATAAATTCCAATTAGAATTTAGGCACATCTTTTTAACTGCAAGGGCAATTAATCACTGAAACAAGCTACCGAGGGATGAAGTAGATTTCTCTGTCTGTGGAAACCTTTATTTAAAGAATGGTTGCCTTTCTAGGAGATATACTTCAGCCAAACACAAGTTATTGTCTACTCAAATAAAAGTTATTGAGCTCTTCTAAGCTCAATAAAACTGGGTAAAGTTTAGAGTTTTGTAATTGGAAAGGGCTAAGATTGATGATATAATGGTGCTGTTTGACCTTACTCTGGAAGATTTTGTGGTGGATATCCTTAGTCATTTCTATGCCTCTCACAATTTGTTTACATATAAAAGTCTTTCGCCAGAAAACTCAATCAACTATGTGAAAACCCACATTTTTTCTTCTTTTACATTTGCAGAACAGGTATTACGTTTATTATATGGAACTTTGTTTGTTTTATTGAAGTGAATAAAAAGTCATAAAGTTAATATTTTGCAATTATTTTTAAAAAATATGTATTTCAAATATATAAATAGCCTAAATTAATATTAATTTTAGCAGATCCACATACAGTTCAACTACTGAAAAAAATAAATAGAAGGCTGTAGAGCTGAAAGCATCATGGGGATACATGTTGTTGTAGGACACGAAAGAAAGATGAGAGACTCCAAATATTTCAGAAGGCAAAGAGGACAGAAAAAAGGCTTTATTGTCTAATTTTTACTACCTTTTATAAGGTGTTCAGACACAGACCCAACGTGATTGGTGAATAGGAACGACACCTCTCTAATCCCATTGGTTAAATTAGAGAAACAGCAAAACACCACCTGGAGAAAGATTGTTTTGAGAAAGGATAGTTTTTTACCAAGACTCTTTTGAGAAGAAGCTTTCTTGAGAAATTTCCCTTGGGAAAAGTTAGCAGCTGCTAGCAGGCTAAAATGTCTCAGACCCAGAAATATCAAGCCCACAGATACGCACAATCAACTTTACCAAAAATGAAATGCACCAGTTTGAAGTCACATAATGAAGTCAATGGAACTGATCTCAGTTAACTATATGTACAAATCTTTGAAGAATTGGTGTTTTAGTTTTATCCATGTAATGATTCAACATATTTTTGAATACATGTGGGAAATGGGCATACAGAATAAAATACTGTAATGTTTAAGCTACCACTAACAAATAACAGATATCTTTAATGGAATGGAGGTGGAGTAGAATATAGGTCCAGGCATCAGGCAACTGGGGACAGTGGCAGCTGGGATGTGAGTGATAGTGTTGTGGATGATGTGGAGACTGATCCCACTGCAGTGTTGCTGGAGCAGAGGCTGGTGGCCCAAGTAGTGGCTGAAATGGGTTTCTGGGCACTGGTCAGTGTGGGGGGAGACTTAGGGGGGTTGAACAAGGACAATCAGGGCTGGTGGTGCCTGCAGGTTCCAAACACTCAGCAATTTCATACACATCCCCTCTGACCCTGAAAACAGGGCACAATAATCTTTAAGTACGTCATCCATCTCCAAGACCTTTGTTACTTGGTGCCCTATGTCACTGAGAAACAGGTTAAAGTTTTTCTTGAAGCTTTTTTTCTTTGGCAACATACTTAGAGAAACTCTGTGTTTTGCTCTTTCTTTTTTTTTTTTTTTTCCCTAATTTCATCTGCATCTGAGCTTTTGCTTTCTTAACTCCTCACTGCATACTTGGGCAATGTTGCTTCATGTCCACTATCCATTTTTCCACCATCAGTGTGCTTCATTTTTGCATTTGAGCTCAATCAGACAATCACTATCCAAACGTTGCTGGCTTTCTGCCGTATTTGCCTGACCACAAGGAACAAGGAACAGCTTGCTTTTGCACTCTGAGAATCGTGTTTCCTGAAGATCAGTTATCTGTCCTGGGCTCCTTTGCTCCTCAGAGAAATTTCCCGTTGAATCTTCCCAAGCAGATTCCTTGACAAACCAAAATCTGCTCTCCTGAAGAATGTCTCTCTAATTCTGTTACCCTTCTACTTCTCAGTCTCCTCAGGATACAACCTCGCAAATTCTCCAGCAGTCACAACTAATGTGAAGGGCCAAGTCTGCCATTAACCTTCACAACTCTGGCCTGCTTTGAGAACTTTAAATCTAGTGGCACACACCATCCAATTGGTTTGTTGAGCATGTAAGTCAATAAATTGTCTTTTACATTCTTCAGAAATCACCCGAGTTGCCTGTATTCAGACACATTGCCTTTGCAGGATGTACTGAAGTGGTTACTTTTCTCCATGAATACAAATGCCTGCAGGTGTGAGATTTCCTTTGCTGTTTGTATAAGGCTTTCTAAACAGACATTATCCCACTGTAAATATGAAATCTGGACATTTTTTTCACACATTAAAAATACATAATTAAATGTTTAGTAAATACTAACTTTTTCTAGAGATGATATGTCAGACAAAATAACAAAAGTTGCTAAAAATTGTCGATTAATGAGATGATATGGGCATCAGAGAATTAATTTTAGAAATTTGATACAGTCTAATTGAAAATTATTATTTATCTAAAAGAATCTGAAGTTTTGTTCTAAGTGCAAATGAAAATACACATAATTCAAAGAAGTAAATTAAAAATATTCTTTAAAGAACACATAAATTTGGAAGATAATACCAAGAGAAAAATAATGAGGAACTATATGAAGACTTGTCCTAACACAGCATTATATTCTGCATTCCTACTTTGAGATATATATTTCTCTCTCTCTCTACATATATATATTGAAGGAGAGAGAGAGATAAAAGTCAACAAACAGTAAGGTCCCTAACATACACTGTCCAATAATAATAATAAAAAAAAATCTGTGAAACAACTTTACTTATTTCCCTGTTCTGAAAATGATGACTCAGATTTTTATCCCTATTTGAATGTTGGATAGAGATTACAGTGTTTGCAACAATTATGTAATTTATTTTCCTTGCTTTGTGACATCAATTCCTTTCATTCATCGACTAATCTAATATTTACAACAATGTGAGATCAACATTAAAAAAAAAAAAAGAAAGATTTGGAGGGTTTTTATGTATAAGGGCCAATATTGCACTATAAATATACGGATGCTATAAATATAAACTTGTGGTTCACATGGCAGGTATTATCTTCCTAGCCCTAAACAAAGGTACAAAGGAAGCAATATTACAGACAAAATTGCCCTTGAAGGGGAGGAAAAGAATACATCCACCTTCACAATAGTCTCAGGCTGGTTTAAAGATATAGAATTTATCCTGTATCCTTCAAGAGTGTTTTGACAGATGTTGCTGAAGTGGTTTAAGAAATAAAATATATCACATATTGGCAAAGAAATATGTCAAAAAAATTTTATATTCAAATTATTTGTTATTTAAACATTTCTAAAAAAAGTATGATCATAAAGTACAGCAATTGTATTCTTATTTATTAAATATATTTTTAAATACTGAAAAATGCATAGTGAAGTTTTGGGGATTTCTAAACCAGTCCACCCTGTTAGTAGTTTAAATACATAAACACTTAATATACTAAGTAAAAATGTAGCTTAAATAAGCAACATGAATATAATTTTTTCCATTAGAAAAGGATTCCAAATAGCTATCTGCTTAAACAGATGTTTCATAGAAACATTTTTTTTCAAAATATCTTTGCAAAACTGATAAGACTATTTTGAATAATGCATTCTGCCTCTAGTTCTGAAAGGAGATTTACATCAGAAGGCACATATACTGTCAGTCCTCACAAGCCATTTAAAACCATTCTTATACTCATTTTGCAGAAAATTAGTTGTTTATGTCATAGAAGATGATACACATACATGCATGTTCAAACACAGACACAGGTCTTTCCTCAGATGGAATGAAGGCTACAATGCATCTAGTCTTTATATCACAATACACTATTCATATCTTTATTTCTAAGTGAATTCTGCAAATAATATTTAATGTTAGGATGAATTGTATTTTTTTGTTCAATCTCTTGCATAGCAATAAATGACAATTATGCCAATGCTGAAAAATGTTTCCACAGCTATTAGTAGGTTCAGTTGAATATTGAAGATATTAGAGGTAAAATGTTCAAACATAAAAATAACTAAATTTAAAACAAACAAACAAACAAACACTCAAAATAAAACAAAACTATTGAGAGTGGATGGAAAGGTAATTGGCACCAGTTGTACTAGAGGATAGCTGCAGTTTTAATACCATTTCACCATTGCAATAGTTTAAATACAATACCACATTATCTCTGTATCAAACTTCTTAAAGTGTATGA
>VWYO01024956.1:0-29851 GCA_013400275.1 Rhadina sibilatrix
CTGGACACAGCACTCTAGATATGCCTCACCAAGGCACACTTGGATATATTTATAGTCTATCCTATTTACCCTCTTGAAGGGATGGACAGTTAATATATCATGGAATATTTTTTGTTTGTTCCCTAAGTGCAATACTTTATAATTTTCACTGTGGAATTTAATCTCTCTTTCAAAGGTGAGTGAGGTATCATAAAAATACCATAAATATACCATAAAAATAAAAAAAAAAAAAAAAATGAAAAATTCCACCTTCAATGTCATTCCACACTTTCTGCCCAGCAATTCAAATTGTCCTGTCTGTTGACAATGCCACCCGACTCTGAATCTTTAGTAAATTTCAAGAGAATACTATGCTTTTTGTGCCAAAGCCATTACTAAAAACATTAAACAAAATTGGTTCCAGGACTGATGTTCAGGAACTCTATTAAATAATCTTTCAATACATTCTGCTTCCTCGTTTTAACATGATTTATTCTGAGTCAGGTTTATCACTCCATTTAATGCTTATTTTCTGGAAAGTGTACAGAAATATAAAATAATTCAATTCAACACCCTGGCTCGAAAAGCACTTGCTTGTGTGTGTAGCCTACAGTTGATGTATTAAATGACAATAAAATGGATAAAACAACCTTACTGTGCTAAAAGTTACTGCCAATATACGACATTGTTAAATTAAAAATTAATTGCCTGAAGAAATGCACAGAAATGCATACATGCGTACTTCAAATTTTTTATTTAGGGTTGCTCAATAATTTATGGCTTGAGTAAGAACATGCCTCCTTCAGCATAAAAATGCTAATTGCATTAAAGAAGAAACAATCCCTGGAGTACAGAAGCGAGCATTACAACTTGTTAGTCTAAAATTAATACTCAGCACTGTGAGTCATTTTTATTAACTTATTCTACAGTTGCAATGGCTGCACAATTACAAACAACAATGAACTATTCCCTAAGACTTGAGGTAAATTATGAAATTAATTTTTAGTTTAGTAAAATATTTTACTTCAGTCTTACTACCAAAAACTGAAGCCCAGGATGAAAAAAAAAAAAAAAATCACATTTTTCCATATTTTTGCAGTGTTTTTACAGTTTCTGCTTTGCATGCTACCTACTGTTGTGCTTTTGGTACTGATATCAGTCACAATAACCATTATAGCACAAAACTAATGAAACTGGTTTTGGTTTCTTCGCCTCCCTAGCTGAAAAACCCATCAGGTTCAGCAAAATATTTCCTTAATTTTGAGTGCATCAAAACTTCTTTTTTAAACTCAGTCACTTTCAAGTCATACTTTTCTTTAGATTTTTTGGGGTATTTTCACATGTTCCTCTTTGTTAAGTAAAGCAACCTGTCAAAAGTTTGCAGAAAAACTGTCTAAGTCACAATGAATTTCTGGGAATAGCTTTCACCTTTGTCACAATTGAGTGATGTTCCACAAAAAAAACAAAAAACAAAAAACAAAAAAAAAAAACAAAAAAAAAAAAACAAACAAAAAAAAAAAAAAAAAAAAAAAAAAACAAAAAAAAAAAAAAAAAAAAAAAAAAAAAAAAAAAAAAACAAACAAAAACCAAACAAAAAAAAAAACACCACCAAACACACAACCCACAGAAAAAATTCCAAAAATCCAAAAATTCAAAGAGAACAAAACCACTAACAGCTGCCATATTGCAGCAGGAAAGTCTTGTCTTCCTCTGTGCCCAAAACACACACATTCATGTCTTGTTTACCTCTTGATTTTTGCCAAAAGTGGAGTGTGTACCCAATATGCAGTGTGTGCATAAAGTTCACAGAGCTCTGCCACATCAGACATCATGTTTGGGACTCTGACCCTCTGCTAGGACTCTGTGAAGGTCTCCTATAAAACTGCACTGCAGTGAAACCATTTCGAGGAAAAAAAGGGTTCTTTTCACCAGAAAAATAGAGAATCATGTTGTGGGGCGGCTGCCACTGGAACAGGACAAAGGATGCAATTGAGAGAAAACCAAGTAAAAGTTGGAAAAATATCTCAAGAGGAATTACACATAAGATACATCTAGCTCAAAATGCCCTTCAGAGAACTAAATTTCTGGAGGCTGCAGGTGTTTCTGGGGAAAATATTACTGAATTTTGTTTTTTCCCTGAATCCTTTTTTATTATTCTGCCTACATATTTGCTGCTGCAGGGGGTGAGGTGCCATGAGGACACCAATCCAATGTGGATCACACCTTTTTCTGGCAAGGAGATTACAAACAGCTCAGCAAACAAAGATCAGAAAACAAAGCTCTGGCTCTGGGGACATGTATTGGCATCTTGTGATTTCTCATCACTGAGTGCTCTCTGGTTCTACCACAGAGCAATGACACAGCTCCCTGCAAAGAGCTCCCAGCTCTGTGGATACCCCAGGGAAGAGCTGCCCAGCACATCCCTGTGGGATTTTGGCTGGGATACTTGCACTGCAGCTCCCTGTGTCTACCATTAGAGCAGACTGCAGTGCTGTTAATGCCTTATGAAATCAAAGGCATCACTGTGAACACCTTGCTTAACCAAGAGATTAGAATGACAAGATGCTGTACACAACTAAGTAAATAACCAAGCAGCCTCCCCAGAGCAACATTTTTCAGTTTTCAAATAGAAAAAAACATGGAATGGGAAGGAGTGCATCCAGTTATTGTCAAGAGTTGCTCTTTGCAGGTAGATTTTAATTTTTTAAAATAGGTAAGGTTTTGCTCAAACCTTTCATAAAATGTCACAGTTATAAAGTTTAACTTTGCCAAAGGCTATGAACAGTGTCAAACATTGTTTTGATTACTTGGTCAGCATAGAGATTTTATTTCCCATCAGAACACATTGCTGTAGAGAATGTTGACCAAATGAACTCTCTCCTTGTTTGTGTCTCACCTAATTAAGCATTATAATTATAAACAGCTTCAGGCTGTCATAATCAGATTCCTGTTGATTTTACTACTGTTGTATCGCACAGCTCTCTGCTCCATGTCCAGTCACACAGAGGCTGCACACAGTCTGTCTTCAAAACCAGTGTCAAACTGTGCACATTTAAAACTCATTTCTGATCAGTCTTATCTTCAAAGGAGGCCTAAACTTGGTACTCATCTGCTTTTTCTTGAAAGCAGAACTTATAGACAATCAAAACATTTCTTTTTGAATGTTTGTATTGTTTCAATTGATAGCAGCTCAAAGCAATTGCTTCCTGATCAAATGTCATCTCTGTTATGAAGTTAGTCAAATATTTATCAAGATTAATATTAAATCTTTTGCATGCTTGTCCTCTCTATATTCATTTGCATATTCATTGCTCTAATTAGCCCAGCGGCTTTAATATGAATCAGACACTGATCCTGAACATGTTCTCTGGAGGCTTAAATTCCAGAAAGTGCCATGATGGCTCTGAAATGGCACAGCAGGTTTGGTTTGCACAGCCCATCTCAGGCAGGGCCAGCAGGGATGTTCTTTCTCTGCAGTGACATGGTGACTAATGCAGAGAGGAGTCAATGCAGACTGCTCAGGACCTACCAAAAGGTAAATAGCCAGCAAGGACAGGTCACACCATGGGGCTACAACTGAGGCTTGTAAAGCAGTTGGTACTCTATTATTCTGAAGGGCAATGCTGAGTTTTCCTTTGACTTTGCATCATTAGGAACCCATTCCCATTGACTGCTCTGGGCTCTGCCAGGCATCTCAAATTTATCCATGCAATTATTGCCTCTCCTTTCTCTTGTTGTATCTCTGTGCATCAATGACCGTTTGTCAGTGCTTCCATTTCTTTGCTCACTTTCTGCCAGCAAGCACACTGGGGGAAAAAAACACAAAACAAAAACCCCCAAACAAACAAACACTGGAGCTTAAGATATGAGGCAGTTTAAAATTATTCCCACTGTGGTAATTCCCAAACTTATATCAACAAAACAAGTCAGGAGAACACCAACACACTCAGTTTTCCCTTCATGCAACCCGATCACGTTGGGAAGGTGGTAAATGTACTCTTTTTTCCTAGTAGTCTTTACTGCAGTACAATTCCATGTGTATTGGGAGGATTCCCAGCAGAGAGGATGAGACAGTATTGTCGAGGGGTGGCAAAAAGCAAGAAAATAACAACCTGCCTTTCCTCTAATACAACAGAATGCTACAGAAATATTTGGAGGATGTCTCAGCAAAGATTTCTCTGAACACAGAGAGTTCTGAATTTTTTACAGAAAGAAGTCCTTTGGGAGAAGAGCTGGTAGGCAGAGTTAGTTCATACTCTAGATTCAAAAAACGGCCAAACCTGAAAATGGTGCTGGTTTTTTCCTCCCCCATCTCTCCAGATATCTCTTTATTCTTTCACTCTCTGTGATATCCAACACAATGTTCAACAGGGAATATTTCTGTTCTAAATTTTAGATCCTTTCAAGACACATAGCACATGTGGGAAAGTCAGTGTACATTCCTGCTGCCCTAAAGATACACCACCATTTAAGAGACTGCTCTCAGCCACTTAACTACAGAAATTATTATGTTTGCAGTTTTAGTATATAGTGTACATATAACTTTACTAATATCTTGATCAAATGTTGCTCTTCTTCTTTAATCCTGAAAGCACAGAATTCCTCAATTAAGGAACAAATTAAGGGGCCCCCCCAAACCATCCCTTGAAATCCTATAGCTTTTCAAAGGAGAACAAGGCTTCAGAAAAGCACGCACCTATCACTCCACAGAGGCATCATCTGCCAGCCCCACTTTCAGATTTGAAAGCCAAACCCTTTGCCTCATGCCCTGATATTTAGATGTCCTGGCCAAAGGAGTGGCTTGCAAGGATGGACAGTGAGCAAGGTGAAAAGAGCACCTCAGGAAAAACAGTGATTTTGCCATGTGATAGAAAGGAGAGGTACCTATAACCTTTACCTGATCAGAACTATTAATAAAAATACATATGTGCACAGAGCATGTAAAAAATTCCTGATGGCATGACACTATGTAATTCTTAGAAGTATGGGTTAGCATGACAGCATTATTCCCAAGTGTCTATATATCATTTATATAACCATGGCACCAAGACTTCTACACATGCTACATATTTTATAGAAAAAATGTTTTTTCGGGAGTTAATTTTTTACTATGGAGTTCTGAATTTTATTGGTCCTATTTTTCATGTATTGTTGCCTGCAAAACACGTTCCCACTGGACTTGTAGCACACTTTTTGCACAAATCAAAAAAAAAAAGAGAAAAAAACCCATATGTAATAAAATTTTAGAACCTTTAAAAAGTTATCTAATGTAGCTCTACCTTCCATAACCATGTTATTGCAGATTTTATGTCTGCTCTTTTGCAACCAGCCTGGGCTAGCAACAAGTAGGATTTTTCAAAACTATTTTTCACAAATCCTATTGGCCACGTCTTCGCTACTACATAAATTCAGAGTTTTCCTATAAAATCTTCCTTTAATCAGTACTTACTGAGGAAAAGAACAACTTAACTTAATCCTGTTCCTGTCACTTCTACACTTCCTTGGGGTGGAAGTAATTTATGCCTAGAAGTTGGTACCCAGACAACTCCCAAAATCTCAGCTCATTCTGATGCTGTCAGTGCTTGATTGAACACGGCCTGGCCCAAGGTTCATACCCAATAATAAAGGCTTTGAGACAAAGGAGAGAAGTCCTCAAACATTAAAAGGAACAATCAGAGCACAGGAGAGGTCTGATAATTCTGCATCACAAAGCTCTGTGTAGTACAGGTACTCCCAGTCCCTAAACAGCTGAGCAGATCCAAAGAGCTGTAATACACATGCAAGAACCAAACACTTTAAGAAAGAAGGAGCCTATATTGAATACAATACCATGAGCAAGAGCTAATGCAGATCTCACAGTTCTGTGGTGTACTGTCAAGATTCTGACCTCTGACATACACAACTGGGAAAAATATATATGCATAAAAATATGCATTGTCTAAAGTCAATATTCAAGGCTTAAATTGTGCTACTGAACCGAAAACAGATTAAAGTTATAAACTAGAGTGTGTAGGCTGAGTATCAAAGGGTTACCAGCAAAAATTAATTACAAATACTGCAGTGACAAGAAGATGAGAGAAGTTACTTTTCTAATTTAGGGCAATCTCATGTACTTCTGATCATGCTAGAGAACTGAATCCTTTACAACTATACAAACAAGAATTAAAAGGACATAATATACATATAAATTTAAATATATAAAACATTTTTATAAACATAAAATATATACATATAAGCATAAACATATGCCCATGTAAGCCACTCCCTGCCACAGCTTCTCTTAAAATAAACTCATCTCAACTCTCCTGAGCTCAGATAATTTATGCAATAATTTCATGCCGCGGAATTCCCAGTGCAGTGCTCCCAATATGCACACGGAGCAATCCTTCTTCAAGTGCTGTAAGATCCTTTGTGAGTCTCATCATTAAAAACGGCCCCATTTGGCTGGTTTCCCTTTATGGCAGCTCTCTGAAAGCACAGAAAGCTGCGCTGCGAAGTTGATATCATCGCCCTGAAAACCAACATGGACAGAACGACTATTTGTGCCTGAAGTACATTATTGCTTGTGTTAATATTTCATGTTTGCTGACTCTATTTGCAAATCGCACCACGGAGTGTGCTCTCAGTATTGCCTCAGCTTGGTGGAATGAAAAAGAACCATTCTATGGGGAGTGTTCTCTGTTTGTTTTACAACAAGGGATGGGAGGAATTGGATGCTGTGCTTACTGCTTAGTGCTCCAGATGCTTCAACTGCGAGTGGGTAGGAGTAAGACCTCACTGTCACAGCAGGGAATCCCAGAAGCATCAGAGCTCCCCAGCAGCTGGCACTTTCAGAGCAAATGGATCAGATCACAGTGTAATTGAACACCAAGGCAGTAAAAAGACAAAATAGTTCAGATGAGACTGTTAATTTCAGGATCACAAATCTTGCTTGTAAATATTGAATTGAAAGCGCAGTAAAGTAGAATTCCCAAACTTTGATTAAGGAAAGGAGTTGTTCAAATTCACTTAAAAGAAGTTAAGTCAAGGGTGTTTTGATGCAAAAACATCACGTGGTGCCAGAACTATAGACCAGAGAGCTGGGCTGGAAGCATCTTTTTATGTTTGCAAGGTGGAGTTTTAAACCACACAGCAAAAAATGGCTCTTCACAGAGCCCATGGATAAGCTGTGGAGCATCCTGTTCCAGACAAACATGGTAAAGGAAGAGACTGACATGTTCATGAGTAAAAAAATTGTAAAAAAAATACTAAACTTAGAGGTCACCTTTGGCTCAGGGAATCTCTCAGCAATAAATTGTTTACTGAATGAGTATTGCAGTAAAGTATTACTACACATGGGTTCTGTTCCTGTGCCTTCCCCTAGTACAAAGCCACTTTGTACGTAGGTCTGAGCCTATAAAGATTTTATGTTCTCATGAAAAATAACACAATCAGATTACAGATTTTATAGGTGAAAAAATTCAGTCAGCAAACAGTAAATTCTAACTGAAAATATTTTCTGGAGGCAAGAGTATTCCAAGGGGGTATGTGACAACTGAAAAAGAAAATCTCTTTCTAAAACTGATGTAAAAAATTGAAATCATAATAAAAGCTGTCTCGGAGATTATTTACATCTCATCTTGGGACCAGTAGAGTTATAGAGCTCATGAAAAATGCACCTATATTATATGTTGGTCTGCTAGTAGAAACTAGAAATAATTCAAAGTACCAAAAACAAAGTTAGAGTGAAATCCAGTTGAATAATGTTTGCACATTTGACTGCAACCACCAATTATGGGATTTATTAGTGCTATTTTCTAGGCATTATTTGGGGACTTAACTCTATGTCAAACATGTACATTCACAACACATACAGGCAGGTAAGAAGTTACACTGCTTTCTTCAGGTTTTTCATTTGGTTACTTTTTGCTATTCAACCAAACTGAGACATCAAAACTTGGAGCTCTGGTGATGGTTTTATCAATACATACAACAAAATACATTAAAATATGTCCAAGTAGTAGACTTACACCATCTATTCAGGGAATATTTCTAGATTTTTTCATCACCTGCTTCTCAGCAGTTACACTGAGGCACTAGTGAGTTTTTAGCACATTTTAAAACTTGGCATTTTATTGCTTCCATGTGAACAAGCTGCGTAATAGTACTCCACTAATAAAATACTGCCTGACAAGATCCAATTGTTAAAAAGAAAAAAAAAAAAAAGACTGCAGAAATTTCCATATTTCATATTTATAATCACTTTCCCCACAGAACACAGAAGGCTTAGAACAACTCGTGCCTTGGACTCATGCTCTGTTGTATTTCACATACTAAAAAAATGTCTGGTTAACGTTTTGGTAGAAGAATTCTGGCAGAGGCAAATTTTTCCATTGTTTACACTGCATATAGATTTTACTAGAGTAAGGAATTTCTTGTCCTTTCTTCTTAAACTGTTTATTTACTTTCATGAAAACCTGAAAATAGTTATGTACTCCAACAGAGCAAATTGAAATATTATTATGTAACACAGTAAAATAAAATGTAAACAGATGCATTTTAATATTATACAATGCAGTATTCTATGGATCATTAAACTATATTCATTACTAAGCTGGATCCATAGAAACAATTTTGTAGCTTTAACAATGTACCAGATGTCAGATGTTTGCTGTGTCAGATGGTTTTATTCTTTAGCCACTAGGAATTTACAGTCAAGCTTGCCTCAATAAACACATAAATCTGCTCACATCTATCAAATTTGCCAGTATTAGTTAGAATTAAATTCTGAGACAGTAGTCAGGCCACATATCATTTTATGAAGATTTTTTTCTAGATAAAGGTCCAAAGTAGAAAATACTGGGGAGTGGGAATTCATTTTGGTCCAATCAAAACAAAATGTTTCAAAACATTCTCTCTACCTACAAACAAATGAAACCTTGAATGAAAAAAAGGTTCAGTTGAAAAACATTCAGCTGAAATGTTCTGCCACTTTTTAAATATTTCTCCCTTTCACCTGCCCCTATTCTTCCCCTCCACATATCAGAGGGGAAAATACCCCCAACAACAAACCACAGATATTTATCTCTGAGTTACAGCAACCAGAGAGGACTGCTGTAACCCAAGCTACCAAGTCACAGTAACTGCATCTGTTGCAACTTCCAGCAGCCCACTTCTGTGCTTCTTAAAAGGAACTGAAAAGCCACTGATCTAGAGGATCTTTTACTGAGAGAAAAGATCAGTTTGTCTTGGCCATCACTCACATCCAAGCTGCTGCTGTAGAGCCAAATGATCACGTGCTGCTAATGAACACAGTCATCACCCCAGCAGCCTCAGTCCTGGATTCAAAGAGCTATTGAAGTTGTCTGTACAAACAATTGACCACAGACAGTTCTAGTCTGTTATTTATGGCCACCCTAATGATTTCAGGCTTTTTCCAGTCTCCACTGAACAGAGTTGTGCAGTGCTCCCATGTTATCAATCTTAATAAAAGCACTGGAGCTGATAACCTAGAACCTCAATGATTTAGTTTAGCTGCCAGATCTAATATTAGTCCCATTTTCCACTTGTAAAATTTGGATCTTGCAGCTAATGAACCACTTTTAATCCAACATCCTGAAATCTCCTGGCTCCACACACTGGAAAGGGTAACAGCAGCCTATGATGATGTTAACCTGAAACCAGCTGCACTGATTTCACTTCTACTTGAATTTTCTGCTTTCCAAGGTAAATTAAAATGCCATGTAGTTTTATGGGAGCTTTTATCAGCACAATATGGTTTTAGGACTATCTCACCCATTTATGTTGTCTTTTAACTGATTTCAAAGGCATGGATGTATGCCAAGGAACTAATGTCAAATCACAGCTGCAAAACATCCCAGGCTATCAGAAGCAACTTTAAATAATAGCCTAAAAGTCAAAGCAAAAAAAGTCAGTTGTACATCTGGAAATTAAGCACAGATCCAAATGCATGCACAACTACTACTCTGCCTTTACTCTGAGTTCAGTGTGAGCTTATTTGAATTTAAATCACTATTTCAGGAAGAGAATCACGGCCTTGGTTGTTTATTTTTAAGTTTATACAGACAGCTTCAACATCTGCTCTTCTTACCAGACCTTTACATTTTTTTAATCAAACTAATTCCAAAGATACCATAATTCCCTTCTTGATCACCATGACAAAGCATCCTCCTGAGCTCCAGCAGCCACGATAATTGGCATCATTGTCAACATTGACCACTGGAAAGTATTTCTCCACCCATACACCTGCAAGAGAAATTCCCAGAGCAGTCTGCACAGCTCAGTGAAGGCAGCTACTAGCAGTCCCTGGAGCCAAATATACACACCAACAGCAAGGATGGGTTTTCCATCTTAGCCAGTTAAGTTGAAATCAGCTTGAACTCAGGCCAGATGAAATAACATTTTTATTTACAGATATGCCAATCTGTAGGGTGACATTTGACATAGGAAGGGTGACTAGACCAGAACCATTTATAACTTCTCTCACAACTGAATCTGTTAGATCTCTCTTTATCTTTCTAAATCTAACCACAAGGCTCAGAGACACTGCTGGCAGTTCTTCAACCCTGTGCCCTCACACTGCATTTACAGAAGAGGATCTTCATCTGGAAACCTTTGCTCCCCATGGGTCTCTAAACCGCACCAAAAAACTGACCCTTTCCAGGGATGTACAACCTCTTTTGTTGTTGATCTTTCATCTGGAGTCAGTTTTCAAGCTGTCTGTTGCAAAAGTTAATAGCTGCCTCTTCCAGCTTCAAGGTGTCTTGTGAACACAGCCTGTAGGAATGGTCATCTGCCTCTTTAGAGCCAGACTGTACTTGTGTAGATCATTAGCAACAGATCATTCATAAAAGCTTAAAATAAATGTCTGCCATACCACAAGAAAATAGTCAGACATCAGTGTTAAATACTTCAGTCACCATGCCAGATTGTGAATTGGGGGGCAGAAAATAGCTCTGAAATGGTGCCTTGCTAAGTGCCACTGCTAGACTCAGCACTCAACATTTGGACTCAGGCCAAACTTAATTAAAAAAAAAAAATACTTATCAGATATTCTTCTGCTATGCAGTTAAGTGAAGATCAGGAAAAAAAAAAATCCTCCCAAAGCATCACAAAATTGAGAAAAGACAGTTTCTCTTGAAGTAACTTTAGCCAGAAAAGAATCTCCTCTGGACTTGCTGCAGCTGCACAAACAAAAACTGAGATACTTTCTCTGCTCAGGTGAGACCATCTGCACTCAGTGCTGTCCTTCCTGATGGTTTTATGAAGCATTTCAACTTGGTTTAAAGAAATCATACTGATTTTTTTTTCCATATCCTGGTGTTTTCTTTGTGTTATCTTTTAGTAGGCTATTAAGTCAATTCAGGGATATTAACAGATGTGTTGCTCTCTTTTTAGAACCTGTTCAATGCTCTTTATGGATCCAACAGTTGATGATTACAGTGGTAAAATGCTGTACCAATGTCAAATGTCAAACAATTGATATTCATTACGGAGATGAAGCACCCCACACAGAAAAGATATTTTCCAGATGAGCTTTCAGAATACTAAAATTTCAGGTTAGTTTCTAGTATATGTTATCCATAATTAGAGTATCTGATTTATTGATTCATATTACTATATTTTATTTCCACTTCTAGTCAGACCAGCCTGTCTGTTTCTATAGTTACTGATCTGATTTTCTCCTTTACAAAGGACAAAACAAAGAAAATTTACACATTTTTTTTTGGTTGTTGTTGTTGTTTTGGAGGGAATACGGGCTGCTCCTTCCCAGAGGCAGAGGGCAGCAGCTTCTTGCAGAAGAGAAGTGGGCAGACTGTGGGTCTTGGGCAGCACAAAGATTTCATTGCAGGGCTCTGAGACATGGCCAGTAAAGGGCTGTGCCTGCATAGAAATGCAAAAGTTCAGTAGGAAGGGCTGTTTAATGCCACATCTCTTGGCCCAGGGCCACAGCCCAATTCTCTCCAACTCATGTATCTGTTTACTGCCCATGCACTGATGTGGCCTCAAGGTAGTTTCACTTTCACTGAGACTTCTCAGAGACATACAACTTTCTAGTTTGGAGAAATACCTCCTAAAAGTAACTCTTCCAAACCCTTCAAATACTACAAATTCAAAGAAAGCCTTGATTCATTCTCAGACTCCATCCTCACGCAGTCACTAATTCTGTCCTGACAGTAGAATAAGCATTAGGTGATAAGAGTATTTCTTAGACATGGTCAGAAAAGACTTGCACATTTTCATCAGTGCATATTTTTGCAGTGCTTGAATCACAGATTTTTACCCAGGGAATGCACCTGATTTATTGCAGTTTTCTGCATTGATTTCCATGACCTATATCAAAAAGGTTTTATGTGCTAATTCCTGTGTCAAACCTAATCAAGTGGGAGCTAATCTAGCCAAGACGGAATCTGTAGAAGAAAAACCTCTCAGAAGTGACAGAGAATCCATTGTAACTTTTTTATCCACTCATGCTTTATGCTTTCGTCAAATTATGAGAGGAAAAAAGCCCAGTACAAACAAACAAACTCAAAAATCCTCCCAACAAACCAAAGCACGTCAAAAAGGAAGGCTTGTAAGTCCTAGAAGCCTAAATACAACATTTAGAGAGGTACATGACATTTTGTCAGCATGATAGAGATTATGTAACACAAGAGAATAACATCACCAGCTGTCATATCCTTTGTCAGTATTCAGTGTTTTTTAAATACTTTATTGTATAAACAGAGAACCTTCAGATAAGACATGAAATAATTCTCCCATAGTTACCCACTGATGCAGATCACATTAATAAAATACTGGCTTCTTTGAGTCTGACTATAAAGACTCCATATATTTGTGTCTGAAAAGTTCTTCTCCACATATATCCTTGCTGAGTTTTCTCTGGCTCCATAGTACTAAGTGGCTTTCCAGGGTACAAAGAAAATCAAGCAACAGCCTCCAAAACAGTTGTTTGGAATACTCCAATATAGTACTGATTTTTGACTTTGATTAAAATAAGTTTGACTAATGCTCTAACCCTTTTTACAACAACAGGTTAAATGATGAGCCTTGATTTAGGCAATTTGTCCTATTTTATTGTTCTTTAGTTGTGTTGTTTTTGTTTTTGTTTTTTTTTGTTCAATACACTGTTTTATTATTAAACACTGTTGCCTCAATGTTCACTTAGGCAGACGCACACGATTCCAACAATATTACATCAGCATAAAAAATGCTCTCAGGTAAAAAATTATGTCAGTCTTCAACAGTCTTCAAGTGGTGTTTGGCATGAAGAGACTTGCATAAAAGAGTTAAAGTAAAAAACTTACAACACATCTGTATTACAACTCAGATAATGTGCACTGAAAACAGCACATGACGTGTATTATATATGAAAACTTGATCAAATAAAAATATTCAAAATAGATTTTAAATTATTTTTTATTTAAATGATTATGTATATATTGTTGTGCAAAAGGAATAAGGAGAACACCTTAGGTAACAACCCTGCTGTCACAAACTCTGCTGTTGCATGTGAAAGAGACAACAGAAAGAGTTCCAGCACTCTATTTCTGACACTGCCTTTTTTGCTCGCTGAATTTTGTGCTCTAAATATTAGCTGTTGGAAGAGACATTGATGCTGTCCAGTTTGTCCCAACATCCCTCTCCCCTAGCACCACAGAACATGCCTGAAGTATAAGGAGCCTCATTACAGTTGCGGATGCTTAAGGTGATGAGTCTCAAATGCTTTCCACATGCTCACAAGTTTCCCAAGACCATACACCCGTGATTTCAGCAAAAAAATTCTACCAGCACTGCATTTCACTGAAGTACTAATTACTGTGCTTAAACCTCTAGGAACAATTTCTCCTACAAAAAAAATGAATGCTTCTATTTGGGACACTGAGAATCTAAGAGCCTTGATTTTACCAGACTGTTAGACCTACATATGTAGTTCATTCAAGATCATTTTTGTACTTTAGCAGATATTACACAAAAAGGAATATCACCTAAGCAGCCATCAAAGAAAGGAACTCGCATTCAGAAGTCCTAGTTGACTGAAATAATGTAAAACTCCTAAGCATGAGTTCCTGATAAAACAAAAAATTGTTTCAGCTTCACATTGCCCTTGACATTGTGCTTGTTGCTAATAGATTAACATGCAGTTTATGTGACCCTGAGTGAAATTTAATTTTCATAATTCACAAATGATGAAAGCCCTGTAAACCACTAGAGAGGAGAAAACTAATTTGCATCCTATTGTGACTTAATGTCATTTAACATTCCATACATTTCCGGCAGAGATGCTTCAAACAGCTTGTAGATCCCACTGGTTATGTCTGCATTGTAACATGTCCCAGGGAGAGCTGAAATATTTTTTACAGATCAGTGATCAATAATATTAAAGATATCAAGAAGACCGTGAAAACAAAAACTGACATGAGCTGCATTTTTCCAAACACTTATGGCCCAGTTCTGACCTTGTTACTCAGTTAGCCCAGGATCTACCACCACTGCAAAAGTATCTGTGGTTCAACTTCCAATGAAGAGCTTACCCAACAAAGTCTGAATGCTTGCTTTGCATGCAGAATCCCAACCTAAATTTCTTACAGTGGTACCTTTTTGGATGGCACCCAAGATGCAGGTATCTCAGAGTTCTCATTTGTGCTTCTCCCATTAGTTTTCATAATGAATCCCTTTCTTTTACATATGGAAAAAAAAAAAGTGAGATCTTCACATAATATCAAAATTATAATTTTGATGCATTGACAAGGCCAGAAACACTCTAGAGTAGTTTGGAATATGCTCTCTCCAATCCAAGGAAAAGCCATGTTTCGTCAAGGCTCAGTGATGGCATGTGCATAGTGTGGAACACACACAATGGTAAAAGCGAAAGCTTTAATTTTACTTGGATGAGGGAGAAAAATGTGTGTAAGAATTTAGGAGTAATTATTGAGTTTGAGTAATTTTGATGCATGTGGATCACAGAAATTAGGAGTACCTGGTCCTGGGTAGTCTCACTACTTTGAATTTCTCTGACTGCATGACGAAGATAAGAAATGCAGTGGAGATTTGTGGATTATTTTGGAAGGAATTTTTTAAAAAAAATATTTATTATTTGTTATCCATGGTGTGAACATTAGCTTAATATTCTGGGGGAAACAAAGCCAATACAGAATCATACCAAAAGTAAATGTTCCATTAGGGAACTTAAAACTAGTTCAGTTTCAAATTCCATACCACAGAAGCAACCTCAGTGCTTCCTGTTCCATATTTACTTGGCTATGACACAAGAGACAGAACAGAGACTCCCAATTTTTCTGGTGCACTGCTACTTGCTGGTCAGTCCATCTTTCCCCAGTGTGGGAAACCAGAGGAATGGGAGGGAAGATGGAGAGCCTCACAACACCACTACACAGTGATGCAATGCAGATCACAGCCCTAAGGGTCTGCCCCACCTTCTTGTGCTACCCACAACCCAGAGCTGGTTAGCAACAACTCTACATAAAAGTTCAACCCTATGAGTTCCTAACTCTTGGAGTATCTGAGCTAAATAATCTACAAAACCCCTCACAACACTGGGATACATGCAGAACACAAACCACAGCCTCTTGTTTGAAAACACCAGCTTACATTATTTCTTGGCACGTAAAAGTTTCAAAGTATGATACAAAAATTTAGAATAGCTTAATATTAGCCATAAACCTTATTCTGGTGACTCTCTGGTGTATAAATACTCCCTCCAGGCTTTCAGAGATGCTTCTCCTTCTCCAGTACCCATTTATCTGACTATTCCTCATTCATTTGAATACTGTGACATTTACTGAAATAATTCTATGCTACATCATTTTTGTTACAAGCTATTTACTTATTAGCACACACACATCCCTGAAGGACAAAATACTCCAACTGTACAACAAAATGCATAACTCTGAAACAAATCAGATCTATGCATGCACTGCAAATAAAGCATCTGTTCAAGAAAATAACAGGTGAAAAAGTGTTACATACAATTTGCTCTCATCAGAGAGGATTAGAAATAGACTGCTAAACATCCGTGAGACGCATGAATGGTAAATGCTAGAAAGCAGAGAAAGGTGCCAACAACTTAAGCTTTCCTTTGTTCTTTTCCATTTACAAACTAGCAGGTAGACATAGAAACCAGTCATGAATGTTTGATCAGTTTTGATTTACACAAAAGTATTTGTTATATTTCTTTGAAAGGTGCTTATTTATTTAGGGTTTTTACAATAGCAACGCTAACAAAGATTTTGTATTAGCTCAGCCTCATGCTAAATAAGACTCTAACTAATATTATAATTTGCAGGGGTGAAAATTCACCAAGTTTCTTCATGGTAACTTTGCATTTTCTGTCTTAGCTCTCTAATATAGTGGGTAACAACATTCCCTGTTCCTTCCAGTACAGGCTACAGATATTCATTAGAATTTTTAGAAACCTTTTGATTGAATTAGGTTTAAAATTAAAAATAGTTGCCTTGCTTAATTTTACTTCATGTTTCCCAACTAAAACACTACAGAGTGTTTCATTCACTTCCACAAGTTCTTTAAAATCATATTTCTATTTCTGGAATTACAAATCTCAGATGAAAGGTCACAGAATACTAGTTGACATAAAAATGTCAACATTTGTCACAAGGTGACAGTGCCTTTGTGAAAAGCAGAATTAGGACTTCATAAGATTAAGTAGAGGAATAGCAAGTCAGAGAGGTATAAAGAAATTAGTATAATTACATTTGAGGAAAATCCATGTGTAGTATGAAGAATCAAAGAAAAATGTAGAGAGTCAACCTGAGCAGATCATTTTCACAATGAATAAAAATAGGATTTTTGAAGGAGTATAAAAATAACATTCTCATATCTTACATGTGGAATTAATGCCATATTGGGATGCTATGTATAATGATAGCAGTTTTTAGACTTCTAACAGAAAGGGAAGAAAATCTAATGCTATATCAACTTTTTCAGAGATATAATTCAAGTATTTAGAAGCAGAATTATTCCATCAAGATAGAAAGGTTAGTACAGTAGGTTAAAAGTCTTTGTTTTAATAGCACTGCTGATTAATCTAGCACTGCTGATTAAGTCCAGAATTGTAACACAGGTGAGCAAGTTTCAAGATTTCAAATCTCCAGGCAGCCAGCAAGATCAATTTTCTCTGCTACTAAAATCAGTGAATTAGAAAATATAATAGCTGAGTATATAAATAGTTGGGTGTCATTAGTTGCCACCAGCACCTGCTACACCATAAATTCAGAAGGACCTGCATGGATTTTTGGACATCTGCAGTATTGCAGCATCCCTCTACCACCTGCAGAGGATATAAGCCCTGAAGAATAGACCCCAAACAGGTGGAGTTACACATTGCATTAGTTGGCAGAGAAAACCTGATTCAGAAAACATTATTCTGCCAAGAACCTGAGATTTGTAACACTAAATAATGTACAGCAGATGCAATCAGACCATGGGAAGTCTTGAACTTGTGTCATTTCCTGCTACTTTATGTGTCAGCCCATCTGCGTGATCCTCAGGCCCTTATTCAAGTGAGTGCCTATACATTTAAATCTCCAGTCCAGTTGATCATAAGGATGGTAATTCATTTTGCCACTGATACCACACACTCAATGAGAGAGAGCAACTCTTTTTCCTTTGCAAGATGTGAGCTTTTCAGAAGTTCAAGTATTAAATTTTAATATTAATACTTGATATATGCATTGATCATTGGAAAGTGAAGGTTCCTCTCCCCTCTTTCTAAGCATCAAGAGCAATCTACTTGAACAGGTCTTTGCCTAAGAATAATAGAAAATAATCCACTGCATACCTCTCTTAACTAAAAATCATTATTGCCACTCCTAAAGTAGCCACAGTCTTTCTCCCTGGGTGCTTTTGTTTGTTTGTTTTGTTGGTTTTTGTTTTGTTTTGGGTTTTTTTTGTTGTTGTTGTTGTTCTTTTTTTTGGGGGGGGGTGTTTTGGTTTGGTTTTTGTTTTGGTTTTTGTATAGATAGATAGATAGATAGATAGATATTGCTTATACTTTGAAGTGTAAAAGTTTCAGTTGTTTCTTGTTTATTTTATGTGCAATTTTGAGGGGAAACCCAGCAAATCCTAGCCCTAAAGCTAGAGTACTCTTCATTGCTGTAAATATCACTCCTAAACAACACAATGTGAAAATACAACCAGGCATTTGCCTTGCACCTTATAAAGATGGATACAAAGCTGAGACATTAGCTAAGAGAAACATTACATAACAAGTTCAGATTTTTAACCCCTTTCTCAGCTTGCCACAATACAATAACAATAAACAGCAAAGTTTTTAATATTAATGTACCACCAGGAATTATTCTACTCACTGTTGAGTTTCTTCCCCACAAGAATACTACAATAGGAGCAATAGATACTGAAAATTATATTAACTATCTACTCATTATTCATTAGGATATAACAGTAGAACTCTTTTTCTTTATACACTTGATCGCTTACACAAGTCCCTCAAATGTCTGATTTCACCTGACATAAAAGAAAAAGAAATTCAAAATCTTCCACTAAAGCACACTGGAGTCTTTGTATATATAGATCATCTTACTAAGCCTGTTTTGAGTAAATTACTGACATAAAGATGAAATTTGCCATTTTTATGAGTAAACATTAAAGAAAACTATCTTACTAGTAAATGACTTCACAGGTTACATCTGTACCTAACATCAAAGCCACATAAATCCTGTGTGACTGATGGTACTGGAACAAATGAATTGTAGATGTAATTCCACTGGAATGAGGATAAAAACTGCTTAAACTTCAATATTTCATTGTATTTTGTTCTTTTCCTCTCATTTTTACTAGTCAAAGTTCTTTTTCAATTATTTCTTTTTTTCTAAATTCTTTATGCAGAAAAAACTACCTTTCAAAATACGAGAGCAGTCCATGGTTAGCTCACAACTATTATCACTAGCTATTTTCAGATATTTGGAAAGTCAGCATCGTATTATGGGTATGAATTTTTGTGTGCATGGAAATATCTAAGTGCTTTAATATGAAGGTGAATATGTGAGCAATTCCAAGACCTTTTTGGATAAGGGATATGTAAGGAATTAAAAATAATGACAAGACAGCAGTGAAATTAAATTATTTTTTGGCACAAGCCTTTATCATAGGAGATAATGAGGGAATTTCTATTCCAAGGGCATTTCTTATAGGAATTCACAGTGTGGACTTAAGAGAGATCGAACACTTTATGAAGGAAATAATAGAGCAACCTGAGAAATGCAAGTGCAGTGAATCTCCACCATATGGTTCCTGCTCCAATGTTCTGGAAGAAATGAACTACGGAATAGCAAAGTTACTGAAGAGTAATTTAATGAACTTAAAAGTATCAGCACTTCTTGAGTTTAGAAGCCCTCTCATTTAACCTGAGTCTTCCATTGGAGACAAGAGAGATCTCAAAATACAGAGCCAGGGGAATAACTTTAGCCTGAAGAAGCTACTTGAGAGTCTAATTAAGCATAAAATAGTGTAATTATATTTTAATTGGTTCAAATTAGAGCAACTTGTGCAAGAAACAATAATGCCTTTGCCACCAATTATTTGTGTTTGAGTAAAGTTAAGAACAGTGGAGAGATGTGACCAACCAGCTCAATAAAAACCTGTGGTTTGTCATTCACTCTGTGCATCAGCACAAGTACCTGCAGAGCCACAAGGAAAAATGCTGCAAGTTTGCTAGTTCTTTTTTGTTTGGGGAAACTGACAGATAATTGATCTTGAGAAATGAGTTAAACAATAAAAAAAAGCAAATGACAATTCTACGTTGTTAATTTTCATATTCAAATCATTTTCAGATCGATTTCAATTACACCCAGTCAATCAGGTGAACATTTATCTCACTTTGTACAACAAACATTTACCTTGGCAGAAGTGGGATGTGTGGGCAGAAGAGAAGGCTGTGATACACTGCAGGAACATCCCCGTTCAGTGCTTCAATGCATCAGCACCAACCCAAGGGATTTCCTGTGGGTAATGGAATGTCTCCTCCAGACCCCTTACTGCACCCTTTTATCTAAATCTGAAGGTGCAAAGATTCAGCTCACTCTTACTATGCACCCCTATATCTTCTTGTGTAGATGAATTTGGCCTTTAACACCCTGGTAGTAACCCATTTTATTAAGAGAAACCCTCAGCTACTCACAGCTCTCTCTGCAGGGCTCTGGTTGGGGTTTTTCCCTCTACAATATAATCAGCTTATGCTGTTGACACACTGCATGGTTTCATAGACCTTGTGTGCCTTAATATCAACTTATCAATAAAATACTTTAATCACAGGAGAAGTCTCAGAAATCGCTCTCTTAAATGTTTATTCTACTACATTAAACTATGAGAAGGGAGGAAGAGAATTATTTTGCAGCCAAAAATTTCATGGAGCTGAGTGATTGCAGTGTTCCAGAGGCAGCATGAAACAGGCAATTCAGCCTTTGCTTTCAAAGGGAATGAATTAACTTACAAAGCTGGTCAGGTACATCTGTGATGTTGACAGGACTAACCTTCCAATTCCAGATTGTAGCTACTTGAAAACTCATCTGACAAAGTGATCTGGGTTGAGATGTCCCTCATCAGTAACCAGCAAGGTGTTTAATATCCCCTGGAGGATGGATAAATGCGTTATCATCATTCTTTCCCCAAAAATTTCAAAGATGATATTTTATCTTGACACTGGAATAGCACATTTTAAAATATTTGAAAATTGTATGTTAGAGAGAGAGGCGGGGGGGGGAAAAAGCATTCTGAACTATGTGTTAATTTCCTGGGCTGATGAAATTAAAAAGGATGGAATTAATCTAAAGGAGGCCAATCTGCTGCTGCTTGTTTTTATTGAAGACCTGGAAAAATAAATAGCCTTATGACTACCTTGTGAAAAGTGTACTAAAATACCAGAAGCCAGGGAAAGGAGACCCTATATAAAAGTACATGAAAAAGTTAAGGAAGGGAGAAAGCGAAAACAAACCATTAAAAATATAATATAGTGGAAATTTTTATTACAGCTGTTGTAAAGGACTAGGGCAGGTGTATGATTCAGGCTGCATAAAGCAAAAGTATTTAAATCAATGAAAAGGTCTTGTACACTGCCATTAAAATTCTTTGTACCTGCACAGGTTCAGTTAAAAAAAAATGTTTGCAATGGAAGGTTACTTAACTGCCTGAGAGCAATTCTAAGGTGCTTTTAATAATGCTCTTTGCAAGCTTCAAATGCACTAAACCTGCAGCAGAAAAACAGATCTGCTAATCTGGACCTTCATCTTCCTAATATTCTTTTACCTATTTTGTGTAAGCATAACTCATATTAACCTGAAAGACAACCTAATTTACTACACACTGTTAGGGACTGAGTAGAAGTGAGAGCTGTAACTTCCAAACATCTGGTTTGTATATAGCCACTAAAAGCTCATATTGATCCACTTTGGGTGTACTGGAGTATTCTTCCTGATCTTAAAGGGCTGTTTAAAATGCATGTTGGCATGTCTGCCAGCATCACAATAAAATGAAGTAAGAGGGGAAACAAACTCTTTTTACACTTGAAGATAAAAGAATAAAACAGCTACAACAGTCCACAAGAGGAATCTGACAACTTGTATCTTTTGTACAATTTATAGATAAATCTGAAATACCATCTAGAATTTCAATAGCTTCACTGGCAGAATTGCCCTTAGGAGGGAAATCAGAGAAGAACAAATATTCTTCAAGGACTGCTGACATTAGCTGGGGCAAAATTACAATGCCAAGAGAGAAACCCTAGCCCTACTGCAAATAAATGTTAATTTAACATAAAAACTCCATTCCAAAAGCATGAATGGCAGCAGGGGCATGGCACACCCTTGTCAGAAAGTAGCCAACTTCTCTGTAAAAATAGTCATTAGGGGAAAATACTCAGCATATAAAAACATTGCCTTTCATTGCAGTTTTGCATTGAAGGTTATGCATCATAATTCAAATGTAACATTTAAATCCTCTCAAAAGAGCACAATGATCACTCAACTGTGTCTATAGCCAACAGCAGCAAAGAGAAAGATCAGTGTGTTATAAATGTTACAAGTTTTTCTGTTACTAAGCATTTGACCTATTGAACTTTCTTCTGGAAATCAAATGGCCATTTAAAACAGAAAATCTTTTAATGCTTAGTAGTAATTTCCAAAAAAATCAATAATCAAATTTATGCCCAACACTACATGTAATCTCATTAAAACTCCTTTTCTGTCCACCATCACTTTCCTGTACTTGGCTCAAATTAGCAAACCACAAAAACCACTGCATCAAAAGGAAGATCTGCAAACTATCAAAGTGAGCAAGTCCAAGGGCTTGCCAGAGAATTATCCCAAGCCTGGGACTTGCATGGCAGTCCTTCCATCACCTCTGAGCCACAGGGAGCACAAACTCCTACCCCAAAATGCACAGAGCTGGGGGCCTGTTCAGTCCTCCCTCTCCAAGCTAAGGCTCACAAACCACTGGTCGCAAACTTCAAAATCCAGTCCAGTATTTCCCTTTCCTTAAAGAGGCAGAGAGAAGGAACACATGGTGAGCAGAAGAATATTATTTCTTCAGCCATCAATTATTCTGCCAGATGCTGCCCACAGTTCCTGTTTTTGTCTCCCAGAAAAGCGCAGGGCATCAGAAAGCAGCAGTGCCTGGCCACATTCTCTTTCTCAGAATCATGGAGAACAGGATTAAGAGAAAAATTTGATTGAATTCTTCTTCAGCTTAGCTCCCCTGTATCCTTCTGTGCAGTACCACCTATCACACAACTATCCCTAGGAACTAACACTGCAACCAGGAGCTAAAGTATTGTGGTATGAAAACAGAAATAACACCTTTAACAAAGATTCCCTACAACGAATACTGCTTATTGACATCCAGCCACGGCTTTTGTAATTCCTGGTTTGGAGATTTTTCACCAGAGGTGAAAGACAAAATTTGCAATAGCTCCTGTAAGAAATAACAGATTGCTCTGGAGAGAATATCGTGCACAAACAGCAAAGCTGCTGCTGAGGCCTCTGAGCTGCCTGACACTGACTGCTCCAGTGGTCTGCACTGCTCCAACCCCAAACACACACACGTGCATTTATTACTGTTCACCTCCAGCCAACAGAACCGCTGCCTTTTTCCTGCTTTGCTCTGCATTGGTTTTTTTCCACCCTTGGTGATGAAACAGCATAAATCAATGTCCCATAAACATCATTGCACCCACTAAATGGCCAATTAGGAAGTTTAAATGGAAGAAAGACTCACCTTAAAAAACACTCCTGTGAACCTCAGCTGAGAATTTAGCAGCTTTTTTACTATTAATATTACTCATTAAAAAATCTATTTGCTTATTTTTTTTTCATACTCACAGAGTTTATAAAAATAAATCCTTTTAATTTTCAGAATCTTTAATAAAAATTTGTAATCTTTTTGGTAGGTTTCAGCTCAGGCTTTAGAAATCAAAATCTTTAATGTTTTAGTTTGACTCTATTTGCAAGTATAAAGTAAACTCCCCCCTTGCCCCGCAAAAAAAAGTAACAGTAAAAAATCAAGTTAAAGATCATGTTTTGACAGAGTTCAAAATCTTTTTCAGTTTTCTTATGTAATTGAGGGAGAGTTTATTTTAAACTTAAGCATCTCCACTGTAAAGGGAAGTTTTACTAAAAGTGAAAGTGCAGAGATGAAAGAAATCAAAGAAAATTGACTACCAATTTAAACCTCAAACTTCAAATTACTGACTGCAATTCATAATAAAGTTTAAGAATTTGACCCAAATTAAAATCCCCTTCAAAAAATAGACACCTGAAGAAAACAAAGTAAAATCAGAATTGTGAGCTGCTTTATATCACCAAGAAAACTGTGGTGATATTTTAGCAAAAATTAGTCTGCGGAGGGAAGGGTTTGCAAACAAAATAACTTAGTGTCTTTTGGGGATCATATGTCAGTTATGAATCTTTTGCAATTTAATGTAATATACCCCACAATGTGACCCATATAACATTAACTAATACTCTTAGTTATTAAAATTAATAATTAGAAATGTCAAACTAGTGGCCCTTGTTACTCATAAAGACATAATTGGTTTTTTTCAATCCTGACTGATGCTTTACAGAGCTAGATCCAACCCTACTTATAGCAGAATTCTGATCATTATTTTCCTTCCACAGAAAAGAAACAGTTGATGAAAAAAGACAGAAAAAAGATGTCTGAGCGCCAAACTGGGGGCACTGACAGAGTAGATGTAGGAATGTCTGTCCACAGAAAGTGACCTTGACAAAAACTATGAACAAAGCAGAGCATCAGCAGCTGCTGGTTGTGTGAGTCGTGACAAAAAGCAGCAGCAGTAGGTGACCAGGAAGGAACATGTCAATTAGGGTGAGAAGTGCTGCACAGATGGGTTAGGAAAGTGCAGACACATCAAAATCTGAGACACTGTCAGAACAATGTCTTTGTTTCAAATACAAGCAACAAGGCTCAGGAGCAAACTTTTAAAATGTGACCCTGTGAAGTGTTCCCTGTCGCAGACCCTCAGCAGCCTGCCTGCCCACTGGTGCAAGACTGCTTCCACTGTTAAAGGGGGTCTGGCACTGGGAAAGACAAGAGGGAAACCTCTGGCACTGAAGAGCCAGAACAGCGGGTGAGAGCATCTGTGGGACAGAGTTCAGCCATGATGGTGAATCTGGGAATCACAAAAGGTAACAGCAAGGTCAGAGCAGGTACAGGGAGATTAAAAATCTACCATCATTTGAATGAAAAAGGAAGCTTGACTGTAAATATACTATATTCTTAGAAAATAACTTGCTGCAGTGAAGGATAATTGCCTGAGGAAGCCTGGGAAGGGAGTGTGTATGTGGGCATGGTCTCAGCAGGAACCAGTCTGAAGTCTCTCACCCTTCCTCTTTGGGTTTCACATGTTGCTCAAAGAACTGCTCAACAGAAAGCCTTGCAACAACTTTGAAAAGCAGACTAGGAAGGAAAAAGATAGGGCCAAACTTTAAGGATAGAAATATCTGAGATGCAATGACAGAGCTTCATGTGATTTTTGGATTATCCTCATCTCTTAGACAGATGTCTCATGACATGGCAGAAGGAATTAATACTTTGACTTCAATACAACAAAAAAAACCAGAATCATATACATTCTAGAGATCAAAATTTAGGTTGGGAGGTAACATTAATCTTGAAAGTCTATATAAAATAGTAAAGCAAGATTTGTGAATCATTAGGGGAGCTTTTTCAGCAAGCTAAATATAATCCTTCTGCAAGGTAAACTTACATAACCTGTAATGTAGGGACTTATCTATGCTATTTATAAGTTCACATTTAATTTTTAAAAAGTCTGAAAATACTTTTCCTGATCTACCTTTTACTACCAAACTCTTTTAAAAAAACACATTGTTTGAAGTACAAGTACAAAAAATTAATGACTCGTGCAATTAAGCATTTGCATCTGCACCCTAAGATATTCATTAGAGTTTGAGCCTGAATTTTATCTAAAAACGTGAACTAGAACATGAAAAGAGTTTTAAAACTGGGGAGGCACGTTTTCAGCGCTGATATAAACAACACTGTATTTATGTGTCTGATGACTGAACTCAAGGGTTGGTGTCATCCAGAAAATGACACATTTTCCCTTGGGGAGGCAGCTTTCCCTGCCTGTGTTTATCTGCTGTTGAACACATTCACAGGCTATCAGCAGATGATCCTGCAGACTCAACACAGCCTGAACTACTGGGTCCTTGTGGTTGTAAACTCCCACTGAATCTTACATACATGGATTGATGTGGACTGGATACACCTTAAAGCCATAATTATCTTCTACACATAGTGATAATTAGAAAATTATGATTTAACTTTTTAAAGGTCTCTAAGCTGATTTGGCAAAAAAAAAAAAAAAAATGCACCAAAGTCCATCAAGAATCACTCTAATTGCTAATGATTCTAAGAATGTGATATTTAATGGAATACATTATCAAAGATAACTTAAAAATTTCAATGTTTCATTTAAGAGCAAAACCAAAACCATACTTTTCTGCTCAAGGGGAAAAAATAGTGCAGCCCTTCTTATAACAAACTATTGAGAAATTATGCATAATGGAAAAAAGCAAAATCATTCCTGTTGCCAGATATAAGCTGACACTGACAAAAGGCTGCTTTACATTTGACAAAATGGGGGAGGGGTAAAAGAGAAAAGCCTATTTTCAGATCCATGGGTCAATTCCAATCGGTCACAATTCCTTTTTACAGCTTTTAAAAAGTTCTCTGTAATGATGGACAAAACCACTACAGGCTCATTATTTTTACTGTAGTAGAGTATGGATATTAAAATTTATGAGTAAAATAAAATTGTCCCCAGGCCATAGATCTCGCATATAATAGGCACCCATTCATTGTGCTCTTTTCATATTAATGAATGCAGAAAATACAAGTTAGGCTAAATTACAGACATATAAATACAGTGAGATGGTTCAGATGGCACATAAAATGCAATGTTACACTCAAAATTATTTTTATTACTAGCACAGAGCACAGATATACATTTCTTCATGTTGATTATTTCCTCTTGCTTTTGTCTTTATGTTTTTACTAATTAATTTATATTTAAAATTTCATCAGATGGCACTGCAGTTAGGAAAATGCTACTAACACTTTTTAAAAGAAAATTATTTCCCATAATTCCCTGTTTGTATTGCATTTATAACTGGTTTTTGACAGCAGAGCTCTTTAAATGCAAGTCCAGGTATTTTGGACATATTCAAATAATGCAATCTACCTTCTAAAGAGAGTCACCCAAGACTAATTTGTATGTCACAACTCCAAGATTTAGACTGCTGTAATTTAGCTTTAGTATTCTCAGAGAAACACAGGAGTTTTTAAAATTTTCTTTCTCAAAATAAGTTTTTATTCACATAGCTAGTGGCTAAGCAGGTAAGGCAAACTCTATCCACCTAAAGAAAGGTTAAAATTTCATTTCTCTCTAAGGAAATGTAGGTAGTCAAATAGTTTCAGTTTTTTTTCTAAACTTCCTCTTAATACCTGTAGGCAGAGCCCCTTTGGAGCTCCTGTCAAATGCCTCACTACAGGAAGGACTTTAACAGGGCAAGCTAACTTCTGTATACTATTTTAACTGGGTGTGTGTCAGCTGTGTCAAATTTTAGCCTTAAATACACTTGTAGGCAAATAAAGCTGCTGCACAGCCAGTTGTAAGCCATTAGCTTTATGAAGACCTATAATTAAGACAAAAATTTCATGGTGGAAATGGGTAAGACTGATATTAGGGGAGTAAATCACAACTCTGACAACTGCTTGACTCATTATAGCACCCCTCCAAGAAATTGTTCCCTTTTCTTCCAAAGGACTGGAGAATTTAGGAACATTCTAGCTGAGAAAAAAAGCAGTTCACCACTCATAAGCTTGTAAAGCAAAACTATTTTGGAATTAAAAAGGCTTATATGTTAGCACAAAAGTTTGCTTCATTAATGAAAAACATATTAGTCTGAGTAATACAGCCTGGGAGCCATCTTGACTGGGGACAAGTTACATGGACTAGTAGTGTGTGAAGAGAAATATACTAATTTCATCAATAAGTGAACAAAATTAGGAAAAACATTAATTCCTGAAGAAAAAAAATAAAAATCAAAGCAGAACCAACACTATTACAATAATACGTGCATGCCTGCAACTGTCTCAATCCAACTGTTTCTGTACAACTTAAGGGAAGGGATTACAGCTTAGTTAGGTTTGGGAACTTTGTGGGTTTTTTTGTTTTGGTTTGGATTTTTTTTTGTTCGTTTGTTTGTTGTTTTTTGTTTGTTTTTTTTTTCTAACAAAGAGAACAATTAATTTCAAATCAGGATCCAGCAGCTGAAAGTGAGACTTAGTTCTTCCAGCTGTATGCAAAAGCCAGAGGCACTTTATACCTTAGCTTCAGAGACAGGGTATGCCCCCACAGATGTATTACTTTAAAACACACATACCAAGTGTTCCACACATCCCACTGAAACAATGCACATTTGAGATCCCACTATTAGGTGTGGCCTAAGGAAAAACAGATGTGGGCCTCCATGGGATAAAATGAGATGAAAGAGAGTTAAATTTTACCTAATTTTTGTTTATCAAGTGTTATGAGAAGTGTGGAAAAGAGAGGAGAAATTAACAAGACAAAAGAGCAGAAGAAAGCAATAGAGATAATAGTAATGCTGTATAAAATAATCTATATATTCCTGTATGACTGGTACTGTATTATTAAGTTGCAATGTAGTCACATATCACAATATCAGCAACACTGACATAATAAAAGCAATGGGGGTGAAATCTCTCTGTAATTTGTGCTTTGCTTCCAAGAAACTGGAAGGTTGAAAGACCACCCTCAGAGCAGTGTTGTCCTGTTGAGCAGATGGCAGTCCTAGCAAGGTGTCACCAGTGTACTCAGGAGCTGTAAGAACTGCCCTCTGAACAAGCTGGCAGCCCTTATATTCCTTTTATACCTTGTTTACACTTGCAATTGTGTCAAAACTACTCAGACTGAAAGGATTGCTCACAAATTTAAATATTAATGGCATACTATAGCAATACAATTTTCTTCTTCACTCTAAGGACGTTGCTTGTGTAAAAGGATGGGGTTGGGTTTTATTTGGTTGGTTGTCCAAAGCTGTTTGAAGAGAATTAAAAGTTCCTTCACTTTCTAAATTATCAGGCTGCAAGGAGGTTTAACTTATGCAACTGCAAAACAGTAACTACTTAAGTTCTTACTACAAGAATTGTAATGAATTATTTCAGGAGAGCAAGACAACCAGGTCTTTGCATGGTTAGTGGCTCATTTAATCAAAACCTACCAAGAATATAACAAAAAAATCAGTGTCCTCCCCAATAAAAAACAAAAACCCTACAACCCAGCCTGTCTAGGGCAGATGGAAGGGGGACTACACAAGAAAAGAAACTCACTTCTATACACCCTGTAAACAGATAACCAGAAAGATCAGCACACCAGCCTTGACCTCAGGATATGTTGTACCCAGCCAACGGGGTCCCAGGGGAAGGAATGCCCCATAACCAGGGGAAAAGGTCTCCTGACTGTGCAGGTAGAATCTACCTAGTGCTGGAACTTCCCCAGCCATGGGAACATGGGATTCAAGGAAGACTTTTGGGGCAAATCTTCAGAATCCACCTTCCCCACCAGCACGGCCAATCCAGCTACGTCCACACTGTTTTCCAGAGAACAAGGGCTATCAAATAATTTCACCCCAGGCCTGCTCTGAAGGCAAAGCAGTTATGTACCTTCTAAGGGGACTGGAAGGTTTCTCTACATTTACTTTTTAGATAAAAGTGCAGGGACTCTATGAGAAGTGCACTTTTTATTTAAAACCTTATATTGCTTCTCTGTCACCATATGAAAAGAATGAAAACCTTTTCAACCAAGAATTGCAGACTGCATCTCCCTTATTTGATAATATGTCTTTGTTCTCTGCCCTTTGTCACATTTCTTCTGAGTGCCGTTATTTTTACTAGATGGGCAATTACTTTTTTTTTTAATTCACAGCTGCATGATCTCTTTTACTTTTATCTTACCTTTCTTCACCTCCTCTTTGGTTATCTTTTCACTTTATTCTATTTCTTCCAATTAGTGGAAAAAAAACCCAACCTGCCAAGCTAAGAGGCAAGTACAAAGAAAAAAGAGCAAAGAAGAATGCTACTACTTTGTTTTTGCAAAGATTTTTTGCATCATTAAAAATAAGCCCCAGAAGTTTTGATGTAGTCACTCTGAAATATATAAAAAAATCCACCAATAGATCTCTAACACTACTCTAAATACTGGTGGGGGGGGGGTTGTGGTTTGTTGTTGTTGTTGGGTTGTGGGGTTTTGTTTTTTTTT
>VWYO01024956.1:29898-77833 GCA_013400275.1 Rhadina sibilatrix
TTTTTTTTGTTTTTTTGTTTTTTGGGTTTTTTTGTTTTTGTTTTTGTTTGTTTTTGTTTTTTGTTTTTGTTTGTTTGTTTTTTGTTTTGTTTTGTTTTAATCATTGTCTCTTTTCTTTTAAACCACCACTGGCAGTCACTAAGTTTCTCATGAAGATTGTTTTCAGACAGAAAATCTGAACCATACAAGAGAGTCCATGAGCGAAAATGCGAGCCAGCTATACCAAGCAGCAGCCAACACTGCTGTAAATATGAACAACCTCAGGCTTAAAGGATTCTGGAAAATATATCTAGCATTTATAAATAATAGAAAAGCTACACAGCATCCTGAGAAATCATCTGGTCCATCTCACATCTCAAAACACATCAGACATTGAGACGTTTGACGCATGCTTTTCTACCTGCTTTGTTAAACCATGTGTGATGGATAACCCAGACTTTCCTGTCTGATAGATTATCCCTGTAGACAGAAAATTCCATTCATGTCTGGGACAGGCAGTCCAAACTACGCTATGGATAACAAGTGGCACAACCAGCCCTTCCAAAGTGCAGCACAGCCCAGCCCCGAGACCAAAAGCTTCACAACTGTGGTACTAATTGCTGCAATCTGTGCAAGTGTATGGACCCTTAGCCAGACTTGCTGCTACACATCATGGATCACTGTCCCAGCCAACATTCTGAAGGTTCTTGACCTTCTTTATTAGGTTAAGTATTCTTCTTTTAAATTTTCAAATCAGATTTTCAAACCTGACATTATTTCTGCATCTCCTTTGCTGCCTCTGGCTCATGGTCTTTCTTGAAGTGCAGTACCAAAATTAGCAGTCCCATAGCTGAAAGTCTTACCAGCACTCAGATGAAAGAATTCCCTTTGCTCTTATAAGAGCTTTCCTATCTAATAACACACAAGAAGAATCTATGGCTGATTTTCTGTTTCTAACATGAAGACATAATTTATCATTAGAAAATTTCTTCTAACTACCCCAAGATACTCTACAGAGATAAGGAAATAAAAATTAAAAAGGAGAGAGAGACTCACATCAAACACTGCTTTTATTTTCATTTAACAACTGATCTATTGCAGACTCATTCATGCATTATGAATGTCCAGATAAGCAAAAGGCTTTTCCTCTACAATTTATGATAGAATAAACAAGCTTAAGGCAGGTCGGTGCACTCAACAGCTAAGCTACTCCTAGTCCCCAAACATTTTAGCAATTCAATGCTCTCACCTTTTATAAAGGGCTATGCTTCCAAGGTCACTGAGGACTGAATGGAGACTGGTAGATTTTTAAGTGCTATTGTTCAACTCTTGTCCTGAAGAAGGCACAACTGCCAGAAACTCACAAATTCAAAGAGGGAATAGACTTGGAAAAATTATTTGCCTTCAACTCTACATATTTTACACACAGACGTGACTACAATCTCAGAGAGGGCAATAGTAATTTACATGAATTGCAAATATCCCACTTTTTAAATAAATAAAAGATCAATACATGCTTTGAAATCATCCTTACATCTTGTCTTTTGCTAATCCTTTACCCTTAGAAGCTGATGTTACAAAACAAGGTAACTTTTATTTCATCCTCTTGCATGCAGAAAGGAAGCAGAATCTCTCTTTTATTATTACAGACAATGGGACTCAGTGCAGTTTCCTAAGTATTTAATAAAGTGTGCTCTTTTCTTTCAGGCACAGTAAAAAATTACAGCCTTTCTTTTGTTTCCTCCTGCTTTTCTTAGCACTTTATAAAGATTAATGAACACTGCTGTTTATGTACCTTATCTCTGAAGAAGCATGATCTTCAAGGCAGTTATGAAATGGAAGTCAGGAACTCTTCTGTACTCATTAGTTTTATATTAAGTTAATCTGTTGTGGCTTTCATTGGTAGTGGTTTGGGGTTCTTTTCTAATTGTAGTTAACTGTCTGAATACAATTGTTAAGGGGGTTTATTTCCATTACCTTTAACCATGAAGTTATTCTTTCATAAGCAAACAGAGATCATTCCTCATTTCTCAGAGCACACAGAGACTTTTCACTTTTCCTGAGTGCACAGCTGGTGCATCACTCACTACCATCACAGACAGCAACACCACAGTAAATTGGTATTAAATTATTCACCAAGCCCTGCGTAAAAGAAAGTTTAAATATCTTTCTGGAAAATGCTATTAATACCTAAAGAACCAGGCATGTGAAGCAAAACCTGCTGAGCACAACTCTGTGCACATACCCAACAGATCTAGCTAAAATACAATTCCTGTGTTTCAGCAAATGAAGTCCTCAGGTAGCCTAAAACTGAAAGTAAATGTTTTGCATACTGGCTTTTTCTTGGTTTTATAGGAAAGTTATTAAACATGCATACAGAGATGCATCTATTTAAAGCATTAAAATTGATATCCTCTGACTTTATGTAAAAATAAAAACGACTCCATTACTTTCACTACTGCAGTACTGAAGCACTCTTTTCCTCTCTTCTGCAGTATCAGATAAAAACCCCTGAAATTTCAGTCACATATCTGTATCATAGGCCAACTTTCAAAATTGCATCTCACAAAAGTACTCAACTATTAAAAGCTCTGAAATATTTTTAAAATCTACAAACATACAAGTATATGTTGCCTGAAATTACTACAGCAATAACCACAAAATTAGGAGATCATATAAAATCACATAAATAATATTGCATTTCAGAACATAATTTTAAACAACCTAGTTTTGATGTGCAACAGGCTACTTTAATTTCTCTAGACACATTTTTTTCCTTATTAGTACTCCTCCATTGCACAAGCATAAAGCCAGTAGGAGAGGTATTACTGCCTCATCCCCATAGTCCTCCATTTCTCTCATTTTATTTCATAAGTTGAAGGTATCAGGGCCCCTCTCAGCCAAAATTTCACATGAAACAAAAGGAGATACAAGAAAAGAGCTTTATGCAGTCAGTTTCCCCCTCCCTTCCTAACCATGTGAGGGGGAATATTTATTCAGTCTGTTATTCCTTGACTCTCTGGATAACAAGGCCTTCATTGCTTTCCTTTATGGTGAGAGATGAGAGCTCATTTTCTGAGAAACTAATTTTGAAATGACTTGTAGATACAGTAATTTAAAGCAGGGGGAAAAAACAACGAAACAAAACAAAAAACTAACCAAACAAAAACAAAACAACAAACAAAAAAACCAAACCAAGGCAAAGTTATGAATAGGCATTTTGTAATTTCCATTTTCTCTTCATGATAGGTTCCTTTCTTATGCAATGTGAAAGACAGAAAGTTCAATACCAGCTCTGACTGAGAGCATCATGACTCTGCCCCAGCATAGACAGGGCAGAGACAATACTGCTTATTAGCACAAGTGAGATTCATTACTATAGCCAAAACAGCAACATCCCCTACTCATAAATCCACAGGTAATCTTACATTGTTATAGCTGCACTGCCTGTGCTTCCTTTTTGTCACTTATAAAAATAGTTTTTATTACAGTCTATTCTGGGTGAAGGTCAAGCGAGAGAGACAGCGTTGGAAAATGAAATCTTTTAAATGGAGACAGCACATAATGCAGATTCCTTCAGTACAAGTTCTCCTGCCTGCAGTATAAACCTTGACCTAGAAGGCCCCTGCATCTTGAACATTTCAGGGCTTGAAATAATTCAGTCTATATGCAAGAATTTACAAAAGATGTTTCTGACCTCATCTGCACAACCATTTTTTTTAATAGATGGAGGTAGCATTATAGGCTGGTTTGGATTAGAAGATTCCAGCCCTCTGCCATGGGCATGGACACCTTCCATTTGTCCAGGTTGCTCAGAGCCCCATCCAAGCTGGCCTTGAACACTTCCAGGCATGGGGAAGCCACAGCTTCTCTGGGCAACCTGTGCCAGAGCCTTACCACTCTCACAGGGAAGAATTTCCTTCTAATAGAGAATCGATTTCCACCCTCCTTCGGTTCAAAGCCATTACCACTTGGACAGTTCTCTTTTAGAGAACACTTTACACCAGGGCTTGCTCTGTGATCAACAGACCTTTTTCTGTTAAAGAATGGAAGAATGACTTGACGGGCTATGAAAGACGAAACCCTTCTCCTATTGCAGTTCTATTGTTCAGTTTTCTAATTTACAGATCACAGTAGTAGAAAAGGTAATTCTACTCAAACACAAAGAAATGTGTTAAATTGTCTGAAAAAAAAAAAAAATTAAGTGTTCTAGAGGGAAAGGGAAAGAGGCGTCTGCTTGTCTTCTGAAATGGTACCTGCTTTTGAAATAGCCACAGAGGAATATTAAGTGAATCAATATAACCAGTACATTTATCTGAAAGAGTGGGGACAGCCAGGGTCAGAATTATTAACAATGCGTTGCTAATACACGAAAAACAGCAAAAGAAAAATGTTGATTGACTGCTATGAATTTCTGGCAGCTGCAGTTTTTGAAGCATGAAAGACATTAGCATTGTATTTTAATGTCTTTGATAATTTTTCAGAACTGATGCTTATCTTTTGAGCAAGGCATATTATTTATTTACTAAGTCACTGGCTGTAAAAAATTAAACGTGTAGGAAATAAGCTGATCTCCATTTTTTCCATAAAATGACATTTCTTTGAAGGACAAAGGAAGAAATAACTTACACAGTTAGTGAATGATACAGGTCTAATTTCATGTTCATTGTCCAAATACCTTTGCCCTTTACAGGTTATTAACTGTAACAAGCTCCTGGGTGAATTTATTGCATCATTACACAGTAACTATAGAATATTTCTAATAGAAAAGCCTGCACTGAAAGAGCAGCTCTGTTAAAAAGAACATTTTTGAAATACAATGCCTGGTTTGTAAGAGTCATTAAAAGAGTTTCTTCAGACCAAGTCTTCACATGTACCATAAAGGTTCTCAAATGCCATAGCTTTAACTGTGCTTACACATTTATGTCTTAATATTATTTTGCCTTCCCCTATCATTCTCTGATATAACTGACCACTGAAGAAAATAAACCAAGTGATTTTATTCTTCTCTGATGATTTAATGTTTGTTTCTGCTTGAATACAGAGATTATAGTGGTTACAAGATGTCCTATAGAAACACTATTACAGGGATTTAAGCATTCAGAGCTGAACTGAGGGTTCTTTTCAAAAACTTCTGCAAGCATCTCAAAAGAGGGAAAAACTACAGGGAAGTAACGACAAGGGAAGCATGACAGAGCCAGATAACCAGCAAGAGTAGGTGCTGCAGTCATTGCCATACCCTAAACAACAAGGATATCAAGAAATCGCAGTAACTCCAGTTCCTTACACTCAGCAGGGTTAAATGCAGTGGTATGAATTTCAAATCGGTAGAAAAACCCCCAGATACAAAGACTTTTTTTTTTTTTTTTTACATTGATGAGGACTCTACTTTAACTTCTAGGATTTGCAATACAAATAAATGCATGATTAGTGTAACAGAACTTTTGAATCATGAATTGATACAAATTTCATCCCAGTACAAAACTAGCAATGTCTCTATCAGGCTGTTAGCCTTATTGGCACTTAAAACACCTGTCTGCCCTTATGGTATTGCTGACTAATATTTGTATTTACATTATAGGTAATCCAGGCCCTTACACAGCCATTGTTCCTGACCTCTTCTGTGCCAAAACTCAGAATTATCTGACCTGAAATTAATGGTGTTTTTAACTGCTTGACCCAGGTAACAGCTCTGGTTGGAGTGCTTGCCTGTTCTGTCTGCAAGGGAAAAAGTTTGTAGACCCTCATTGTCTGCCCATAGTTCTCCCACTATTGATAAAAGGATGGACAATTCCCACAATTTATGGTGAGGAAATCTGTAAGGCTCAGCTTTTCTTGAGAAGAAAACAAAATGCCTGTGCAAGGCATTCATATAAATCCTGCACAGCAGAAAAAGGCAAAACTGGTGATGCACTGTTCAAAAGGGCACAGCTTCTGTGTGTTGGCAACACAGAGACCCTGTCAACACACAGGTCTGGAAAACCATCACCACAGCAAAGACATTCCATGAGGGCAAAAAAAGCAACTCTTAGGTGAAGTAAAAAAAGAAAAGGCTCCAGCTTTTGCTTTTAGGCTCCAGTTTTTTAAAAAAATTCCATTCTTCAAGCTCACCTTTAAGGGCTCTGGAGGGACAATGCCGAAGCCAGATTTCTCAGCTGTGCCTCTTGAATCCTTGCTCTATAATCAGCAAAGATTTATTTCCAGCTTATGTGGTCTCTCATGCTGTCACAATAAAGCACAACAGCATACATCTGAGTATGACTAATTCACGTCTCCACCTCACCATCCACTCATAGAAGTGTAAGAGACCCTGGGGTGGGATCCAGTGTGGTTCACATTCATGAACTCATATCAATATATTTCAACCTTATTGGTACCTTCTGAATCTTGTTTAAACATATGAGATTAGACTACGAGGCTAAACAGATATGCACAAAAGAAACAGAAAAATGTTAATGCAAAGCAGGTTTATTTCAAAGGAAGACACATACATTTTGGCCTGTAGAACAGATGCAGGATAGCTAACATTAAGTTCATGGTTTTTTCTGTTTTTTCTAAAGTTCTGCACACACATCACCTGTGCTGCCTCTCTCTTGAGGAAACCTGACGTGTGTGTAGGTAAAACAAATTCTATAAATTCAGTGCTAACAGCGAAAATTGCAAGCTTCAATATAGCCTCTATCAGCTTCATGACTATGCATTGTGAGAGGAGAATCAAGACAATCAGTATCATAGTGGGATTTGCCTTCTAGTTTGATTAAGGTGTTGCTCAGCCAGGATGGCTCCCTGGCAATAGGAAAACCCGGCTGCCACGACACAACATCAAAACACGAGGGCACCCAGATGCTGATCCTGGCACACTGTGGCTCCTGGGACAGCCCTTTCCCAGCCTCATCACTCCTTGAAAATATTTCAGTGGTCACTGAAAATCCCCATCGTAGTAGATTTCAGTGTCCTGTAGGACACAGAGCAGCAAAGCTCATCATGTGCAGTCTAGAGGAGGGAAAGCACACACTTTGCAGTAGGGCAGGTCTGAGGCCTGTCAAATAGCTTCCTGCTGGCCCCAGTGAAGATCTGCAAGGTATTTGCCTTCAGCTCAGTCCCAGCCAGAGCCCCACAGGAAGCCAGGGCAAGTGCAAATCTTTTTCTGCTCCTTCAGAAGTTGCAATATCAAACCCAGCCTGTGAACAAGACTGTACCTTCCGCAGCCTAAAGGACCCTTAAACAAATTAAGCCAGCTATTAAGAGGATAATTGGTGCTGAAAAGTCTATAAGAAACAATAGGAAATCACAAAGAACAACTCTCATTTTCTACTAGTCTCCTTCCTTGTCTTCTTCAGAGGGCAGACTGGAAAAAGATTGACACCCAAATCTCATCCTGGTTCTTCCTGGGCATGCTGGCAAAACCCTCCGAGACTGGGAAGATCTCACAGGATTTAGACAGATTTGAAGCTGCCCTTGGTGCCCTGGTGATGCTGCAGAATAATATTCAGGAATTTTAATTCACATTTTCTTGAGGTATTCAGGTGTAAATGACAAAACAAAAGATAAAAAGTAGGGCTCACCTGATTTCTCACACTGACTTCAAGAGGAGGATTAGAGTTTCATAAATAGTCCCACATTTCCCTGTTCTGATGTTCATGGGAAAACATGTCTAAAATGATTCATGCAGGATCACAAGTTTAATGACATTTTAATCTAGAATGGTCAGTTAAAGAATTGAAAATTTAGGAAGCCAGCCTTCTCCAGGTGCTGACTCCTCTATTTCAATATCAACAGTAGATCCTTTAGATACAAACAGCCTAAAGCAAAAATTATATTTAGCTTTTAATCAGATGATTTTTTTTATTATTATTTTAGGCTGTAAAAGTAAAGTAGAAATAAAAGCATCATGTGTAGAGTTTTATTTTGCTGTTGTTTTGTGGTGGTTTAATTTTGCTGTTGTTTTGTGGTAGCTTTGTTTTGGCTTTCAAATGCTTAGTTGTTGTTGGGTTTTTTCAAATAATAGAAAAAAGTTGTCATTTCCAGGAAAGGTTTGATGCTTACTTTATTTGCTCTAATTTCACATCTCTGTAATGCCTCAAGGCATACCTACAATCTGCAAATTGTTCTATAAGTGTGGAATAACTTTACCAAAGACAGCAAACTGTAATTTGCATTTGTGTAACTAAGAACTAGGTATATCTGCTAGTTTTTAATGGCCTATCAGACTTATTCTAAATGCTATTAAAATGACAAAGTAAAATAAACCAAAACAAAATGGATAATTCCTCTGTCTCAATCTGCACATTACAAGCAGATATTCCATAAAATATATTTATCAGCACTGTGACCAGCTATAAAACGTCGTCAGTGCAGAATGTTTATGTACTGTAGCATAGTAAAATTGTCCCCCTGTTAACTCTAAATCAGGTTCTGAACAGGTATTGGTGCTTCTTCATCTGCAGGCTTGCTCAAAGGGAAATGTCATTTATGATGTCTGGAATATCATTTTTGCTATGAAGGATGTCACAGTTGAATTGCAACTTCTCATAAAGGTAAAAATTGCTGGATTTGGTATTAATAAATCTTAGAGACAGATCACAGTATTATTTACCTTTTACTTAAAAAAAATGGGTAAATTTAAAGTGAACAGCTCAAGACCTGTAAACTTCAGTTTGATTAATATAGTGTGTCATCTGCATAGTGCAGCTATAGGAATTCATGCTGTTACCTCATCAGATCTCATAAACAAGAGAGTGCCAGGACTTATCACCATCAGTGTGCCTTCACCACACAGTCTGGGTCACTGTCAACTGCATCCAAACATCTGAATTAGCTTAAGCCAAATGCAAGTAAAAAGAAAAGCATAACCTAGGCCACTGTCTTGTCATCATTTCCCTACTCAGACAACCTTTAGGTTACATTGTCAATACTGATCAGATGGAAAAAAAATAGATTATAGTTCACTCCCTCCCTCCCCAAAGCAAAAACTAAAGTATCAGAGATCAAAAAAAAACTCCTCTACATAACAAAATACTCTCTGTGATCCTGAACTGGTTTTTGGCAGCACTGTGTTTTCTCTGGCATTCTCCTTGCTCTCATTGGGAAAACTGAAATTCAGCAATAAAGAAAGCAATCTGTGTTGTGCAGTTGCATAAACACCAGCTTCACAAAACTAACAAGTTAAAATGTTGTTTAATGCTGCATTGACAACAGAAAAACTTCCAGCAGCAGATCCAGATGCAAGCTGACACTTCAGTTTTCACAGTACACTGAACCCTTGAGGCTTTGTATCAATAATTCTTTGGGAAAGAAGCCAAGTTTTTTAATTGAATAATTTTTTTCCCTTTATTTTGCATCAATTTGAACAAGCAAATTCAAACAAACTTAAACTATATCACAGCTATATCAAAACAGCAACAGAGGTTTATTTCTTTAAAATCTTGCCTTTATCAGTCATCTAATGCTAATAAGTACTAGTTTTCAGTCTTAGTAACCTTCCCTTCCTTTCCTCCTTCTTTTTAGTGATGAACAATATATTATTCTTTCTTCCTCAAAGCCTATGGATAGAAATTATTTTAAGCTATGTAATCTCAAGTATTTTTCTAGTGTGTTATAATAAAGCCAGCTCCCCTTTATATAGCAGTAACAGAAAGTTCTCTAAGAGGGAGAATTATTCTCTGCTAGTAGTATAAAGAGCCAGACATCTTTGATTAAAGTGAAAGCTGGCATTTCAGAATTAACATCTTTGTTGAAAATGAAGTTTACCATTGACAATACATCCATTTATTTCTGTGTCTTCAAAAGCAGTCCTGAATATTTGAAACCTAGACCTGCTATGCCTTGCCCAAGTCAATTAAGAGACTACATGGACCACCCTCCTCAGCCAAGTTCACCTGCTTGGTGTTCATTCACACTTCCACTGGTTGCCTCTCAGAACGGCCTTTGCACACAACACGTTAAGACTTACACAGCCTTCCGTGCAGTGAGGTACAGCCATGAAAAAAAATCACTGAAAATGGAGCTGGTACCACCACTGACTTCTGCACAGTGAAAACAAAAGGTCATTATTAAATATTTAATGTCAATATGACACAAAAGTGAAAAAGGTTATGTTAAAAATCCTGATTTTGGAACTTCATGTTGATTTTTAGGGACTTCATATGAATAGGGTGGGGGAAGGGGGTTGTCTGATCATAAAGGAATTTCAAATACAAAAAAAAACTTGCGTCCATAATTGAAATAATTTCAAAAATAAAAAGTCAGACTTAGTCATTTCTTTCTTTTCCAAAGCTTTGTTATGTATATATAAATAAACACATCACAAAGCCTTGCATCACAGTTGCACAACATAGATCTATTTTAGCTAGGAGGACACGTTCTGACAGAAAACTGCATAAACTAAGAGTAACAGGGTCAGTAGGTTTAGAAAACCTAGATTTTTTAAGGAAGCTAAACTAAGGTGGAGCTCTGAATTCTCAAAACCTTTCATCACTTTTATTACTTGAGGTAAAAGCAGAATACATGACCACTACTACTCCCATTATAGACTCAAGGCACAGTCCTGGGGTAATAGCAATGATTTGTCAAAAGTGAGCCTCCAGCACTTTCAAAAAAAAGCAAAACAACTTAAAACCTCACAAAAAGCCCAATCAAACAAACAAAATATTCAGGGTATAGAGACAAAAAAGATGTAGTTCAGAGCAACCATAATTACATTTTTTTATAAATTTTCTTTGATTGTCCAAGCAGAAAGATATCTTTTCTAGTTGAACAGAGCTTTTTACTCTGCTTTAAAAAAAATTGCTTCATTTCTTTTTCAGTCTCTCATAGTAATCAGAAGGCATCAGTCTGGCACGTTTTAAAAATGTTTTAAACTAAGATCATTTCCTACCTTTTTAGCACAGGAAATAGCATTTCTATGAACTGAAAACTTGTACAGGACACTGGCAATAAGCACTCATATCCCTCCTCCAGCAGGGGCTCCTGGAGGCACATTTCCCACCGAGAGGCTGCTCCTCCTGGCCCCCAGGTGCTCTCAGGGACGGAGATGTCCCTGCCAGAGCCGCGCTTGTTCCGGAGCGGCACAAGGGAAAGCGTGGCAGCTTCCCTGTCAGGCTGCATGGTGTTCCCCGTGCCTTTCCTTCTGCCCTGATTAAAATTTTATGTGACCTTTTCACAGCAAACACCATCCACTATGCCCAAACAGGCAGAAATAACCAGCTGGTATTTGAAGTCTTGATCTTCTCCCAAGGGACTGACGTGGAGCACTCCCAGTTCTACACCAGCATTTCAAGCAGCAGGATGTTAGCAAAGGGAGTGTGGGAGTCACTTTTTCCCCTTCACTGTTTTAGTTCACCTCATGGAAGTCTTCATATCACTCTGCTTTTTCTGGTTGCTTGGATTTTTTTAAGTGCTAATAAATTTTTTCTCGGCCTTCAGGAAATTCCCTGTGAGTCTCAGGCAGATTCACCTCAAAGGCCTCTTGGCTGAACAAATGAAGCCAGAACGGTTCACAGTGTCACCAAGTTGACTGTACCAGATGTGACACTGCACAAAATGAGCATTGCAAGGTTGCATCAACCAATTAGACAGTTGTTATGAGTTTTTTTTTAAAAAAATCTTCCTCTGGCTACAGAGGTATCTTCTCTTCTGTAACTAATGAATGGACTGTCATAATCACCTACTTTTTAGCAAAGGAATTATTTTAATTTAGTAGCCATTCACAGGTAGACTGGTGTCTAATTTCTAGCTTGAATGTGGTTTATTTATTAATAAACTAATTAAAGTTAAGATACAGGAAGACTTACACAGGGAGAAGGAGAGCTGGATGTTGGTCAAAGTAAATCTTAATGTTAACAGACTGAAAGCAATTACATTGTCAAGGTCTGTGCTGTAAAAACTACTTTGTTTCTTATTTTCACTTAAAAAAGGCTCATCTGTCACATTTTCTGTCTTTCTTTTCTTACAGCTACTCATAAACTATGAGCTGTGATGCAGCTTAGACCTTCAGCACTTGCAGCACTCTTCTGTGACCTTTTCATTCACCCTGATGAATTAATCCAGAGCACAACAATGCAAAGGGAAGTATTAAGGCAGGCATATAAGGTCATAAAAATAATATAAGGCCATAAAAATATAAGGTCATAAAAATAATATAAGGCCATAAAAATATGAGGTCATAAAAATAACTGGCATGCAAAGTGTTACATCTCTGACTTGGATTATTAAATCTGATATCAGGATTCTTCAGATCTGCAAAGTGCTGAGTTACATAACCAACTTATGTCCACATACACACAAATGACTATTGTTTGGGAGGGGTTAATTAAAAAAATCCCATTACCTGCAGTGCCAGGCCAATGCCAAAATGCTTTGTACTCATTCTAGATCAGGATCAGACATCCAGACATGAGCTAACTTCCCTTACTCCATCCACAACCATCAACAAGGATATACAACAAAGTCACCCGCAATATAGATTAATTAAGCTATCTTAAAATAGATTTTAAGATAGCTTAATTAATAAATAAAACTCATTGTGAAGAATGAAAACTGGCTTCCTATTTATTCCAGGCTCTAGGTAGATCTGATGGATCTAAGCCCAGAGTGTGCCCACAATTTCTCAGGCAAAGCAAAAAAAAGTAGCTCTCCAAAGATTTCTTACGAGGTGTATCATAAGTCAGTTGCATTTACTTAACTAGCACATTTTCAGGAATGTTGAGCTTATGATCTCCATGATTAATAGCAATATGCTTACAAAATACAAAGAAAGGAAATTAACTGCTCTGTCCCTGAAGAGTCTCTGGTTTTACCAGATAATTAAGAAGTTCTGCATTTTTAGCTTATGATTAGCTGCAATCAAAAAGATGATCTTTATTATCCTATTTTTTTTCCATCAAGACTTCTGCAATAGATAATGAAGACAACAAAGGAAAAAACAGAGCAATCCAAGGAAATGAGTACATACAAAGCAACAGAGCAGAGTGACATACTTGTCTATTCCAGAAAGAAGTTCCAAATATTGTGGTATTCTAATAAATACTTTTAACTGCACACAGAACTCTAAGCAAAGATTTTACTTCAAAATCAATCCTCCAGGAATCAATTTTCTGGCATGTTTTATAATCCACATGAAATCTAAAGGCAAGAGTTGATTGGGGGATGAGGTACAAATGGAAATGAGGTCAATAAAAGAAACTTGAAACACAAAATACTGTATGAAAGATTACTATTTGGACTGTGCATGTTGTGTATCAATTCTATGAAATGCTTAGATCTTTGCATTTTTCCTGTACCAAAGAACATCCTTCACATTCAGATTTCAGCAATTCAGGTTGTTGGAGGTTAGTTTTTTTCAAAAAGCTATTGCTGCAAAATGCAGCTCACAGAGTACAATAGGGAATAAGCCTTTGTTATTGCTAATGTGTTTCTTGCTTCAGGGAAGACACTTAAAATTCTTAGTTCTCAAGCATTACTTAAATTGGTGACAAAAAGACATTTTAATTGTTTTCAAGACTGGAACATAAGATTTTAGAATCTCTAAATGTAACATCTCTGTAGCTGGAGGTATGCATTATTTAACCAGAACAATAGTTCTCATTAAAACTTAACTTAGTTTTTCAGCTTTCTCAAAACATCTGCTGCTCATGGGATCTGGTTTTGTAATTATAATAAACAAAATTTCTCTAGTGATGCTCCTTTATTGTAAAAACAAGAGATTTTTAGGACTTCTTTATAGCTTTGATAAACTAAACTTTATTGCAACAGAAATAATTAGTAGATATTTGTTGTTGTTGTTATTTTAAATTTATTACTTTAAAAGTTGGTGCCACAGCTCTTGACTTAGTTAGATAATGCTGTCATTTGAAACAAAACTCTGGCCATCATGTCTTTACAGAGGTTTAATGAAAACAACTCCTTTTCTAAGGCATATTTTGAAATTAATACATGGCAAGTCACAAGCATATTCTGAAAGCTGTACATGTGCCAGGGATGCAGAGGATACAGATGTCAAAACACTGAAAGATTGGGGACAGTCTGTAATACTTGACAACAGAACTATTTGAAAAGGATTAAATACTTTGGAAAGAGGCGCCATAAGCATTTTTTTATAGGTTTTGATGCCGATTTTCCGGATTAGGAGGTTTGTCAGCTTGCCAAAAGTATGAAATACAAAATATAGTGCTGATTTTGTGACCAAGAGTTGTTGTGATCCCAACATAAAAGTTTGCAGAAGATACAAGCCAGGCCTGTTTTTTTACCCCAGAACTGATTTACAGCAAAAGGATGGAAGTTTTACCTGTGAGTTTGGATAATGCTCTCTTTTCTTTTGCTAAGAGTAAAACCAGCACCCATGCTGGGGAAATGATAAGTGTGTAAATGTTGATTCTCAACAACACAGTTTCCACTCATAGTACATGTTCCCAGTTTTAATCAATGTAACATTAAAAACCATCCAGATGACATTTTGCCTACACGGTACCTGTATAGCCTAGGAAAACTGATCCTGACTGTGGAAAAGGACAGGAATTGGAAGATATTTCTGATGGGAAACACATCCACATGGCTACTTGCATATTCCAGTGCCTCTAGACTGACTCTTCAAGGACCACAAACCAGCAGACAGATTCACATCTATACTGGATGGAAATTTCCTATCATTATCATTTAGTCAAAAATGAGTTTTGATGAAACAGGATAAAGTGTTTTGCTAGAAACCTTCAAATATAAAGCTGATTGAACTTTTCTAAATGAAAGGACTTTTACTATGTTTCCATTTCTTTTTTTTTTTTTAACAGCATTTGAAACTGCACGTCTTTCATCTTCTCAAATTGAGCTCCATCAATTCCTTCATCTGTATTTTTTCCTGGTAAATAAGGTTCCATCTGGGCTGCAGAAGTAGATGAGGAGGACACAGTGGGACTGAAAGCTTCCAGCAACCAATTGCCCTGAAATGGGCTCGGGTCTCTGAACACTCTGGACCCAAGCAGATAGGAAACCTGCTGAGGCAATAATCATCTTTTTATTGTTTCCTTCTATTATGCTTTCTATTTCTATCCTGGGTCTAATCCTCAAGCCACAAATTAATTCCATTTATTTTCTATTTGATTTTATAGACAAACATGCTATTCAGATTTAAATATTCCACCTTTCTGAGGTGTCTTGGTAGATATCACATATACCATGTAGCAGTGCTAAACCTAAAGAACAGATTACATATGGGCTTTTAAAGTGGATTAACAGATACAAGACTATGACAAAAAGATAGCACTATCTGCACTGCACTGGTTAAAGAGGCACAGGTTTACATTTCCATAATTATCTGGGTCACAGAGGCTGTATCCACATAGTCTAAATCTTAGAAATGCAATATTCACATTAAGGGATAGGGTTGGAAAAAATCATAAGCTTCATTAGCAGATTCAGGGGGACGAGTAAAATGTCTGTGTTGCCTGTGCAGCAGATGTGATGAACAGAAATCCTTGAGAAAAAATGTCATGTTTTGCACTGAGAGTGAAACAGAGCACCACTAGGAGACTTTCTGCTTGGCCTCTCTCACTCATCCCACCAGGATCAGCCACCCCACCAAGAGAACAGAAAAGGAAAAGGTTATGTGGGCACTTTGGTTATATTTAGTCATTGCCTAGTCATCGTCTGCAGTTCATCTCTTCCTTCCAGTAAAATCTCTTAGCATAGCTGAACCAAACTGAAACCTATCAAGTCTTTAGACCCTCCCCAAGCTCTAAATGAGATGAAACACAGCATAAAGAAATGCACAGAAATTGCTTCTGCACCAGAAGCATCACAGTGGGAGTTGAGGTACAGAGTCATCAAGAGCTGAGTGAGAACATCACCTGACTTTGGCACCCCAATAGGTTGGTACTGTCTATTTCTCTGCCTCAAGGCCTCCTGCTCTACACAGATTTCATAATTTGAAGATTTCCTAATCCTGTGGTACTTTATCTCTACTTTAAGTGTTGAGGCAAGTGAACAAAACCTTAAAACTTGCTTGGTCTGTTAAGTGTAAAGAGTTAAAGCATGTCACATTTAAAATCTTCAGTGTACTTTTAGGGTTTTTTGGGGGGGTTAGTCTGTTTTTGTTTTGTTTTCTTTTTTAGTTTTTAAGGCATTTATATTAAAAAGTTTAAATTACTTGGAAGTTAAGCCAGGACTTGTTCTCCTGCCCCCAAACAGAAGTCTGTCTTTTTCTCCAGCAGCAGTCACAACTTCCTCAGGACTCCCTCTGCAGAGCCACCAGAAAGCTGATTTTAACCTGTGCTAAGATGAAACCTGCTGCTGGCTTGTCCACAGAGGCCATCAGGAGTGCAGAGACTGCCACTGCACAAGGGAGGGACTGACCTCCCCCAGCCCACTGCCAGTGATGCACACCCACATCCTCAGCAGCACCTCTGGCCAGTGCTGACAGAAGGGTCTGGACACGGCTGCTCAGGATGCTCCTGGTGGGCTGAGAAACCCAGTGCCCAAATCTTACACAGAGACTACAACAAGGTTTTGTCAAGGCTGCCTAGAGGTTCATGAAACACCATCTTTTCATGCAAGCCAACACACTAAAGGATTTTCTTTGTTTATTCTTTTTCCGTTTACTGAAAGCTGAGTAGATGGTTATGTTTGTACCAATTATGTTTGTACCAAATTGTTATTAGCTGTTGAAAACTACTGTTTGGGTTTTTTTTCTTTAACAGCTTAGACCAATATTAAGGATAAAAACAGAATAAAAAATGGTTATGTATTCTTTCACATTCAAGTGAAGAAAATTATTTTGCACAGCAAGTATTGAGATCAATTAAAATCCTTTACTTCAGATATAATTAACAAGCTTCACAAGCATAAAGTGATTTAATTTCCTGTATCAAACCAAATGCTGCTTTCTGTCAGTAAATGACTATTCTCTTACAGCACTACACATTAATAATTTATCATTGCTGTATATTCAAACAGATGGGACTCAATGAAAACTTCTAATGAAAACAGCATTAACTTCTAACATGCAGAATCTTTAAAAGAATAATATTTTCTTAAATGTTAAGGTTTTTCATTGCACAATTTCCTAAGTGGAGTTAAATTTTTACATTACCAAAAAACCCCAGTTCCTACACAGGGTGGAAAACATAAAAAACAATCTAATACAGTCTTATAATAAAAACAAATAAACCCAAGGCCTACTCCTTCTATAAATAACCACAAAATAATTTTATGGGAGTTTATGCTTACTAATATTTTATCTTTGTATTTGATGTAACTTTGAGGAGGTTCAATCAGTCTGGCTAGTGACGTGCAGACTCCAGGATTTCCCTCTCTGTCAGGGGAGTGGAAGATGAGCACACAAACCTCCCACAGGCACGTGACTCAGATCTGTCTCTCACCACCCCGCAGTGCAGAACAAGGCTGCAAGACCAAAGTTACTGCAGCTCACTTACTGCCAGACAGAAGAACCTTTTTTTCTTCCCACTATCTCCTTTTTTTTTAGTTCCCCATTTCCTTTTAAGATCTCAAAGGAGAGAAATAAAATGGGGGGAGCGTGCGTGTGTCTCTGTGTGTTATTAGTCCAGTTCAATAAGGCTGAAAAAGTGAGAAAGAAGGAATTTGTCACCTGATCTTAGGTATACTGAAGTCAAAAGGAATTAATTGACCATAAATATTTTCATTTCAAAGCTCCCTATAAAAGCAACAGCACTACTGGCCTCTTAATACTATAATTTAAAACTTTTATTTAGGAAATCTTAGAAGACCTGCCAATGCAAGCAGCAAATAAGAATAATTCTACAACAAAAACAAGCCCTAAATCTGTAATATGTCTGTATTAACTGTCCCATCATGATAAAACCTCCCTTCTTTAGTTTTACAAGGGATATTCACCACAACGACACAACATGGCATGGAAACACTTTTCTCTCCTGAACACTTTCTCATTGTAGCTGGCACCACTTGTTCTTATTGGGCACATTGATACAAAGAATGAATTCTGCTGGTGTTTTCTCTGTTTTCAAGACTGAGGGGTTGATGCTGCAAAGTGCTGAATGAACTGACTGCTCCAAGGACATCCACAGCACTAAATGCATGCACAGCCACAGTCAGGATGGAAGGAATTTCCCATGTAAATGGTTGCATCCACATTGTGATCCCTTGCTGGCTAGACAGCACACATTAAGTACATTATTAGAGCAAGGACATAAGGCAGAGAATCTTATTTATGCAAATGGGATGAAAATATCACAACAGGATGCCCTGTCTCCCTGAGCAGTTAACATAGATACCAGTAGCAAAAATATCCATGTTGTTCTCCATTACCTAGGATGCCTGAATTAGACATTTTCGTTCTATGTCAAGTTCTTAAACTGCTAAAAGAAGAAAAACCTTCAGGTAAATACTTTGCATTTGCACCAGATCAAGAGCAATTACTTATTCACATCTCCATCACACCTCACTTTGAAAGGGCAAGTTTTAGAACTCTAAAGGAAATTAGGTGAAATAAGTTACTTGAAACTGAGGGGAAAGGAGTGAAGAAGGAATTAACAGAGCTTTTAAGGACATACTGAAAGTGTCAGCTGATATCACACATCATTGTCTTCCACACTGAATGCCAAAAAAATACCTACTTTCTGCCTGGTTCTTGAGGATAAAGTGCCCTAAGATACTACAAAAATAGATAATAACTGCACTTTGAGTTAGTTTTGTTACAAAATCCACAATGTCTTTCCTTTCAGATTTTTCTACATAACATAACAATGCATTTATTGGAGTTTTGCAACATGGCCCCAGAATTCCCTAATTGCTACTCTAGAAATAAGCCTCAAAGATTTGAATATCCCATCTTAAATAAATGTTTGGTTCTTTGCTTTGAAAAATATGATACTCAAGCTGTGCTTTTAAAGAAAAAGCCTAGAGAATGTGTTGACATAAGTCTTCTGGATAATTTTTTTCTCTTCTAACAAGATTACCCACGTGTATTTTTCTGACAAGGACCAGAAACAGCAAATAACTCCCTTTACATTGCTCCATCACAGTGCAACCTTAGAAAGAACAATAAATTAAAAAATCTGTTTCCAAAAAATTAAGTTGTTTGTTTCTTGGCTCTCCCAGATGGAAAACACTTTTGTTAAATCATTGCAAGGGAAATTAGGCAGCTTGTTACTGACACCTAATCATCCATTAGCATTTTAAATTCCTGCAAAGGGACAAAATACTTGAGTATCTGACTGCCTGAATATTAACAGATAATGCTTTCTGTTTATATGTAAATACCTAAAATCTGTATCAGAAGTTAAAGAACAGTGGGTAAATTTTTTGCCTTTTCAAAAGTTCTTAGAGCTCATCATGTTCTCTTTATTGTAACTCTTTAATCTCATTCTTCTCATTATTTCCACATCATACCTATCTTATAACCACCCAAAGCAAGATCTTTTTGCTTTCCTTTGACATAGATCCTGGTATTGGCTATAAATTAATGTATTTCTTCCAACATACTGATCCAAAACAGACAGACTTAGCTGAATTTGTACTACAGAGACTCAGCACATTAGTTCAATATTACACTACAAACATATACACAAAGAGGCATGGAGAAGATAGAATTGTGGATGAAGGTATCAACTCTTTATTAATAAAATATAAGAACCTATTGTTCTGGTCTAATAGCAGGAAATAAATAGGATTCAATCAACTGAATCTAATACTAGATTTTATCTGGTTAAATGAGGAACCCTAGCACAAGTGGTTAAGCATCCTAATGGATAATCTGAGGAAGAAAACCCAATACCTAGTCTCTTCTCTGTGCAACACAAAGGCTTTGGCAAAAGCTGATATAACAGAAAGATTCCAAAAGAGTTTCTCAAAATTTGACATCTGTGCCAGATCATCTAAATTACAGGTTTCAGTGACTTTGGCATCTGACACCTGGGGACAAGCTGAGCACTTATTTTATATTATCCTCCAATTTATACTGCTAACTGAGGACGGGAAAAAGCTTTCAAAATCACAGCCATGTGTGGCTTTTGCTGATGGGGTACAAACCAATATGCTGTTACCAAGTCAATTATGTGCTATTTTTGCTGCTTTTAGTGTGGGAGAGGGTGTCCTACAGCAGAGAGGCAAAACACATCCCCAGTCATTACAGGCCTGTGAGGAAGGACTGCCAGAGCCTTGTGCCCTGTGTCCACTGCACCATTAAGTTTTAGAGGAATAGTTGGTTACTGGTCAGTCTCAAAATGTACCAGAAGTTGAACAGTAAAGACTCCAGCTTCTGCAAATTGACTGAGATTTGTAGGAGTGAAAGTGTGAATTGCAACAAGGAAGGCATTCCTAATTGAATCAAATATAATCCCCTCTTTCCTTCAGCTTCCTAACTTCTCAAACTTTTGCCTGTAACTTTTAAGAGACGAATGTTTATAAAAATATACCACAGAAAGAGCATAACCTGGTATCAGGTTGCTAGCAGTCTCCTAGAAGTATGACATTGCAGCAAAACGTATAGACAATAACACCACACATCCCCTTCCTGCTCTGTGAGCAATCTTCATGTCAAGAGCATTTTCAAAGCACCAGTACCTCAGTGCTAAGTACTAATAGCCCAGGCAGGCAGGCTCCCACCACGCTAATTAACTCACCTAGGGGTTCTAGCTGCAGCCCACATGCACAATTTCAAGCATTTCTCTCCCCTCCTACTCCTTTGTCTAATGTTTTTCACTATAATCACACTCAGGAAGAAAATTTTAAACCCGAGAATGACAAGTGTGTCTTGCCCCAGCTAAAACTATTCAGAAATAATAAAAGGCAAGATCAAGAGGCATAGATATAAACAGGCTTTTGCCCTTCTAGCAAAAGAAAAGTAAGTTAAACTGTTGAAGGCCATTTGATGAGGAAAATGCATGCTTTCTGTTTTTCTGGGTGAGTACCAAGGATTTCCACAGCTCATTTTCTGTAGAGGTCAAATCCAATCCATGAAATTTCCTCCAAACATGCAGCCTTTTTACTGCAGCCACACATCACAATCAGCTCCCTCCTACCCATCCACAGAAGAGTAATCACCCCAGAGTGCAGCTTAATATAAATGGCTGTAACAAGGACTTTGCACAGCAATAGCAGTAAAAGCCATCCCCAGAGTGTCCACAACAAAGCCTGTGCTCGGATTGCCCTGTGGATGCTCTTTAAGTCAGGCTTATGTACACATTGCTCATAGGTCAGTCCCAGCCTCTGCTTCCTGACAGGCAGGTGTTGAAAATGTAATGTACACTTTATCTCCCCACTTTTTCATACCAGGAAGTGGAAGTGGCTAACTTTGTAAGCTAGACAGGTTATAACCTAGAAATGTACATTAATTTGGTAATGGGCCTTCTGGAGCTGATCAGAAGGCACAGCAGAAACCTTTAAGTTTTCCGGTATTATTTTTCCATTTTTTATAAGAGGAAAATTTCCATTTCTGTAGTGCAAGAAGAAGAACCCCATACCAATTCTCTGGTGATAAGAAACAGATACCCTAACTGCAAAAAAAAAAAAAAATCTTGATTTGAAAACTTAAATTAGTGTTAGCAGAACAATTCAAAACTCGAGGCTAAAGAGCCACTTTCATTTCCCCCCTCCCCTCCACCTTTTCTTTTTTCTGCTTTCCTGCAACAAAACCAACACAACTGCACAGTTTAAAACAGTCAGAATTCATCATTCTAGAGAGAATAAATTTTAAAAAGTAATCTCTTACCTCTGAGAAGCATTTCCTTTTGACTGCTTTGGGTTTCCTCCAGAGGAAGGTGCATCTGGCGGGCCTTTGTTGACAGATACTGAGTACAGGTCATGTGAATCAGCCCAGGTAAACCTCAGGTTTTCAGCTTTCTCAAGCATCACAGAGTAGCAGAACTATTGTACAACATCTGGAAAGTGAATTGGAAAATAATTCAAGATTAATAACTTTCATATCTTGCTTTAGTGTTTCAGGGAAAATTGCCAGCAACGGAATGACACTAATTATTATATAATCAACATTAGTCAGTGAGCCTAATTTGTGTGAAAGATCGTGGAGCTGAAGGCAAAAGGAGGCAGTTTTAGTCAACCTCTAAATATGAACTTCAGGGAGCAGTTCATGCAAAAGCATTTGCCTTCTAGAATGCCAAGAGGCATCTCTTCTCTGTCTTTTATAGCTCAAGTTCTGCAGATCACTCTAGGGTGGCTGGCAAAAGGCAAAGAAAGAAAATTTCAAAATCGAACTCCATTATGGGATTTTAAATACAGTGGAGAAACCAAGATGGCAGTGGAAAGAGTGCATCCTACTCAAACACATTTTTCTCCTAATATAGGTAAAAATTGCTTAGAGGTATTTTAATATCACATATTTCCACTTATTAAATATATCTTTTAGTACATAAATACTATTGCTAAAGTTCTGAAGATCAAAATGTTGCTCATTAGCATGAATCCATTTTCATTGTGTGTGAAAGAACATAAACTCTCATAAATCATTCATAAAGGACACCTCTACATCTCTTCCCTCAACTCCTTGGCATTATTTAGTTCTTTTCCAGATGTAAGAATATACTGTGGCTAAAGTCTCTGCTCATTAAGCATCTCAGTTCAGTTCCCAGCTAAGCTGATCTGTTACATTAGGGACCAGACACACTGCAATTATACAAATATTTTTTTCCACTTGAATGGCAAAAAAAGAAAAAAAAAACCCACCCTAAATAAAACGCATCCTTGGCTCTGCATGCACACAGAGCTTTGTTTTTAGTAGAGCTCTTCTCAGACCAGTTTTACATTCAAGTTCATATGAAAGTAGACAAAACAAACCAATACAGACCTGAAGAAAAAAACCTGAAGGTTAGAATGGCTTTCCTGTTTATGATCACAAAATTAAACCAGCCACAAAAATCTCAAGAACACCAAAATATCCTTCATCTGAGTAATATATTTAGATAGTATATAAAATATAAAATCATCACAGACTTCAAGGTGGCAAAATATTGAAAACCCAAACTCACCTACAGTCAGTCAGTTCCCAAAGAAAATTGTCTGAGATGTTGCTATTTTCCTGCATCTTTATCAAATTTCTGCATTTACGTTGCTGAACAACTACTGTTCATTAATGCAACATAAGTAGAACTGGAAACTAAACTTTTTTATCATAAAAAAACATGAACTCAGTTCTTTCCTCAGAGTCTTAAAATGTACCATTTTACCCATGGGTATTTTTACTTAAGTAAAATTCGAGTCCTTATTTATGTTGCTGTTCAAAGATCTGTTATTGTATTTAGTTAAATCACAGCAGCACATAATATTATCTCATGTTCTTATCAGGATTCTACTTTTTTTAAGGAAGAGATGGTTACAAAAGTGAAACCAAGAAGGCAAAGAAATTCAGTGTATTTTCCTCTCCATACCCAGTTTCAATAACAGAATTATTGTCCAGCTGGAGCAACTTTATGACTCAATACATTTCAAAATCACTTACAGAACATAGAAAAATAGTGTTATAAAAAAATAATTCAGCTTCAAGTTTAATTTCAACATCTAGAACATAACAAATATTTAATACTTGTCAAGTCAACTCTGCAAAGTTACCTTATACTGTTCAAATGTGGGAAAATGGGAAAAAAAGGTGTATTTGCCCATCAGAGGGTACAGGGTTATTTGTATATATATGTATATATCCTATTTAAATCAATTTTAAAAGCTTACAAAACAAACAAAGGCCCCCAGCCATGGCTAATTTACCTCACTCAGAGCTGCTCTTTGAGTGTGCCTGACAGAAGGAGGCATTCTGCTCCTGCTCCCAGGACACAGGGCAACTGTGCAGCCTCAAAGAGCAGCACATCCAACTGTGGGACCCAGGAGACTTAACCCATTTTGATCAAATCAAATTTACTGATATAGTTGTTCTTATATTTGAAAAAAACCCCATATTTCAGGGCCTTAGAAAGCATTAAATCAACCTACTCGAAAGTAATCCTCCATCCCATAAGCAAACAATATAATTCAAAATGTAAAAGGCATGAGTCATAGTAATTCAACTTTAAGATTCTGTAATTCTTCTCCAGACAAGCTTGTTTCCTCAAGAGAACAAGTGCCCTGAAATCCTGGCACAGAGGAGCACTTCAGCTAGCAACAAATCCTCAGCATAATATTAAAACCAAATACATCACACAAATCTAAGAAAAACACAAATACATAATTTTACATATGCATAAATTCATCAAGAGTCCTCTTTACATTTTTTTGGTTAAACCAAACAGTATTTTTCCATTTGCTATTTTTGTTTTTTCTTCTTCTTTCTAGCTGAAGAACATTTAAATAAACTCTGGGAGAGTTGCAACCCCAGAAAGGCTCATTCTAGCAGAAGCACAAAGCATGGTGGTAGGACAGGCTGGCAATCAAAGCAATAATGTGCTTTTCTGCCATGGCTGGAGCCTCCATTTGGAACAGAGCAGGGCTGACCACAATCCCCTCAGCCAGTTTGATTAGCTGTGATCCCACTCACTCACACAATCCCCTTTAATAGCCTCTGGACACTGGAAAGCCAGTGTGTGGGAGATTTGGAACACTGTGTTTCTGTTTCAGAAGGGGTGAAAATAGTTATTTTCAGAATGAAGTCATACTGATGTATAACTAGCTAGTAAAGATAACACCGTTGACCTCTGCTCTGTTCAAGGGCTCATAAATAATTAAAACATAAAATCTTTGTAAGTGTCTGGTTAAACACAGGCATCTAAATCCCATTTAAGCACCCAGATAAGAAGCTTGCTTTTAAAAGGCAGCTGTTTACTACCTTTCACAGTACTTTTCACTGACCACTCATTTACATGCTTTTCCTTACCTTAAGATTTGTTTTCTTTTAATTCAGTGATTTACAGGGGCACCTCTCTGTGCATTAAAAGTCTTTATTCTTATTAGCAAAAATAAAAGGGAATTGTAAGTCACTGCTACTGCAACAGTGCATCAAAAATTCAGAACTGAGGGAAAACAAAACAAAAAAATACATAGTTCTTTACAAAGATCACTGTATACCTAAAACCACCTCTCCAAATGGAATTTATCAAAAGGTCAGACTTAAAAAGCAGCAATTCATAAATACTAATTACCACCTTGCCAGTGATTGCATGATAACATTTACTGGTGCATAATTGAATAGCAAAAATCTAAAAAAAAGAGAGCGTGGGTAGATTTAATAATTAATTCCTCCCACACTAATCAGTTTCTGAATATTTCTTACAATAAGCACAATTCTATATTCTTGCTTCCTTTTTCTTTTCTTTTTTCTTTGTGAGTAACAAACTGTGCTTCTGTATTTCTAAAACTAAAGGGAAGATGAACAATTGCAAATAACAGTAAATACAATTTTAATAGTTATAAATTTCTAAATATTTTAATTGTATCCAAGTTTTTGCTTCACTGCTGAATATTACTATGGTTCTTTGTTTCACAAAACATTAGTTCTTTTAAATTATCCCCTTACAATGAGATCACCTTCCCTCAAGCCTTCTTCCTAAACTGCACATCTGTAATCCAGCGCATTTATTTATGTGTGTTATTGCACACATAAATTGACAGCCCTCAATCCTCTATCCCCCACTATCCCAACAGCTGGGTTGTGGTTAAGGACAGCTCATCTCCACTTTCTCAGGTGTGAGCAGACAAAAGGCTCTGTGCTGTTCCCAGTTTCAGGGTTATGTCTGTCAGGGTGTAATTATCCAGATCACAGAGCTGATTCACAGGCAGCCACAGTGAGCTCACACGTGCTGTGCTCTGCAAGGGATAAACAAGGCTAAAAGCACAAGAGCAGCTGCCAGAAACACAGCAGGAGGTGGTGCTTAAAATCACACATGGCTCCAGTGACTTGGGGTAATTTGAGCACAACCTACCACAGTAACTGTTGGCTACAGGGGAAGTGCCGAAGTATTTTTATTATTTCATTTTTAAATTTCAGCCAAACTTCATCTTTTCATAACATTTTGTTAGAACAGTATATTTTGCAGTCCTATGCTGGAACAATGCTAATAGAAAACTCCCAGCAGCAAGGCACACAATCCTCTACAGGCCACAGGGAAACCAAATTGCTACAGCACTTGTCAGAGCACACAAAAAACATCCAAGATTATGATACAGTCCTCCTGAAACAGTAGGCTTCATCCATGGAAAAGAAGACTGATATTTGTCTTTGTAAATAAATACAGAAAAACACAACAAACAAAAACCAACCCCTGCTCCCCAAGATTCTAAAATACTTTCAAGAACCGAAGAATAACATTCTCCAGCTAACGCTCACCAAACACAGATGCATCCTTCCAAATACCCTTGTCTCCCACACTTCAGAAAACCCCCAAAGAAAAGCCACAGTGGGAGAGGAGCAGCACCTGGCCCACAAAGCCCAGTACTGTAAGAAATCCAAACCTTGCAGTCGTGTGCTTAATTGACATGAAATAAAACCTGCAACAGCACAGGGCTGAAGAAAATCCTTTGTGCCAGAGCCATTCCCCAGCAAGCACCAACCACCAATCCTACTTTGCTCCAGCAGAATGTTTGGCACTAAGATTTTCTCCTCTCCACTCCAAGACACAGAATCACAAAGCATAGGCATGACCCATTCAAGGGCAACTAAAAGTCTGAGACAGCAGAGTTCTGGAAGTTTCATCCACCAGAGCCGGAATCAGCTCTGCAGGCCTCTGGGAAGACACCAGTAGTGGTTCTGGATTGTCTCCCAGATCTCACTGGTCTGTTGGTGAGCTTTGGTGTGAATTAATGAGATAAAGGGGCTGCAGAGACCTCTGGCAGAAAACACACTGGAAAGGAAACCCTTCCAAAACCACTTTGTTTCTTCTGAGTTTGGATAATGAAGATGTTGGCTGCAAGGGAAAATTGACATGAAGAAGCCTCTCTCCCATGGTAAAATAAAATATGAATCTGTAGGCAGACCCACATCAAGCTGTTTCTCTGCCCATACCCTGCAGATATTTTCTAGTGAATTTGGCTAAAATCTAACAGGAAAAAAAAAGCTGTCGTATATGGAAAAGTACCACATAACAACAAAATCACTTTTGCTTTACCTACAACACTCAAATATAGCAATGCTACTAAATTCCATACAGACTATACAATTGAGAAAGCAAGACCAGCCTACTGACACTGAAAAACAAGTCACAATTACAGAGTTGTCTAATTTGGTTACTTTGATTGTGGGCAGAGGATCAGTATGATTTATCAGTTTTTGAGAGGTTGTTGGATCTCTCATGTTGTTTGAGTTTTTCATAAAAATATTTCAATTTTTAAAAAAAATAAGGCCCTTTCTCCAAGATCTGCCAGGCAAGATGTTCACCACATCAGGAATGAGATGGCTTTCTGGGTCAGTGCCACAGGGCCTCAGGTCTCATATAAGACAGCCTCCAGCAGAGGGTCAGAGCAGATATATGCTATGGGAGAAGGATGAGCAGCAATTCCCCTCTTTGCTAATCCCACCTGAAGTCACTGCTTGACCTAACACCACAGGTCAGCACTTAATTCCTCCATGGAGGCTTATTTCCTCCATGGAATTCAACTATTAACACTGCAACCTTGCTGGCTTTGGTAAATGTGCTGCTGTGTAGTGGTTTGGTTGGGTTTTTTCACTCCCTTCTCTAGAAGTGGTCCATTATTTCAGCACGTGTGAAATCCCATCAAACAACCTCTTCACAAAAACAATTTAGGAGACTACATAGCCCCATGAAAATCTCACCAGAATAAATCTTCAACTTCTATTTGACTAGAGGAGGAAGAAACTAACCAAATTTGACAAGTCAAGGAGCAAGCTGAATGACCCTGAAATGGGTTGCAGTACCAGAGGCATTCCAAGGCCCTCACTACACCCTACCTAAAGATAAGATACACAAGCACATTCAAACCACCTGCAGCAGACTCGCTTGCTACTGGGCCATGATCATTACTTTAAAAGTTCATCAGGAACAGAAGAGGAGGCAAAAGCACAAAGATGTTCAACCAAGTACATGAAGGGGAACAGCAGTACAGTCATTAAAATTTCACTCCTCCATGAAGAAATGTTATAGTGAATTTCCCGGGAATTCACGAAATCATTTGAGATCTTTGGTAGAGCAAATACACCTATGAAGAATTCTGCTAAAGTGAGAAAGCAACACGGGAAAGTTTGGTTTGCTATTTTATGTGTTTGCTAAAAATAGGTTAGAGAACTGTATTTTAATGTCTATCCCATAATGGCAACAATTAAGAAATACAGAATGGAAAAAAATACATATGTACTTTTTGGTTTTATTGAAGCTCCTGTAATTTCTACAAATAGACTGGTACTTATTTCAAAATCTCTCTCCCATCCCCTGGAAACACATTATCTTCTCTAAATTTCTTCAATCTTGCACTGCTATTTGAAAAGAAATAACATACCAAAATACTCAGGCTTAAGAAGCTTGAATTTTGTGTAGTTTGCTACAAAAATTTCTACTAGAATTTGAGTTAAAAATCACTGCTCCTTTGTCCAGCAGATAACCCCTCAAATATTTCACAGCCCAAATAAACCTTCCTCAGGAATACATGAAAGATAATTTTAGTGAATATGGCAGACACAAGCAGAAGAGTATATATATGCTGCCAGTGATTAAGCAAAGTGTTTTCAAACTGGAATAGATGAGGGGGCCTATTTAATATTGGGACTGCTTTCTGACAGTCTTAATTTACACATCAAAAGAGAAATACACTCTACGATTTTGTCACCGTAATGGTTTTGCTATTACATTAACTAGCAATTACTACACAATGCCATGCAAGCTGACTAGGCTTTAAATGCCAAGTCCCAATTTTGAAACCTCCTTAGGCTGTTATTTCAACGTCTTCTACACTTTGAAGGGAGAAAATTACGAAGGTTACAACTGCATGGATTAATAATGGCTAAAAGTGACTACAAATGCTGTTTTCCAGCCTCTGTACAAGGAAGCAGAAAAATATCAGTTGTGGTTTACTCTTTCCTCTCTTCTACCCAGTATTTGAAATGTAGAGCACAGGGGTGACAGCTGTAGACGTGTTCTCATCTTGTTCTCCCCCTGGGAAAGTGCCAGGCTCTCTGGGACAACTAATTTTTGCATTTGAACACCTTCACAATAGCACATTGCACAGGATGAGTGTCTTTGGTTGTGTCAAGTGATAATGCATTTTCTTTATTTTGTTTTTTACTTTTGTCTCTCACAGCTATGAGGTATTGCTGGCCTAAACCCAGTGTATATTTTGTGTTCCACAGTAACCACAAATATGAAGTGGCCAACTGCAAATATTCAACCTTGATTTGCTGATTGTTTCATGCAAAGGTTCCGGCACAGATGGATTCTCCTTCATATATTTTGATTTGTTCTTTCCACACAGTGGTTCAGCTCTCCCACTGAACACCTCCAGAGCAGTTAATTAATACATCACTAGGCAGACTCTTATCTGATACAAATCAGAGGTTCACTGTAATTTGCTTTAATAGAAATATTAAATATTAGAAAATTAAATTTTAAATAGAAATATTAGATCTGTTTATTTATGAAATAAACAGATCACCTCTCTGTTAAGGAAAGCAATAAGCATTTGGGCATGGCTTTCTCTGCAATAGCATTCGATACCAGATATTTTTCCTTGCCATCTCCTCATATTCTGTTCTGCATTTTTTCAAGTTCTTTTTAATGTGAAGTCAATGTCACCTGCAAAGGTGCATAAACAAAATTCTTCAATACAGTAGCACAGGCCTCCTAATATAGATACAATTCAGAGTTACACAGCCAGGTCACAGAGCTTTGTAATTAATCCTTCAAACAAAATTTCAATGGGTTGACATTGATTTTGGTGGATGCCTTTTCCAGGCTACTTGATGAAATCAAGTTAGCTTGTAGCAACTTTGAAACAGAAAAGTAAAATGGGTAAATAATATAATTGATAATAATAAATAAACTAGAGACTCAAGGACTTAATGTACTTCTTATTTATTGAAGTTATTTATGGTTCCTAACCAATATAACTTCCCATACAGTTTTTCTCCATAATCATTTAAGTACCCTCCCGACTATTCTGGTATTGTTTCATATCATTAGATTTTCTGACCCTTCTCACAAAAATAGATTAACTCCTCATCAAAATGGAAGACCAAACCCAGAGTCACTGGGAAGAGTGACTGGCTCAGACAGAACCTAGTTCCTGTCTGGCAGGGCTGGGAGCACTGAGCAAATGCCTTCAACTGTTCCTTGGTGCTACTCAAAAGGCTCCTTGAGGGCCTCCCCACAATTTGTGTTGCCATTTATAGTCAAATTCAGGCTGTTGAAAATGAAATTGAAAAGTCCCTGTAAGGAGGTGTAGATTTGAACAACCAAAATACATCCAACACAATTTTCTGTCTAGAAAATGTTATGGAAAGGAAACTAAATAAACTAGCAAATAAACATGTTTCATACATAAACATCTGTGGGTCTGTGTTGAATTCACTGCACAAGGTAGTTTTAGTTTCCCTTTTTGAAAATCCCTGCCAAAAGAAACATTTCCATTTGCTCTCTGCAATGCCATGGGTCCAGCTGCTATTTCTAGAATAAGGTAACACATTTTGCTCCCTCCACCCGTCACACTAGGAATTCACCAGCCAGTCATGCAAAGGACACATCTGTAAACATACAGATTTCTTCCCTAATCTTGAAGTTTTCTGTACTGTAATTTTCCTCCTCTTCAGCATCAGTACAAGCAACATTATGTGACATTATTTACCTCAACACACGGCTTCAAGGGTCCTTTTATTAGACAGCAAGACCAAAAGGCCCTTCTGAACAAGAGAACTAACTATCCCCTCTTGCTACAGATAACCGGATATTTTTTCTAAGTATTTGTTGATCTAAGTGTTTGTTGACTACATTATTTCTTTCTTTTCCTGAAAATTGGAAAAAAAAATTCAGCTTTCAGGGACAGTTAATTGTTCCTTTAAATTGACAATAAAAGAACTCTTGTAAGGCAAGAAAACATTTCCCTACATTTTTAGCTACTAAAAATGTAACTTTCACTAAGAGATGATGTATCAATAAAAGGAGCTAAAAACTATATTGATAACCATCTGCTTTTGGATTTGCCACTGGCTGATGACAGATATATATTTAAAAATTACACCAAAGCAAGGTGGAAAAAGTTAAGCATTTTACTAGGAGATGAAATTACTTATTTACATTATCTCTCACCTTAACCTTTAATCCTAGAAAAGGAATCTGTTTAACCTAATGGTGCTATTCAACTGGGCCGTAATTTTCTTGAATTATTCATTTCCTGTAAGCAAACATTCCAGGCATCTATCAAGTCTACAAACATGAAGCAGAAAAGAGTTCACTATTTTGTTTTATACCAGCTGAAAGTTTCTTCTACTCCATTAGTGTTGCTGTGTTGCCAGAATCTGATGTTCAGGAAGCAAAACAGATGCCCAACTTAGTTTAAACACACGACAAAAGCTGCCACACCTTACCAAAATAAATTGTATTTATGAGCAGCTCTCACTAAACCTACTGAGAGGCGCAAGGCACTTTTTGTGTCACTGATCCTTCTCCTTCAAGGGCCTCAGGGTGCTGAGCCAGCTGTGCACCCACACTTCCATTTCGTGCCCTGACCTTGGTGACCAGGGCTGGAATCACAGCTGCAGAGCACCAGCTGGGTGACAAATAAATCTGCTTCTGCCCACGGTATCTCTGATTCTTTGGGTAGGGGAAAAAAAAAAATAAAAAAGCAGTGGCAAAAACAAAGAGAGCAATATCTTCATTCTAAACCAGACAATGAGAGTGTGAACACTTAGAGTGCTTAGAGGTACTAAGCACTTCATGAAATACAGCTGTGTGGTATCTGCAGGCACGGATCATGAGCAGATGAGATTTAGGAATTTAGTTGTCTGTATTATTTCTCTTCAAAATTTTTCTTTTAAAAGCTGTAGATTCTCATATTTATGATTTCATTGTGCTTTAATTCACTTATGCCTTAATAAGTAAAAAGGGTTTGGGGGGTTGGGAGTGGGGAAATAGGTTGTAGTTATGGCTTTAAATAATTTATTCTTCAGTTAAATCCAAGCTATTTTAACGATTTATTAAACATTCTGCACCAGTTGTATTAAACAGAGACCAGGAGAAATTAATGATTAGGTGATAATAGCTGGAGATCCTATCACTGTTACCCAGCTAAATTGATTTTCTCAGAAGAGCTAAATAAAAAAAAATTAAAAGCTACATGACAAATCGCAAAATTTTGTTGTTAAGCACACTACGTACTGCTAGATCCCAATGGGGAAAAAAAAGGAGACTTTTTTTTTCCTAATTCCTGAAATGTCAGAATATATTTTTGTTTTTATTAAACTCTTCTACAAGATATGACTCTCCTCTTCAGTGTAATTTGCATTTCTTTAGCTGAAATTGTTTTTTTAAAGGAAAACACTAAGTCTCTCTGACATAGCTAACTCTAAATTCCCTATTCATATTAGTATGAGACTCTGTGCATCGTCTTATCCCTGGTGCATCCCTCTGCACTCACAGCTAACCCCAGCCTCTAAGATGTCTCCAAGTTATTCCCTTGTCCAATAAACTTCACCTCACTGTCCATAAATCTCTGTCCCAGCGAGGCCAGGCAGTACAAGAGCATGGGACTGCAGTGCCCAGCAGGAAGGAGCAGGGATGGTGCCAGTGTGCAGGGGGCTGCAGCAGCTGGCACTGGGTCCCTGCAGGGGACTGATGCTGCTCCCCACTGCTCCCTCAAGCCTTCTTTCTCCTAAGAGTGCCTCTGCTGGGGCAGAGGAGCAGAACCTTTGCTCCTTTGCACACCAGTCTGCAACCCGGCCTGCCGGGTCAGCTCACCACACTCCCAGATTTGTCCACGGTCATCCCCTTCTGCCTGTCCTGCATACAGGGGGAGCAGACAGTGAACGCCCATCCCCTTAAATGCTGTCACCCCACCTTAGAGTTACAGCTGCACCAGAAATCTAACCTGGGGAAATTACACCTCTTAGAAACCAAAAGATTCTGAAAGCTCTTCCATTTAGGGAAAAAAATAAAATATGTTAATTTACCAGGCTTAGCATCAAGTCAGAGGTTGCTCCCTGAATAATTACTGTCATAAGAACTTCTTAACCTCCAATTAAAAGGAAATCTTACGGATGAAATTAGCCAGCTGCAGATGAATAGTCTCAAAAAGCATTTTAAAAAAATCTGAAAAGACTGTCCGTTATGCTTTCTTCACGAATATCTGGCCACTAATAACTCGCCTAGTTCAACAGACTATGGAAATTACTTTTTTCTAATGGAAAATTGAAAACAAACTTCTCCAAATTTATTATACCCATTTATATTCAAGACGGTAAGTTTTGAAATTTCATCTGCAGTAAATTACTAGGCAAGCAATTTGATAAACCTTCACATAGCTCTTGATGTTAGCATGGGTATCTCCATTCTAACTCAGGCACATGTCCAAGATCCAGTATGCATTCAAGCAGACCTGCTAGATGATAAATACAGACTAGTCCAATGCCATAAAGCACTTCTGTCTCACAGAGAGTCAGGTTATAAATCACATAAGGAAAATCATTCTCAGAACAACTACATTGAAGCACAGTCAACACTTAACATCAGAAATGCTGAGCACAAAATTTTAAGGAAGGTCTGAACCTCTAGTGCAGCCTGCTGAAATGCAGCACAGGGGGTTGCACCAGCACACCACAGCACTTTCCATTGTGCCTAATGAATTTTCAGCCTTGCAACCATCAAACAGCTCCAAAGCAGACTGCTGCAATAGAAATGTAGCTGTTGGGAAGTTAGCACAGTGCTCTAACCTGTGAAGTAATGAGCAAAACAAGCTGAGCAAACTCAGCAGGAGATGAAGGCCACTTCACCCAGGCAAACAATACCGTGTATCCTTGTGACATACAGAACTTTTACCATGCATCAGGAAAAAAGGTGCCTGCCTGGAGACTCGTGTAGGGGAAAGTGCTTTTTTTAACTGTACAGGTTTGGTTCCAGTCATCTTGGCCAGGCAAACAGTCCAGGTCCTAACGATGGTATGAGCAGGAAACAGATCTCTCTAGAGGTCTCCCAGTGGAAATAATCTGTTAGTAGAGGCTAAACAGTATAAATTAAATTTCAAATGAAAACAACAGGGACTCAGGGTTATTAAACAGGGTAAACAATAGTAGTAGGAATATTTATTAGGGCTACTGGAATGGGACCCTCTAGTATCTATTCAGATATTACATCATGTGGTCCATCTTGAAATTTTGTTTGAAGTCATTTGCAAATTCTTGAAACACATGTGCTATGCACATGACCTGGATTTCTGGATATTATCTCCTGTATGCTGTTTTAATAACTAATTTAATTTTCTCCTCATTTCATAATGAGACTAAATATTACATCCTACTGGTTTTATTATTATCCAACACCCATTCTGGGCAAAATCACAGTGTACATTTTTGGACTTCTCTTTCAGTCACTGAATCAGCCTGGCTGATTCCCCAAATCCTGTCTCAGCATGTCTGTGTATCCCAGCTGTATCCACAGGGAGAGTGCTGAAGTTCTTTGAATTAGTTCTACCTCTAGCACTAAGCACATTCATTATTTAATAAATGGATGAAGGTATTTTTAACAGCAATGAGAGCACAGTATGGAAGAGGATGACTAAAACTACCTTAAAAGCTGTAATCCCTGTGTAAGAGGAGCCTCTCACAGTCATTTTTAGGGAGGGCAGAAATTGTTACCTTTCTCACAAGGTTTATGCTTTATCCAGCATAAAACAGACTGAGAACACCTGAGCAACTGATAATTGGTATATGCAGCTCAAGTCTGTAGCCCTGAGTTTTATGTACTCTGGTTTTGATTAGAGTAACCATTCTAAAATCAAATTATCTGAACTTTTATAAGGCCAAACAGAATCAGGTCTTGTTAAATATTTATTAAGTAAGAGAAGCTATGACAGTCTGAAGAGAAGATATGTGGTCTGAGTAGAGTTTTAAAGTTGCATTCTGTAAGACTTTGTGTTCTGAATTTCCAGCATATTGGACTGGTTGAAACAATAAACACCTTATATTTCTTCAAAGAGCTATTTTGAAATCTTGAAAACTATTGTGATAAACAAAGTAACATTACTAGGAGAAAAATAATAATAATGAGTAATGCCTGCCTCTCAAGCATTCCTGTTTGGAAAACTGGAGTGAAACATAACCTGGTTTTATAACTGGCTGGCAAAATTTATCCTTCTGAAGCAATATATTTTGGAGATAGAAGGGTGAAAAATAAATTTTTAGATAGTTGTGTAGTCAAAAGGAGGAAATAATTGAAATTCATTTGATTGGATTGCACAAAAAAAATTTGGTAGGTTTCTTTTGTTTTATTTTTTTTAAAGTGAAGATGTCACCTAGAGTAACTATTATTCTTTTATGTAGAAAAGATCTTGGGAAGGAGAAAAATGTTTTAGGTCCCCTCCATGAAGATGTATGTGTATGACACATTATAGACACCCCCTGGAACAAAAGCATGCTTATAGCTGTAGATAATCCCAACTCTCAATGACTGCTATAAGCTCTTCACCACATCAGCCAGTGGAGCACTATGAGACTTTAGATATATCTAATTTACAAAAATTTATATCTTCTCTATACACACCTCTTTAGGCATTTTCAAAAGCAGGCTATTTTCAAAGGTTAAACAAAATTTATATTCAAGGTTTCTCCATAAATACCTTCAAACAGGGTATTTTATATTATATCTATATTATATCAATATTTTTTTTAAATATTATAGCAGAATTATAAATTTTACGTCCTCTACTCTTCACAGAATAGTAAGAAGATACCTTTTGAGGTATAATAGCTCTCTGACAAAGTTTTTTTTTTTACAAGTGTATCTCTTGTGTGTGCGTTTTCCCCCTACTTTTTTCCAGTTAAAGCCTAAATATAAACAGATGAATAATCTAACTTTATTCATGTTTTTCTCACTCTTTCCCATCTAGATTGTATCTATCTGCTTAGAACAAGATCAGAATTCTGGAAAAAAAAAATTATTCCTGCAAAACATACCAGTAACTGTACTCTAAAAAGATCACATTACAATGCTGCAGGCTGCCTCTGTGAATAAGATTACAGATGAATGTATGATTAATTTGCCATTTTACCAAATTTTTTTGAGCTTAAATATTAAAAATGTCATACAACTTTGAGAAAATAAAGTGGCTATCACTTCACTGAACTACAGAGAGATATTAACAAAAAATATCAGTGACACTTATCAAAATAATCTGTGATCAGAAAATTGTTCCCATATGTTTCCATACCACAACAAAAGTCAAATTAACCAGCTCAGCTCATATCAAATGCAGAGAAGGACTGATTGCCTCAAACTCCACTCTAGGATCATTAAAAGTAAATAGTGGCCATAATTCCAAGACATATATATTCAAAAGAAATGTTTCATCAGGCAGTAACAAAGAAGCTCCAATTATTTTTTCCTTTGAAGAAGTTTGCTGCACAAAGCCAAGGAACCACACTTTCACTCTTGCAACATCTCTGCACCCCGTGCTCTCTGTCTCAGGCTCCTCCAGGTGATGTTGGGAAGCTCCTTTCTGGTACCTACCCTGAGCTAAAGTTCCCAGCCCTGATCCATGGCAGACAAGGAAGCACACAGACAACTCACATCAGTTTTACCACTTTGGGTAGGGCCTCCACAGGGTTAGCTGGAGGAAGCCCTAGGAAAATGGAAAGGGTGAAGAGACACACTCAATTCCACAGGTATGACCTCAAAGACCACTACTGTGACCTTCCAGTCCAAGAGCACTCACTCAATGGATAGCAAACTTCAGATCAGGTCCCAGGAGTTTCTATGAAATAAAAGACATTAACAGCCCTCCAGAATGGAGGGTGGGGTGGGCAAATAATTCTCAGGTCTGATATATTTTTATAAGCTCAAAAGTACACACATTTCTGGAAGCCACATAACACAAGTGCCCTCACTGGATGAGCAGTGCTGTCCATCACCTGGGAACACTCAGTGAGCTGATGGTGGTCACTGCTTTAAACAAGCAGTACTACAGGGCCCACCAGTCACACTTCACACTCTCCTCTGCTCTTTACTCACACCATCACAAAATGATAAAAACCTCAATAAAAACCTTCTAGCTGAGCAGTAAGGCCAAAGCCCTTTAGCAAAACAAACCCATGCTTCCTAGCATGCTCCCCACTTTTTATTCAATACTACTGGCATAATCCTAAATGCAGATGATACAGCTATCAGCTGGTACTGGAACTAAATCTGGGTAGAAGACTTTCAATACAAAAAGCTCAATTGTCGTCTCACAAACCAGCACGGATCCAGCTCATGAACAGCCCCAGTTTAGCTTTGCATTATACTGACTGGCTTCTAAAATATCTTTTGTTTATGGCCCACTCCGTCTCTAGATTTTGCATAATATTTGACAGAATTTGCTGTACAATTAACTGGACATTTTTATTCTAAGTACCTTTTGTTATTTATATTTTTCAGAAGTTGATATCATAATGGAAATTTCCAACATCAAAGATAAAGCAGCTTTTACATTGTGAAATTCTTGCAATTAAAAGAAAATTGGATGCATCCATAACATTAGCTTTTAGTTAATTGCTAAGCATTCTCTTTTTTTGTCCATGGTAGGAAGTCTCATCTAGATGTAAATGTTTCTCCAGAGAATTAAATGATTATTTTTATGACTGGTTTTGTTATTAATGCATTACTATCTGGGGGGTGTTGTGTGGGGAATGTTTCTCTCTGACCAAGAACAAAAGCAGCAGTATAATCTTAAGGGCTCATGAAGAAGGAAGCACCTACAAAACATGTTTTCCTTTGTGGTTTGATTTTTTTTTTTTTAAACCTGCCATGACTGACAAACACATCTCCACCTCAGTTCACACTACAGTTTGTTACTGGCTTATGAAGGAATTCATTCTCCTCAGCTCATCCCATGGCTTCCTGACAGGTTACAGTTATAATATGTCAGATGTTTTCAAAACTTTGAAGTGACAGTTCTGATATAAGGTCACGCCTTTTTGGAACAAGGGTTGAGATTCACAGCTTTAAAATACATTGACTGTTTAGTTTCTGCATTAGCTTGATACAAGAACATCTGAGTGACCTACTTTGTTTATTTAATTAGGCTGCAAAGAGAATGCTTTGCATTTCTGACAAGGATATTTTTTCATTGCCAAAGAAGGGAATAAAAAAATGACTATAAGAAATGCAAAGGTTTATTTTAATTGGAGTAACACAGCATGCATTATAATAAAAACAGACTATAGCTGGTGTGACTGGGAGCTGTAAAGCAGGCAGCATATATAAAGAGTCAAATAAGGCAATTAAGATTTTGGGAAGATAAAATAAAAGATAAACAAGAGTATGTGGATTCTTTCACTTTCAAGGGCTAATACTATTCAAGACATACACATTCAATACATTTTAGTCTCAAACCTTACATAAAAAGGGCTAGAAAAATAAGAGTAATTAGTCCATTTGTTTCCCATCAAAGCATTTAAATACTTAAGCTGGTAAAGTAAATTATTTCTAGGCAATAGCAATATAAAAAAACAAAACAAAAAAAGTATTAGTACTATTGGGTTCTTTGTCCTTTTCAGGTAATAATACTACAGTTATTAGGGGATTACTTGGCATTTAAGTAAAACTTAGCTAAACTTCACAAGATAAGAACAATAGTTACAGAGAGAAAAAACCAAAACTGTTGATTTATTGTATCTCTTCCCAAGGTTTCCTAAACCCCTTTCTATACTCTTTATGAGGGTATTTTTCTTCACTCTTCACTCACAGCTTGTGAGGTTACCTTACTGCCACCAACTCTTGTTAACCTCTGGGTTTCCCTCTGGGACTGAGTGCCCACAAAAAGCCTCCAGAGGCCTGCAGCAGGAGCACTCTATCCTGCAGGGGGTAACACTGATGTCCTTCAAGGTCTCCCAACCATTTCATCAATCTCCGAAACCACACAGGACTCACAAGCTGATTCCTTTTCAGACCTCCCTATGCATAAAACACTAACAGGACTGAGTTTCGAAATATGCCAATAAAAACCATAAACCACATTCATGACAACAAAAAATTGCCTCTGGAATGAAAGCCGTAATTAACTTCAGTATCAACCTACACAGAGAGAAATAACTAACAGACCAGCTTCTATAATCACAACACTATCATCTGTTCAACAGGTAGAAATTAATTCCTTACAGATGAATTTACAGGCTGCCTCTCCTGTAAATGTCCCTCTCCAGAGGCACTCCACACCCACCTGGGCAGGATCCCTGTGTAACCTGCTCTGGGTGACCCTGTCTTGGCAGAGACATTGGGCTGGGTGATCCCCAGATCCTTCCAATCCTAACAACTCTATCATTCTGCAAATTTAAGAAGTCTTTTTCTTCAACAGAATTAGCAGTTTATCTTTTGGAATAAGTTCTGCTAATTTCATAAAATTTCATATTAAGAGAGATAAAATAATGGATCCAACATTCAAATATTTCATACTACCTTCAGTAAGGACCAGAAGTTCAAACTGACTTACTAAACTTGAAATATAGTCCTATAATTCTATTATTTGTATATTTTAATATTATTTATGATATCAAAACAGCTGAATCTGCCATATTTTCAGAACTAAAACTGTGCTACAGTTGTTGAACTTGGCTAACTTCACTTTTATGTGCAACCTAAACTTTTCTGCAGAAGTTAGAAGATACTAACATGCTTTAGGGCATTGGAACTGGATGATCTTTAAGGTAATTTCCAACACAAGCTGTTCTATGATTCTATTCAGTGATATTTTACTAACAAATACATCACACAATTATAATGAAAGTGCTATGAAATGACCACAGACCACCTCAAGAACTGAGACCAGCATCGTATTTGCAGTATGATTTGTGCCAGTATTTCCTAATCCTACTGCAAATGCTCTGGGAGGTAGCAGCAAATAAACACCTCAGGATCTCTACTTCAGCCCCAGTAGACCAGAAAATCTACAGAATCTGTAAAAGTCCTTGGGATTAGAAAAGCAGAAGAAAAAAGAAAAAATGTAATGTTATTTTGTAAGCCAAAAATCTCACTGATTGCCAACAGGCTTTCTGGACACTTATGAGCAGTCTGGCACTCCCAGATCTTAGGCTGACAGATCACAGCTTACCAACAGAGAAACAGTGTTGTTCAAGCACAGTGCCTGTGGATATTACTAGGAATTGAAGATCCTTCACTGCTTTAATAAAAGCATTTTAAATAGCCCACTACAGTTCTCCACATAAATTTCATTATATACAGAACTAAATCACCATGTCAGTCATTCAGGCAATGCAAAATCTAGTACAGATATAGGGGGGTTAACTATATAAAATATATATTGTTTCCAGAAGTAGTACAAAGAGAATAATGTTTCTCAAATGAATGTAAAATAGCCACTGATCACCCTTTCAGATACAAGTGTTTGCCTTTCCCTTTTGTGGTATCACCTCAGTTCATATGTCTGGAACAGATGGTACAAATTGGTCTTTTCTTATGAGTTCCTCCCACTCACTTCTTGTCATTGTCTGGTAGCAATCATATGAAAAAATCTGAATAAAGCCTTTATTGGCAGAAAAGGTTGCTTTAATGAGAGACTGAGACCATTCATTAGATCAAACACCACATCAAAGAAATGGCTTGTAGCTTAAGTTTGCCCCTTTTTTGCATTTATAAGCAAGAAAACTCACAGTAAGCTCTGTATCAGGTTGACATTTCATTGATGTCATTTTGATTCCCCATCTGACAAAGTACTGCCCTTCAAAATTTCACACAGGATAACATGGCTAAATTGAAAATAAAACATTTCAAGTCAGCACTAAAATGATGAACTTTCTTAGTGAAGAGCCCTGGGGCAGAGCTCCATCTGAAAATGTGCAACAGGGCCTGGAGCTGTGCTGGGTTTGGTGTGGGATTGCCTGCCCAGCCTCCAGCAGCTGGGGCAGCGCCTGAGCCAGCTCAGCCTCTGCTCTCCTGCAGCCCCTCAGACGCTGGAGGAGCAGCACAGGCCTTGGGCTACACCTTTCAGAAGCAACTCTGGGTGTCCTGGGATCCTGACCCAGGACACCTGCACCCTCAGACACAAGGCTGGTGCACACCTCGCCTGCAAATACTACCAGGACACAGATTACATAAGCATCACGTGTAAAAAATACATATCCAGTGCCACCAATTAACAAGCTTAAATGTAATTACACTCGGGATAATAAATGCATTTGGGTCTGGAAAGAACTAGCTTTCCTGTTTTAAATAGAAATGAATGAGATATCACAGCACAAAACTGCATCTCGAATTACAGGCATTAGTAGCAACAGTAACCAGTTGAAAATGAAAATTAATTGAATACAGCATTGTTCCAAACCATTTATCTAATTTGATCAAGGTATCATTAACTAATTAAGTAGCAATGCTTGAATGTACCGCTTATTAAAGCACAAGGTCATATGAAGGCCACAGTATCAGCAGAAAACATGGTTAAGGAAGGCTATCTTTAGAAAGGTTTACACAAAAGTCATGTAAGTGCACATTTACCAAGGGCTTTCAGAGTTGCCCAGTCAGTTAAAAAATTGCCAATCCTTATTTAGGGGTACAGAACTGCGTAATAATGCTATTATAACCTCTAAGTAGCTTTTCTCAAAAAAAAAAAAAAAAAAGAGTTCTTTTCAATGCAACATACCAATGAACTCAGCACACCTATTTGTGTATTTCTGACACAGTCCTTGAGGACTTGTCTATAAGCTAAAAGTGATTCAGAGCCAAAAACTGACAGAAGATTGCTCAGAATCCCTCCACATTTAGGGCAGCAGAGGTGGGGGTGTCCAGGACATCATTAGTATTTACATTTCAATGTGGTTTTTGAAAAGTTGCACCCTTTTCTTGAAAAGGTTCCGCTCAGTTCCACTGTGAACATGCAGTTAAAACAATTTAATTTTCCTCCCTTAAAAAAAAAAAGCCACAAACAAAACAAGCAAACAAACCCACCTCAAATACAAAAGAAAGCCTGGCTCTTTCGAACAAGTGACTGATACAGTATCTCTGCTTCTCAGAATTAATTTCTCATCTTCTATTGGTTTGGGGTTAGGGGTTTTTGTTTGTTTGTGTTTTTGTTGTTGTTGGGGGTTTTTGTTTCGTTTGGGGTTTTTTGTAGGGGAGATTCTGTGACTTTTGTGTGTGGTTATTGTTGTTCTTTGGGGTTTTCATTACTGCTGTCAGGGATTTTTTTTTCTTTTTAAGCACTATGTTGATAGATAAAGGCTCAGTGAATGACACAGTTCCAGTAAAACATACATTGCAAAAGCAATTCCAGGAAATATAGACTTAAGGAATGAAAGTAGTGTGTGCCTATGACAAGTAAATTGCATGACTGTGGGGTATAGTTCAATTCTACAAGAAAAATCCTGTTATACAGTTGAAAAATTAATTTCATTCCCCATGGCCTGAAAATATTTTTTTCCTGACATTTGAGAGAATTGTAATTGCAAAAGTACAAAACCACATCTATCTTGTCATTTACTTGGGTCTTTTGTGGGCTGAATATGATCCCGTACAGCCCTGCAGTCCCTGAACAGCTTCTTGGGAGAGCTGGGATGGCTATCCCTCTTCCTGATGCCAAGATGTGAAAAAAGATTACTTTTCTTTTTCCAGTGAGACAGCTCAAGAAAAAAAGTCTTTTTGCTTGTAGGACTGGCAAACAAAACCTCAAGTGTTTGTTATTTGCCTCCCATTTTTTTAATGCCATTATCTATTTCAACCTGTAGGTGCCAGGGTGGCCATCACTGAATAGAGACTGCTGTGGCTGAGGAGCAAGGTTGTCTAGGTTGGACCAGGCAGGAAGATTGCCTTCCTCCTTCCTGCCCCCTGATCTGAACAGCATCCTTGGGAGCCTCTCCTCTACCAGCTCCAAATGCCTGGAGGAATAAAGCTCAATAAGTGTACAAAAGGAATGTGAGAGAATCAACAATCAAATCTGTACTCAAAGCCATGCAAAAAGAATTGAACTTGTTTATTCCCCCATGCCTTGTAATTAGCTTTTTCTACTTTTTTTTTTTTTTTTTTTTTTTCCTGTAATTTTGAAGAAGTAAGGAACTGTGAATAGTGCCCTGGTGTGGGAGTAAAGACTCCATCCCCAAAAATAAAATTCAGCTGAGTCTCAGTAAGAAGCCAGTCATTGAAATTACTAAAAAGCCTTATAACTGGTATGTCTTATACATAGCAGGATAAGAGACACCTCAGTGACTCTTTATATAAAGCACTGGATATGGAATCAAAATGGGAATTGCCTCACTTTAAAGGCAGATCTAGATGCAGATAATCACTACTAACAGTGAAATCTGGAAATAAATAAATGCTCTGGTCTAGAAAGGCACTAGGTACCCAGCAGATATTTCTTTGCCTAAGGTAAGTAATCACATTTTAAAGTTGTATTGCAATCACTAAGCCAAAAAGTAGAGAAAACCAAGAGCTGTGGATGTGGAACATAATTTAATATTCAAATTTAAACACTTTTTCTTTTTATTATCAGTAACTACAGTCCTGAAACCAATTGGTGCTTCTGTGCTTAGAATGAAATGCTTGTAGTCCCAAACAATTATTTTTCAGTCTTGGAGGCACCAGAAACACAAAGTAAAATAAATTATCCAGATTTCTCCAGAAGAACTGGATAAAAAGAAAACAACCAACTTGGTAAAACTTTAAACAATTATCTATTTCACCCCTATGACTCAGCTCTTTAAGTTAGGATCCTATCTTGAGTACAAATCAAGTTTACCACTCAGATTCTAATCAGGAAATTAATTAGGAAGAAACAAGAAAGAAAAAGAAAGATGAAAAAACATTGTATTGCACATCAAACGTTTTAAACCTGACAATTACACTTTACGATTTCATTTCCATGGCACTACAAAATATCTGCTTAGCTGATGGAATCATTTGAAAGAAACAAACTCCTTAACAAGATAACTCTAGTGATGTGTAAGATGATTAACAGAGGTGTTTCATTGTTTACCTTCAGGCAGGTTTGTTTGGGTTTTTTTTAAGTGAAGACTTGATTAGGAATGATTTTGGAACACAAAGGCAAGAGACTTGCCACATTCATATTGAATGAACTACAGAGATAACATTTTCAAATTTCATTCCAGAAAACAAGCTGGGAGCTTGTTTAGAATGTTTCTTCAGAATCTGTATAAGTGGCATATATTCATGCTGATTTAAATGGCCATTAAATCTTGGACCTCAAAGTTTTCACCCCATATTTTACTCTTGTTTGGAGCAGGATTACTTTTTTAACAGCTTGCTGAAAATTACAGATTTAGTGCTGTTTTCTATTATTATCCCTTGGCAGACTGTTGGCTGAACCTCTTTTTATTTGTATTCAATTAATTTTAAATTTTCATAAGCAAGTTCAATGAATGACAAATTATCTGGAACACATTTCTCCCCATCATTCATGGGCAATAAGGTCCTCTTCCCCCAAGGGAAAGACAGGCCATATCCCTGCTTTTTTCAAGATGTTGGTGTTGCTCATGGCTCACTGAGAACATTACAATTATTGCCATAATGGAATGGAATTTAGTCTTTAATTTACATTTTGACTTCTTGAGAATAAATTAAATTATCCTTCCATTCAAAGGGCCAGTTCATGGCTTGAGGCCTCCAGGAGGTACAAAGCTTAAGCAAGAGGCCAATGAAGCACAATCTTTGTGCATTTGCTTTTCATAAACATGATTTTTCACTCCATTTATGAGCATCTAACTGTGGGTCTGGAGCTTTTTGCAGAATAATTCATGGGAAGGTTTTCCCTACTGTGAATATGTGTTCACCTAAAAATAAATGGGATGATTCATCATAAAAATGTTTAAGAGCAGGATGGATATCACAAGGCTTACTCTGGCATGAGGTTAAGTCAAACACATTTTGCCATTATGCATTTAATCAGTTAAACATTACAGCAAGTGGAAATCTTAAACAGTTCTGGAATTCAACCCTTATGGATTATTTGCAACAAAAACCAAGCCAGCCTGATGTTCATTCAAGTGGCAACGTTCTATACCACCATGAAGAAGACGAAATCCTACATCATTGTCTTGCTTACAATGTGTAATGTGCCATAGCTTGCACAAAACAGGAAAGCTTTTTCTCATCTCCTAGGCAAACATGACAGGATTTAGGCTCTGGCAAGACTAAAACAACTCAGTCAATTAGTTTCTGTAGGCTACATTCACATCTGAGCTGGGACCACTGCCACCAATTGGTTACATTCAACACACAGTTACCCTGAAGCTTTTATTTTAATTAGTAAAGTTTTACAACAAGAATCATTTAGACATTTTTCTGGATTGATTGGCTAAATTTTAGTGAATGATTTTTTTGTTGTTGTTGTTAGGCTGCTCTTCTCATACTTCATTAATAAGGCAATAAATAAATACCACAGGTTATTGAATGCCATAGCTGGAAAGCTGATTTGTGACAATTCATCATTATTGGCTCTAATTAATTACATGGATATAGTTTGTCTACTGTTTTTATTCCTTCCAGTATTTTTATGCTCATATTCCTGAAGAAAAACACACCTGTTTCTTGAAGTAAAATGTGTGATTTTTGCTTGTCACTTGAAAGTAATCTTTACAGAACAACAATATTGCCAAGTAGAAGTAGGATTATAGTCTTTAAAAAAAATAAATCCTAACAAACAACCAACCTACAACAAGAAAAAAAAAAGAGTGGCAACCTTTGTTCAAATCTCAACAAAAATCTTGTCTCACAAAAATACATAAACATCTAAAGGAGCCCCTTTAGATAAACAGCAGCACTGATTCACTCTAAATATATATTTTATTGTTTAACCATTCTTTATGCATCTTCACCAATTTTCCAGTTACATTCTGGAGTCAGAATAAGATGATCCAAATAGCCCTCACACTAATGTCAAATACAGGAACTACTGCTCCTACTAAACAATTCTCTTTTTGTAAATCTAGGACTAGAATAAGGGCTTCAGGGCAATTTCACCCTGAGAGATCAAAAACTGTTAATCAGCCTCTATTACATCCTTTTGCTTTTCCCATAACTATTTCCCAGAACTCAGTGTCTTTCTCAAATGTTTAAACTCTGTTAGAGCATGACCAAATCAAAAGCCCTCAGACAGAGAGTGTGTGGTTGACTGGATTCAGCTGCCCAAACCATGCAGAATGGCTAGGACCTGAGGCTGTTGTTTAGTATTCTCTACTTTTCCAGAGCCATCTCTACATGTAAGTAATGATTAAATACTGCTTTTACTGTTGCACCAAACTATTGAGACCAACATTTTCTGGAATCTAGAACTATTCAAGTACATTTAAAATTCCACTTTGAGATTACCGTAACCTACATCCTAGTCACATAATGCAAGTTTGCTACACACTGCATAATTAATTTTCTTGCTTATTTAAGCTGTGTTACAGTTAAATGTTGAAAATCCCTTGTGTCTATGATCTATCTTTAGTATTGTTTTTAATCAATTAGCCAAGCTTGGAATTGAGTGAGAACATCTTATAAAGTTGGTATGACACTACAGTCTATCAAAAAGTAATGCTAATTATCTCAGATCTATATCCCTCTTAACTGCATTCATCGAGGGCCACATTGGACACTCATTATTTCCACAGTCATACTGCCCAATTCTAATATTCAGGTAAATAATCCTATTAACCCTTATGAAATACTAAAGAAACATCAGTCTTCTTCCAGAATGCCAGAACTTTACTGGCTGGGAGCTCCGGGGGAAAGAAACAAAACCAAAAATCCACCAAACCAAAAAGCATTGCGTTCCAGAGGATTCCTCTGGTGAATCTCTAATTCCTTTGGATACTTGTTATCTGCAACTGCTATAGGAAAGAACCTAACTTTATCAGCCACAATTCAGCCTCATGAATAAGTAATTCACCTGGTTTGAATGATGTGAAGAATACCTCATTATATGTCGTGTGCCTCTCCCTTCAGGTCCGCAATCTTCTATACTTCCATCAACAATTTTATCACATTTGACTACAAAATTATAATTAGGATTTCATCTGCTCTCAAAATACTTAGAACCTACACTGAGCAGTCTAACTCTGCTCATCCTGGATTCTTCATAGTGCCATTTTGCTTATTTGATCACAATGAAGAAGTGATAGAGAAATGAGACACCGATCAAATTTTTATAAATTATCAGATGTGCACTTTCAGTGTGCACTAAAAAAAAAAAGTGTTTTAGGTAGAGGGGAAAGTGCACAAAGCAGGAATTCCCAGTATGGCATCTAAAACAAGATAAATTGAGTACCATTTTTGGCTTGGCCAGGACAGTAACCAGATCACTGCTGAATATGATTATTAAGCTCAGAGGTATTAAAAATATTGACAAAGCCTCCAGAAAAGCCTAAATAATATTAAAATGCATGTATAAGAACAAATACTGAATAGGAGTCCATCTTCTAGTAATAAGAATATCAAAGAATGAAACAAACTCTGTTTTCTCAACACAAAAGTCACAAATGGACTGTTTTACAAGTCTTCTCGTTTTAGAGAAATAAAAAGCAGATGCCAAAAGCAACTTTTTCAATCACAGATCTGTGAAGGATCTTTGGCCACAAGACCATTTGTGTTAATCATTCTGGTCTTAGAACTCAGTCACCCCAAGGCTACATATCTGCACAGTCATATGCAAAATCCAGCTAAATCTGTGAAAATGGAAAACATCCAGGATTGGCATCAGAAAATCCTCTGCCACGATCTGCCTTCCAAACAGGAACCAGACTTGGATTCATTTAGGAAGGAAATTGCACTCTGAAATAATTAAGCCTACTCCTCCCTCTCACAGCAGGCTGAAGACAGTATGCAGAGATTACAGAAAACCATATTTCAGAGCAGCATTTCAGAAAAATATTGTGGTTTCAAACTACCATCATTTACAG
>VWYO01024956.1:82297-103515 GCA_013400275.1 Rhadina sibilatrix
TTTCTCTTTTTTTTTTTTTTTTTTACATTCAGGTCAGTCCCCATGGACACAAACATCAGGAACAACAAAATCTAATGTAATCCTAAATTCACTTGTAATCTCTCACTTGGCATGTTCAGTGCAGCCAGCTCTCAAAAAGGTGTCTAGGGTATAGGTCCACCAACAGGTTGAAAGATTCAATTCATTTGTAACAGAAACTGTATTTGAAATTTTGTTTCATTTCTCAGGAATCAATGACAGTAACCAGCAAAGGGAGAGTAAGCCAGGCTTCCAAACCTGTGACTCCTATCAGATACTGGATAAAAACTGGCTACAATTTCCATTGAGTTTGTATTTTCAAGTATCTCACAGAAAGATTGAGCTCAAGTTATTGTTAAAGTGACATTGTCAAGAATGGCAGACCTGAATTAGACTTGCCTGACAGGATCTGAACTATTGATTCACATACATACACCACACTTTAGCAATGGAATCCACAACTCCTGCTCTTTGAAGCGTTTCAGAAAACAACATTCTCCACAATCTCAGTACCATCCTGCCTTTTTGAAAGACAAAAGTTCTGCACAAATGCCAATACATGTTTCAGACCTGCAATCATGATGAGAAAGCATCACCTTGTCAGGTTTGTCCATCTCACATAATAGCAGTCTGGAGCTTATAGTCCTCCCAAGGCCAGAGGAGGTATTGCTACTCAAACTGAATTCAATTCCAATCATCCAGTATTTAACCTCCTTTTGTGCCAGATTTGGGAGGGGAATTAGTGTGCATGTGTGCAGAGGCCATTTGGCTGGGTGACTGTAACTATACTGTAGCTTTTAAGTACAGAGGCATCAGAACAGTGTAAGAGATTCCTTTGAGGATTACTTCTCTTCCATTTCTTTTTATAAAAGGTACATTTTAAATGCAGTCTAAAAACAATGGCACTTTCCCCCTCTATAAAAATGCCTACATTAGAGAGAAATCCACTTACAGCTGCACTAATGGCTGCCAGCATTTCTGGTGATTCCAAGAGAAATTTTTTCTTTCTACATATAAGTTGCAGAAGTAAGTTCCAAGCACTTGTGTAACAGTGAAATGGCACTTAGGCACTTAGCTGCTAAGGTGTAACCTCACTTTGAAGTCACACAGGTCATCTGGAAACGTAGTTTGGAGTAGAAATTTAGTAACCTATCTCTAGGTGAAGACAATGCCATGCAGGCATCCTCAGGAGTCCATGAATCATATTCAGTATAAGAAAAACAACACATTCAGAAGGTCCCTACAAGCCATCAGCCTTGAAACAGGAGATAATACCCATTTTATATGCCTTCCTCCAAAAGAGGGAACAGCAAAACACAGAGTGACATATGTTGAGTGTCAAACTCACCACATGAAATGACAATTTCATTTACATAAAAGCAGCATTACAAAGTTTTAATTAGTATTAATGGTTGTCAGACTCTCAGAAAAAAAATCCAAAATATGGTAGAAAGTGAGGAAATGCAAGTAGGGCAAGTGTAAAATACTCTGCAATATATTCTTTGCTTATTCGACAGGTATAGATCAGTTTTTACCATACTCCATAGCACAATATGAAGTGTTCTGCAATACATTTTTTAAAGGATAATCAAGTTCTAGTACCATTATTAAAGTAATCTGTACTCTATAAGAGCCTCTAGTCAACACCCACAGGAAGCATTTGAAATGACTACATTTGTTTGCATAACACAAAATACTATGTGGGGTATAGCAGATGGATTTAGGACTCCATTTCCCCTGCCCCAAAGCAGCTCAAGTTGGTGGCATTTCAATAGATAATTCCAAAGTCATCACTTTGTGTTGCTGAAAACAGTCAAGACTGAAGTCTGAAAAAACAGAATAGCAGAATGGGAACCCTGGATTCTGGGAGGGTCTCCTCTTCCTACCACCCAACCTCACTGCTGTTGCTCTGGAGTCAAACCTTTGACCAAGCCAATTTAATTCATTAAACAGCAATTTTCTCACCAGACAGCTTTGCTGGCCTAATTTTAATGAGGTCTGGGCACACAGGCAACAGAGGAACACCACAAACATGGAATTCGGTCTGGTCAGTCTTCCAAGACTGAAATAAAAACTAAAGTTGTGACTTTTAAGTCTTACACATTGGGTGTCAAAGAAATTTTGCAGCTGGTCTGAAAATTTTTTCGTAAGATTGGTGAAGGGTTTGCATATAAGAGATGTATGCATAAATTACAACATAAGAGTTTGATTTAACAAGAACTTGGTCTGCCTTAAAATACGATGGCCTCCAGGGATCACTACCTACAATTGCCTTGCAGAACAATCGTAGGTCCTTGGGGTTTCAAGCTGTTATCTATTAAATTCATAAACAAAAGAAAAGGGTTGCAAATACCTGCCTTCAGGGATAATTTGTTTTACCCCTCTTCCATTTTTTAAGCCTGTAAAGACACTAACTCACATCAGTCACATCCCTCTATTGACGTGAAAGAAACAAAGTAGAAATAAATCCACCAAGAAAGACAGACACGAGGTTTTGATTATCTTAGTCCAACAGTGGTTTTACAGCATTATAACACTACTGACTTGCATTCTGTTCCCTTGGACTTTAGTGAAATCACAATCATAAAACTTTTGTCACTGGCAAATCTACCAGATGCCAACACATCACTCTGTGTTTTGGGAGAGTTTAAGAAGCACATATTTCATCAGGTGTTTTTTTCCTCCTTCCTTACAGAAAAAAATAAAAATAACAAAAATCAGCCAATCAACTAAAAAAAAAAAAAATCGCACACAAATCTCAATCTGGGACATGTTTGACAAGAGCAAGGAAAGATAAAAAGTGCAACATGACCTGATCTATTTAGTAGAATATTTGAGCAATGAGGTGGTGGAGAGAGAGCAGAGTTCATGTGTGGAGAACCAAACAAGAGCCAGGAGATTTAGATGTTAAAGACTTGGGATTACATGGGGTGTTCTTGGGACCAGCTGCATTCCACCAGGCACCTAAACACTACTTATGAACTTCAGTAGTCAGAGTCAGGCTGCCTTTGCTTTTCTGTGTATATACTTGCTTGGCTATGCATAATTTTACTTAAAATTATTCCCTGTTCCATCATAACTATCTTTCTTTAATACATAGAATACAAAACCACAGAGTACAAAGATGATATTCCAATATTTCTTTCCTGATCAACTAACAGTTGGAGGTGAAAAGTAACTGGAAAATCTTACTTGGCCAGCTCAAAAGAGAAACTCAGATGTTGTAACCATTTTCATCCTATATGTTTAGAAGATGTTAAGCACTGTAAGTGCACACCTTACTAAAGGCATTAAAACTACTAAAGTTCCTCTTGCACTTCAAGGCAAAAGCACATTTCCAAACAAACTGCTAGAATAGATCACCTTGATTTTTTAGGTAAATAACATACTACTGTGAAATGTCCCAGAAAACATGTTAAAAGATGAGTTAATTATTTTCTGCAAGAGCCAATAACAAGTCAAACCGTATTAAAAAAAAAAAAAAAAAAACCAAAAGACACAACCCACCCTATTTCTTAAATACTCCTGAACACAAGTTTCAAAATTACTTCAAACCCAGCTAAGTTATTCTCTTACAGCTTAGTAAAAAAATTTGTGGCCACAAGGAAGAAGGCCAAAGCTTTCCAGTCTTCGATTTAAAAATTACAAACTCAAACTAAATACCATAAGACAAGCTGACACACTGAAATATAGTTTGGGAATTGGTCTCTTTTTGCTATCTCAGCCCAACCTCTGCTGAGCTTTCCTTGTGCTCAGTGCTCAGCCTGGGGAGACTGCAAAGCAAGGCTGAACAGAGGTGATGTCCTTCACCAGGGTGACCTGGACCCTCCCAGTCTGTGCCTGACAGCACAACCCACGCTCACCCTTCAAGGAGATGCTGCTTTTCCTGGAGCTCCAGGGCTACAGGCTGCCCTGAGACTGCCAAAACAGCCTCACAGAACGGTGACCCTCCTTGCTCCTGTAGGTAACAGCTGTGCTAGTAAACTTCAGCATCAACTGATTGCATTAATTCAGCAATTAGTCGTAATTAGAAACATCAGCTCTCACACATTAAGGCCAGTGGCAACAGCAATACAGGAAAATATTATACCTGAATATGACTGAGAAACAAGCCAATGAGTTTACAATCCTTAAAAAGCATTTATCCCAAGCTGGAAACTTTTCCGAAATTTATACTGAGAAAAATCACTCACAAATTCACCTTTTAAATTCCCTGCTTCCCAAAGTTAGGCTTGAACATAAATTGACTTTTGCAGAAATCTATTTTGAATCAAACATTGGAAAATACCACTGTGAAGAACTCAAATGGTTAGACTAATAAACTAGTTTGAAATGAATGCACAAGATCACCTGCAATCCAGGCATTTCCTGTTCTACGAGGGAGAAGCACAAAAGCAGTTTGGTAAGAAAGGGAACACAAGAAAAATGGCTTCAGATAGAATCAATTGCTATAGCAGAAAATTATAGGTAAGTAGATTAATGCAGTTCTAGGGCAGCTTTGCAATGAGAAGAAAAATAATTCTTGCTTGCAAGAAGTTCAAGGACATGAAGTAAGCCACAGAAATGAGTTGTTGAAAACAAATATTTTATTTCTGCACCTGCAGTATTGTCTTGCCAGATACACAGACTTGGCCAGGCAGATGTCTTGCCTATTGTGCCAATTTGGTAACCTAGCTACGGTACCAGAGATCCATGCAAAAGACAAAGGGAAATACTGCATTTTCCAGGGGGAAAAGAATTGGTTTTGTTAATAAAAGCAATCGTATTGAAGTAAGCAGTTTGGGCCTTTTTCAAAAATATATCAGAAATAGACAAAAAAAATCTACAAAGCAGGGTTCAGGCATTCCCTGCTTTTTGTATGTAGAAGAAAGTTCTGAGAAAGCTGCTTCAGTACTGTGTCAGAAGGATGAATTTTATTTGGGGTTAGAAGCCAGGTTACGTACCAGAAAAGAGTCAACAACTGGGTATATAAGTCAGCTTCTAACAAACAGGTTGTCCCCACATTCTGGTGACAATTCACATCAATCATGAACCACACATCTGACCCCCAGACTGAACTTGTATACAAATTAAATTGATCATTCCTTGCTTGATCCCAAAACAGATATGGTTTGCCTTGTAGTCAAGGATTGGGTAGAAAATTGTATGTTAATAAAAAGAGTTACTTTCATTACTTACCCACTAGAACCACTCAACTTAGCAGACTAAACTGCAAACGAGCTGGCTTGCACCACAGATAACGCCCATCAAGCAGAAACACAGGAGTAAAGGCAAATATTCTTCATCTTAACAAAAATAAAATCCTTGCAAGGAAAGCTAAAGCCTTTTCTGTAGTTCTTTGGAACACAATGCTGGAAGAGGATTTCCATCCTGGTAATAACTTGTCATTTTGATGGTGAACAGAAATATAGAAAAGTATTAAAGTTCCAGGAAGAAGAGGACACCTAACCCTGTGGAGGTTAAAACAATTTTTCCACCCATACAAAATTTCTCTAAATCAAGAGTTTCACATAACGCCAAAAAAAAAATAAAAATAAAATAAAAAAAATCTAGGTTTATAGAAGGCTTTATTTACATAATTGTCACCTTTATTCATTCTTAACTAACACTCAGAATAATTCTTCCTCACCTTGTCTTTTCACTGTTTATTTACAGTGCCTCTGTAAACAAGGAAGTCATCAGTTTTCAAACTGTAGTAGCAGCAGCAACACAAATGGCTTGTATCGAACCATGGTCAATCTGATTATTGTCAAGAAATATCAAGTTTTCACTGACTGATGGCATAAACCAAGAAAAAAAAATTCAAAATTACTTTGGGACAATTCTGTTAACTCAGATAATGCAGCATTTCCAAAATCCTGTCAAAAGGCTTCCTCAAAAATGAGAATAAAGCAGCAGTTTACATTGTAAACATATTCAATTTAGAAATTAGAAATACGACCACTAATCAGGTCTCTCAGGTTCAGTGTATTTAACCAATGCCACCTTTACAAGCTCTCCTCCCAGCATACCAGCTGGCTTTGATACAGTTGCTCTCAGAACCGCTACAGACCTTAATGAATTACAGAAACATCAATAACTGTAGGCACTAATTGGTCAGTTAGGGCCATAAATTTTCACAGTTCTCAAGAAGTTATCAGTTTCTGCTATTCCTTATGTAGATCCTATTCTAAATACTGTGTATTTGCTTTGCTGACACTAGAAAAAATGAGGTTTCTTTTCTGAATTCTCAGTATTTCATTCATGAGCCCTTTTTATGCAGTGATTCCACACCTGACAGCGGCCCTAAAGCAATCATACACCCTAAACAATTACAACTACTCATAAAAATAAGCAGTGCATAAAATGTAACAGAAGAACATTACCTTACAATACTTGACACCCTCAGGGGATCCATTTTCCTTTCACAAACACATAGTTCCCTTTGACATTAATGGGAGCTACATGAATAAGAAAAAAAAGCAATAGATGCTTTGCTTGAACAACACATTTGTGCCAAGTGGGTATTGGCAAACTGTTTAGCCCAGGTGATTGGTGGGGGGCCTGCCCAGAGATATTTACCTGCAGGCTGCTGGTTCATATTCCAAACAGCTGAAAACCACAAGTGTCATTACTGCTCTGAGGAGAACTTGCTGATTTATTGTCTTGGTGCCCTTAACATTCACTTTTAAGGAAGAGCATTAGTTGGGGTATGTTCTGTAAAGTGGTCCTTCCAGTGTGTTTAAACACACTGGTACACTCTGATGTTAATTATAGCAAAACAATTTGTACAGTACTGGAACAATGCTCTGCCATTGGGAAATATGCAGTAAATTAGAGATCAACTTCTTAATTTCCAGATGTCAACATATTCAATTAGATGCAGCTCATATTAAAAAAAAAAAAAAGTCAGAACTATTTTGTATTTTCCTTCATGTTCTAGAAAATAATTACATGAGAACAGAGGTAAGTAAAAAAAAAACCAAAACAAAAACAAAACAACAGGTTATACCTTTGGCATGAACAGTTATGAACAGTTAAAAACTACAGTATCTATATCTATAATACATATCCATATAATTATATTTTTATCTATTTGGTCATAGAATTATAGAGACCAGCCATTTCATAATATCCTTCTATGGCAGAGTTATGAACCAAATATTTTGAATGCATCTGTTAAATCTCAGCCTGAATTTTTGATATGGAACCAAATGCAATAACTTTGTGAAGCTAAGGCAACAACACCACCAGATGCAAAACCCGAACAAAAATAAATAAATAAGTTTAAAAATTAAAAAAAAAAGCCCCCAAAAAATCAGGAGGCACAAGAAATGGGTGGTTGTCTAATAAGCCTCAAAAACTCACCTGTTTTCACAAAAAAAAAATCTTATGCCCTGTTCATACATCCTTAGCCCTCCTGTCAACCTTCCCTTTTCTGATTCTTCTCCCATAGCTTGATTTTTGTTTTCTCTTCCTCACTGATTCCTGGAAATGTAAGCTTACTTTCAGTGACCTCTGTATATTCCACATCCTCTGCCATTAACTTTGCTAATTAGTGTAGTATTATTTTCTGCTTCTTTTCGGACCATTAATTTTTAATCCAACCAAATCTAGATTTGAATCTAGATCACATTTTCTCATTACTAAATGAAGCACCATCACTAACCCTGGTTGTCACAGTCACACCACAAATTCTGTAGGCCTTTAAAGTGGGAAAGACAGAGGCTGCTTAAGATTTCCATGGTTCTAAATTAAGAACTCTTTCAGCCAGCCTCACTGCCTAACCATGCCTTCTACTTGATCTTGTGTTAATACAACAGCTTTCCTTTGACATGGAGATCAATTCTGCCCATATCACAAGACTTATTTTCTGGTTTGTCATGACTCTTATGAGCAAGATGCTCAGATGAAGCCATTCTGCCATGTAAGTATATTTGTCTCTTAGAAAACTGACAAAAATCTTTCCACTATCTGAGATTAAATATCTTAACACCACTAAAAGCAGTCACTGATCCCTACATGAAAACACACAGGACTCTCTGAGAAAAAGAAAAAAAATTATGTTCTACAGTTCGGCACCTCGGACAGCAGAGAAACCTAAATTAGGTTTAGGACCTAAATCTGTTAGAGACAGAAACCTAAGTTACTGTTTAACAGAATAACACTAATTTCACCATCTGCACTCAAATTTATTCCATGTCAAGATACTATCACACACACGTAACATCCCTTTCTGTCACTTGTTCCTACCATACAGTTAAAGAGCCATGACCACATACCTACTACAACAGAAGTCTGGTGGGCTTGAGGAGGGAGGTTTTTGGGAACTGATACTCCATCCTATTGGCTCCTGACAACAAATAGCAAAGCTTATACCTCTTGCAGGTTCGAAGTAAAAAAAAAAAAAAAAAAAAAAAAAAAAAAAAAAAAAAAAAAAAAAAAAAAAAATGTCTCAAAAGGACCNGTGTTTGCTTGGCCACAACCCTGTGTTAAGGAAAGTTCCCTGTCCAGACATCCAGGAGCCACTGACACACTCACACCACCTGAGCTGGGACTAAAGACCCCTCACAGATACACATCCCACTCACACAATCAGACCATATTTCCTTGCTGCCTTGACACCGGGTTTCCCACAGCAGGGAAAAAATCATACTGGGAATAATCATAATTAAATAATAAAACAAGAAAACTGTCCCAGTCAATATGCGGCACTCGACATGGACACTGCACTCAAGGTGCTTCCTTAGAACCATCAGAAGGCTTCAAGTATCAGCATCTTGTTATTCAAAAAGTCTCCCACACCTTTTCTCTGTATCTCCCAAGAGCAGCTCCACACAGCCCTGGCTCTGTCGCTCCTTCCTGTCCCTGGCACGGCCACCTTACCCTGTCTGTCCCACGAACAGCAGCTCACCTTTCCTGGCCCTTGCACAACCTCCTGGCCCCAGCTCTTCTCAGCACAGCCAGCAGACTCCAGCTGACTCTTCCCAGCTCACTCACTCTTTATCTGCCCATGGCTGTGAGGGCAAAGCTGTTTCCACTCTAGGATAATTAACACAGGTGTAAGATATCAGAGGGGAGACTGCCCTCAGCAGCATCTCCTTTTGTCTCCCCACAGAAAACAGCTCCAGCTGGTACCTCCAAGATGAGATTCTCAACAAAGGAACCCCAGGGCTCTTATACCATCACAGTCTAAGCAAGGGGAAGTCTGCTGCCATGTCTCCCAAGGGTCTGCTCACCTGGCTGCCACACAGGTCCCCAGCATCTCATGGCCTTTTGCCTCGGGCTCCTGCCCCCAGAGCTCCATGTGTGGCTCACACACCAAGCTATCTGTACTGAGTGTGTTCTTCAACATCTGAATGGTCCATCTGTCCAATCCATCTCTTTCCATTTCAAAGATAAGGATGTCATGTGCGACAGGGGATATCAGTTGACTTTAAGAACATAGAACTGTAAATAAATTCATTGTCCTTTGTCACAGTGAGGCAACTCTTGACCTTTTAAAAAGTTAACTCTGCTACCTCTAGTTGCCCACTACAACTGAATTCTGCAATATTTTGAAATTAAAAAAAATACTTAGGGATAACACGCAGTTGTAATCTCAGAACACAAAGTAGTCTTTATTTTGCAAGCAGTTTTTGAAGTGTACATTTTTGTATTGTCACTTTGACCTACTCACTCACTGTCTGCCCATTAACTAACTTCAGTAAGGATTATTTTTATTACATTCCTCTAAAAAGACACTTTTCTAGCAATCACAGAAAGAAGAAAAAATCTCACACCATAAAGAAGGCCTTATCCCATCTTCACATCAATATCAAGTACAAGGCTAAAAGGATTTTTGACATCCAGGCAAAAACAGTTATAGATTTGAAGTCAAGTTTCTGCAATCCATAAATTAGAATGTTAATTAACATTTGCAGATACAAACAGACAAAAAATGCAGTTAATGGGCAATCTTTTAAATGAAGGGAAATTGATAAGCTTCAAAGTGCAGTGAAATAAGATTTGCTCTGTTTATCCACTCCTCACACAAATATCTGCAGAAACATGTCAAAATAGTATCAAATTTAAGAGTAACATGAACCATCTAAATAATTGCACTAGGCTGTGCACAAGTATTCTGTAGCTCTGTAAATCATTTCCTGCAATGATATACCCCTGCCTGGATGCTCAGGCTCTCTGAGAAGAGCTTACAATTCAGTTATTAAAACACACTACCCTGAGACAAGACAGACGAGAGCTGTCTCACACCTATTAAAACTCTGTACTGACTTTAATTATGGCCCAGATTTCCTAATGACTCTGGGTACCTCCTAATAAAATGAAGATGATGTATTGATTTCAGCCACCAAGGACTTTGCAATTATGGGGGGGGTGGGGGGGGGGGGGGGTTTGGGGTGGTGTTNGGATATACTCAAAAGGTCTGGTTTGGTGTGTTTTTTTGTTTTTTTTTTGGTTGGTTTTTTGGTTTTTTTTTCTAGAAGGAAGAAATGAAAGAGGGGATAAAAATGCAAAGGGTGATTCATTGGGCCACAAAGAATCATTCTCAAAAGAAAAAAATATCATGTTTTCTCCTCTTCCCTTGTGGAAGAGAATGAAAAATAAAACCATTATTCTGTATTTCAATGCCTGCAGCATATGCTTTTACAGGGTAATCCCTTGTGTGCAGAGACATTTTATTACGCAAGAAACATTCCAGAAAAGAGCAAGAAAATCCAGTGAACTAAGGGGTCACAGTAGGGTAACTTTTATTGGGCACATTCTTTACATCTTTAGGGCACTGAAGCAGTTAATGTTTTAAGAACCCTTCAGTCCTGTCATTATTTACAGGAGCTCATCCCCCTAGCACTGCAAACCCCAGAATAAGCAACAATCAAGTCCATGACCCTCCAAGATAAGAAAGCACACATCTGATATCACCCAGATGCAGATAACCCTTGGTAAATATTCACAGAGCATCTTTTGACTCCTACACTGTGATTTTGCTGGACTACAGCAGAAGAATATAAGAAATCATGTGCTCAGGGATAAATGAAACTATTTCTCTTGCACATAAATGGGGGTTTCATCCCTTTCTGCTACTGCTGAATGAAAGCAGAGCTAACAGAGACAGAAATTACCACAGTGAGAAGATGAGATTTTTTTAGTTGACATAAACCCCAAATCTAGCTGGGTGGATCTGCACAGGTGCTCCACATTCAATGATTGATATTATGCCTCCAAGACACATAAGCTGCAAATTTTACAGGCAATTCTTTCTCTAGGTTTCTTTAGAGTTACAAAACCAAAATAAAACAACAACATCAACTACAACAACAAAAAAATCCCAAATCCAAAGAAACAGAGAAAGCAAAAAAATGAGCTGGAAATAAATGAGAGAGTCACTGCAGTCACTGCTGATAAAATGTTTAGATCACTGAGCCACTAGAGTGATACTAAATATTGAGAAAGGTAGGATGGCTATAAAAGCAAACTGGCTTAGCTGGCAAGTTAGAGCTATTCACACCCAAACACAAGGTCAGACATTTACTAAAGGAATTCAGAACTGGAAAAGCAGTGTCCTGAAAAGCAGGATCTAAAAAACAATTCAAGTAACATATTGGGCAAATGTCTGCATTTCAGGATTCTGGCTGAATGCAGGGAGAGGCTGGGACAGGTGAAAGCATCATAAAACCAGAGCTGAGGTCTGGTTGTATCATGGTATCACCAACTTCTTTAACCAAGATCACATTTCTGAAGCTCATTTTAAAAATCACAAACTACTTACAATCCTGAAAAACAATTTAGACCCTGACTCAACAGCATTTAAATATGCATCTGAATGTTAATAAATTGCACTGTGAGACACAGACAAATGTCTTCTTCTTCTAGAGTCTTCAGGCTTATTTCCAGGAATTATCATTTTTAAAGCAAGCCATTTTCTCTACAATTCAAGCTGGGCATGCTTCTTTCAGACAAAAGAGAACTGCTGGCCACACTCTCAAAAGGCACATTGAGCCCAGAATAAATAGCTTGCAGCTCCAAAGCAAGGTCACACTTTCATCAGCACAGACCACAGCAATGCCAACAGGTCAATGTACCCTTACTGAAAAATACATCGTATTAAACTCAATATTTTGAATATTTCTTTTGTCTCTCATGAAAAAATAGAAGTATTTGTCTGCAAACATCTGATGTTAAGATACACACTTCAGTATGAACAGTAAGAACTGCTACTTGTACAGCATTTTTTTTTTAATAGGAGGGGGTTTAGTCTTTTTAATTATATATAAACTTATCCAGATATTTTCTGTAATAGGTGTTCTCATTATTTTCACTCACATTAAAGGCCACATGCATAGCTAGCAGAGGAAAATGAGCAGTAAACCCCTACAGAGCTGCAGGCAAGGGAGGGGGTAATGCCTTTTTCCCTAAATGTTCATCTAAATGAAGCAACCAATTCATCCTATTCAGATTGTACAAGTATTTAGTTTGGCCTATTAAAACACACTAACAAATAGAATTTCAATATCATATCTTCAAGGTTAAGTTCTCTACGTCCCCCTTGCAGGCTGTGGTGAGTTGACCCTGACTGAACTCCAGGTGCCCAGCAAAGCCACTTTGTCACTTCCCTCCTTAGATGGACAAAGAAGAAAATAAAGCAAAATGCACTTAGGTCAAGATAAGGGCAGGGAGAGATCACTCAACAGTTATCCCCATGGGCAAATCAGACTCAACTTGGGAAAATTAATTTAATTTACTACCAATCAAATCAGAGTAGGATAATGAGAAATAAATCATAAATCTTATCACACTTTTCACCCATCCTTTCCTTCAAGAGCTTAACTTCACTCTCAAGTTCTCTACATCCTCCCTGCCAGCAGGGCAGGGGAGCAGGAATGGAGGCCACAGTCAGTTCACCACACATCGTTGCTGCTGCTGCTTCCTCCTCAGGGGGGAGGACTCCTCACAGCCTCGCCCTGGTCCAGCATGGGGCCCCTCCCATGGGAGACAGTCCTCCATGAACTTGTACACTGTGAATCTCCTGCATGGACTGCACTTCAGCAACAGCTCCAGTGTGGATCCCTTCCACAGGCTGCACTTCAGCAGCCGCCTGCTCCAGGGTGGGTCCCCCGTGGGGTCACAAGTCCTGCCAGCAAACCTGCTGCAGTGTGGGCTCCTTTCTCCACAAGACCACAGGTCCTGTGAGAACCCTGCTCCAGAGTGGGCTTCTCTCAGCCTCCTTTGGGCATCCACCTGCTTTGCCATGGCCTCCTGCAGGGGCTGCAGGTGAATCTCTGCTCCTCCATGGACCTGCAGGGGCTGCAGGGGCACAGCTGCCTCTCCATGGGCTGCACCTCAGGCTGCAGGGGAATCTCAGCTCCGGTGCCTGGAGCAGCTCCTGCCCCTCCTTCTGCACTGACCTGGGGCTCTGCAGGGAATTGTTGCTCCCACATGTTCTCAGTCCTCTTTCCTCTGGCTGCTTTCTTACCACTGTTGCCACAGAGGTGCTGCTGGCACACTGATGGGCTCTGCCTTGGCCCCCAGTTCTGTCCTGGAGCTGGCAGGTGTTGGCTCTGCCAGATGTGGGTGAAGCCTCAAGCAGCTGCTCAAGGACAGCATCTCTGTAGCCACTCCTGCTTTCAGAACCTGGCCAGTACACATCCAAATTCTAATGTGCACAGCCCAGAGCTAGGAAACAGTGACTTTGTGAGACCTTCGTTAATTAGGTTACAGAATAAGCCATCCTGCTCCAGGGTGCTTCTCAGAATTTTGACAAAAGGTGCAGAACACGATGAAAAAGAAAACATTTAATTAACATTTCATGCTTCAATTACAGTCATTATTTTACTAGGAGAAATATTATGAATATGTACAGTGCTCCAAAAGTATTCTTGGTTTGTAACTAAAGAAGTTGTTTTCAGAATTTATAACAAAACAATGAAATATAAACACACTTTTTTTGGGATCTCTCGTAGGCATTTTTAACTTGAAAATATTTTAGGTATCTAAACAACAAAATCCTGCAGAACTCAAGGTCAAATATGGCATATTTCAGTATTTTCCATGTCTCTGAAAGGTGGAAAGGGCACATTTATCTCCAACATAAGGATCAGGTTTTGCTTTCAATAAAAGACAGACAAGAGTAACTCAGAGCTTAGCCAGAAGAACCCACATCACCAGAAGCCTAAAGCAGCAGCATCTGACCCCTCTACCCTAGAAGGATCTTATTTTGCTGTTATGAAGGCTGAATGTCTGTGACATTAACTGTGTCATTTCATTACTTCTCTGCAAGTTTATCACTTTATACTGACCATTCAAAAGTCTACAAATATAAATATTGATATACTTAAGTCAGGGAAAACAGAGTGAACCAAATCTTAAGTAAACCATTTCTTGAGCAGTTCAGAAGTCATGTGCTCGCTGAGGCAAGGTTATCCATCTAGTACTCAGGTTTTATGAATATAATACCAGAACTCAGTCACTCAATCCACCTACTTGAAAATAAATAGTTCAGCTACTAATAACTTCTGAAATAAACAAATATACAGGATAAGGACAGTAAGTAGCTCTCCTAGGAATTACAAGTCTGCTTCATATAAGGTCAACCACAGCCAAATACTAAAAGACAATATAATAGCTATAGGAAAAACTGATTTTGAAAGAGGTCAGAAGGGAATCTTTGCTAAAAATATTTTAAAAATCGCAACCAAAAATATGGTCAACATTTATTCTTATATTCTATTTTTTAATAAGCTGCTATAAGACTCTTAGAGCAAACTCAATCTTTTGGTATCTTGAAATATGCACTTTCCTGTGGATTTAGTTTTTCTTCAGTAATCTTTTGCTTTCAAAGTCTGGCTGTTCTCAGAAGACTTGTATAGTCCTCCGTGCAAGTAGAGAGAAGCCTGTAAAAGCAGTTTACTAGGTGCTGGGGCCTCAATCCATGAACCAGAAAAGGCAGACATGAAAGGCGTCTGTATATGTTTAAATCTAAAGTTATAGACAGGCATTCCAAGAAGTCAGGGGAAACCAAGTGATTAACAAGCTTCACATCTTTTCCCAGAGGCTCTCTTTTGCCAGTGACAGCACCACAGAGTTAACTACAAGCTCAGTAAATTATTCCAGTGGCAGCTACACCCTCACCATTTTTTTCCCCTGTGTCTTTTCCACCCACATAGTCACACAACAGAAATGGAGCCCCAACATTTGAGGCTGTCTGTGAAACAGCAAAAACAATCAGTTCTGTTGCCAACCATCACCTCCAGCCTGCTTCCTTTTGTGGGATGGGGCCCCCCAAACCCACACCTCAGCTCCATGAGCTGTCATGCTGAGGTGAAGCCAGACCTACAGCACAGGTCAGAGCTGTGTGCTCAGGCCTTTCAGAAGGAATCTAGTACCCCAAACATTTGGAACTTTCCTGGATCCAGCAATTGCTTGTCCAGATCATCTAGCAAGTCAGGCATTACCCACCTGACGTGGGGATTGTCACAGCACCTCCTTTCCCCTCTGGTTTCTCTCCATGGGCAGTCTGCAGTACATTATACGATGAGTTTGCCCTCATCAGTAGCAGTATTCCATTGAAAACACTGTGCACCAAGACACACTGCCCTTGGGGACACTTGTCACTTTTACAGACATGAAAAAGAAAGATGACAAGAAATAACAACTGCCCATCATGACAGCCTTCCAAGGGTCTAAAGTTTTCTGACAACATGATTGTCATTAATGCACTACAAATCCTAATTAATGTGGAAATGCATTCCTTGTTTCTTCTTTCGTTCTCTAAAAGCAGTCACCATTTTCAAGTGCTGTCAAAAGTGGCACCATTGAAAGGCCAAAAAGTTGACAAAAACGTGAGCAATTAGCTGCTGTCAAGTAAAAATGACGGTCTAAGGGATTACACTGCTAGAAGATTGCTGTATTTGCAGAAAAAATGGAATTACATCAAACAAGTAAGCCTTGATCCATCCATATCTTTTTTTTTTCGGAAGTGATGATTCACAAGAGACCAGGTCCTCTGCTGCTGTACTATCTCTGGAATCAAATTGCCCTTTTTTCTGGATATTGAATTACTAGCAATGCTCTCTTTAACTCAAACTGAGAAACAGAGGCAGATTAAATTTGTATAGGTATGTTTGCATACCAGGCAAACTGAGGAACAAAAGGTAAATTGAATCAATGCAAGTGGCTTGGCCCTGCCTTTGACTGCTGAACATGGCCCAAATTCAGCTTTCAGTCAGGTCCTTCCCAGAGGGAGCTTCACCCCCTTAACTGAAGTCCAGAAGGGGACAAGCTTTCCTTTCTGACAACTCTTCTATGTGCAGGCTTGGCTGTAAACTAGTCTGTACAAGCCATGAATTTAACAAAGCTCCCTCATGATTCTACAGATGCATAATAACACATTTCCTAAGTACTTTGAGTTCTTCAGCTGAAAAACAGTGCAACCCCAAGGTATTAATTCTGTAATATATTAGCAAATTCTACCTAAGCTTTCATTTTCAGAAACAATTTAGAATTAAAGCATTAACCAACTAATCTAAGACACTCAAAAATCTGAGAGAGAGATAACCATCTACATATGGAATCCAAAAAGGGAAGGAGATTAGCATTGTATTTTTTTACACTTCTACTGCAGCAGTCTAAAAATATCATAAAGTATACCACTATTTAAATAATAACTTCTATAATAATTCAAGAGAACATAAAAGAAAAGATCTGATCCATTAGAGTTTGAATAGAGCTGGCATGTGATAAAGGTTACAGTCGCATTCAACTGCATTTACTTTCAAACATATTAGCTGGTATTTCTAAGAAAAGGTTTTTTTAAAAAGAAATATATATATTACAGCATCTTTGATTGGCAGGATTGTCACACTGAGAACAGGCTCTAGCACAGGATGGAGAGAAAAATCACCCAAAGAGCTGGAATTACAGGCTTTCAGTGCTTCAGAACAAATAAAAGATTATGCCCTGTTTTTTTCACTAGATAGGATGGCAAATAGGTTTTATTTGCTGTATTACTATTATTTTTATTTACCAAAATCAATCTCCAGATAGCTGCATTGATCCTGCTACACTTGAGGCCATTTAATCTAAGGAAAACTGTTGTTAAGAAAAATGTTTCAAAAAAAGCCAACAATAGCAGCAAAGGGCATCTTGGGGAGTTTTAATGAGATTTTTCTGTTCAGTGCAAGTTTAACATTCCCACAGAACAGATCAATACCACTTTTTTTCTCACAGATACGTTGGGGAGCATCCTGCACTTGAACCCATCCAGGAAGATCAATTCCCCCTGGCACTTTTGACTCTCTTCTCACTGCTCTGCAGCAGAGTATTGGCCACGCAGCTGGCAGCAGTGCCAGAGACAAGACAGGTATCTGCAGCATCCCACTCATTCCCAGTCATGATCAAAAACAATTTTTTTCTAGAGAAGGGAATACTACGTAGTCCAGTCTGGAAAGTGTGTCTTCTGTACTTTATTCCCCCACACACAAATATCAGTGGATAGATGAAAATCTTATGTGGTAGGGCTGGCAGCCGTTCTCCAATCACAAGTAGAGCACAGCTTTGAGAGGGCTTCTAACTCTTTGCAATGTTAAAAATCTAATTTAGTTAGGGCAGCAAAATCCAGCAGTATTCAAGGATGAAATTGTGCTGTTCTCCATCCAGTCACTTTATGTCTCCTGGCTACTTTTAAACTTCCTTTGAAGTTTTCCATTCTCGTTTTCCCATTTCACTTTACCCTTTCAACCTCTCATACTTTTTCAGGACACAGTGTGGGAATTAATTTCTTTTTCCATTTCTTTACTTGTAAACATAGCCTTCCTGAGTTTATAAACAAAGTTGGCCAAAATTATAGGAGACTTCAACTATATGGTGTCTCTTCTTGTTTCTTAAGGTAAACCCTCTCACAATTCTGTATTTCATAGTAAAAAATGTCCATGAGAAAAGCAGGTTAAAAGGACTAGGGTTAAAGCCACCCACAAACATAGCTTCTCACTTGAATGCAGCGCTTGAGATTTGGTACACAGCAAAAAAAAGCCTTTTATTTTATATTTTGAAAAGAGAGAAAGTACGCTGAAGTGAATTGATTGTCCTTGATCTTTTCCACCCACACAGCCCTTTTTCTCTCTTCTCTTGTTTTTGGTTCTCATTTCCATGATGTATTGATACAAAGTGTGTGAAACTGATCCTTTTCCCCTCACATATGTACTGCTGTCCCAAACTCCTAAAAAAACCCAAAAAACAATAAAGACCACCAAAATAACAGCACAGGCATGACCATAGAAGCTTCTGACTCCCCTGCCATGGCTACAGGCACAGCAGTATGCTGCTAACCCTGTCGGCCCACTGCTTGCGAGATCTCCTTGAGATAAATATCATTTCTTCATCCAAACCATAAAGAAATAGAAATGAGTATAAACAAATACTAACTGAAATCATGGCTGTTTTTTAATGAAAACTCAGTCCTAAGAGGTTTTGCACTGTCAAGGATAAAATCAAAGAATGAAACAAACCACACATAACAGAACTGACTTAAAACTATCCACATACTCAAGCCATTCTCCATTATTCTCAATTCTGTGATATTTTCAGAGACAAAAAATGGCATAAATACTCCTAAAATATCTCCCTGCAAACCCTCTCCCCCATCTCCATTTGTGCCGAAACTGCTACTCCTATTACAGTTCATACTCAGTGTTAATTGCAGTTGTAATGGCAAAGGTCAGTATTGATCCATCAACCCATCTACCCAGCAAGACTTCACAAGCTTATTCTCATTCATACAGAATATTGAACAGTATTAAGAGCTATTGACAAGTGAAAACAGGGTCAAGGACTATGTCTCAGCTACTCCCTGCAATATTATCCCACCTCAGGCATTCCAATAGCTTTTGGACTGGGCAGCAGAACAAGTCTAGACGTGATCCAAAACTGCAGATCTTCCTGAATTTTACTGATTATACAGTAATTGTCAAACATTTGCAGTGTTTGAAAATGTAAATCTTCCCAACAGAAAAAAAACAAACCAACAAATCCATCCCTCCACAGGATTCTCCTCACCAAAGGATGCAAAAGCAGCAGCTCCATCCTTGGGTGTCCCATTACATCCTTTGGATTGGCATATGCCAAATTATTACTGGTTCATGATTTCAGTACAATTCCTAGGGTATGTGCATCAATGACTCCCCCTTACCTATGGCAGAATGCCTGTCAGGAGCCAAAGCCTGAAGACTTTTAGAGAGGTGAAAAGTAAATCGCTTCCTGGAAGGCATGGGAAATCTTCATCCTGGAATCTGAACCAGATCAAAGCCCATATGCTCTATATTCATAAACTATTTATTCCTATGATTAGAAACACCTCAAAGGGACCTGTTTGCTGGAAAGGTGCCTTTTACATCAGACAGTGTGTCAGAAGTAGGTCACTCTAAACAGACATTTATTTTAGCAGTACATAATTCAAACAATTCAACAGCACCTAACACAGATTAGTGCTTTGGTATATATATTTCATATGTAGTTGCTAATGTTCAAGCTGGTGGCTCCCAAAGACTTTTAAAAGATTAAATACTAAGCCCAAAACTAATCAGAATGGGGCCCAGGAAGTCTCAGAAACTAAGAGCTTTCAGAAGCTCTGGAAAGATTTTCCTATCACTCTCTCTCTTATCCTGCAGGATTTAAACCCTCCTACTGTAAAGAAGAAAGATAATGAAATCCAAGGGATGAAATCCACAGTACCTGGTTGGTGGTGACATCTATATATAACTAAAAGTTTAAAACTTTAGGATTAAAATGGCTCTGCGTGAAAAAGAGCAATTTAAATACTATTGGTCAGGATACAAAAAAACTGATCAGCCTTGCTGCCATACAGAGTGTTATTTCATTTTTTCCACATTATTTTGAGATAAATACTACTCTCCCTCACTGTTATGACTCACAATAGTTATGACTATTTACTGCCATGCAGAGCTGAGGCGTTCCCACCAAACAGCAGAAAACAGATTTACCTGCAGATTTCCCATCTCCTTTCAGCTCCTTTTTCTGCTAGCAGTGGTTTTCCACTTCTTCTCCCAAGCCCTGGAGCCCCCATGCAGCACCTCCAGGTCTGGGAGCCATGTCCCACCCTGCCCACCCCCACTGTTCAGCTGTGGGGCTTTCAGAGCAGTGAGAAACCAACACCAACAAGGAAGGAGCTGTTGCTGGGACAACATTGATATTCAAGTGTAGGACAGCACAGTGAGCACTGGGGTGGCCCTGCCCAGGCGTGGGAGCTGGAGGGTGACACTGAAATCAGCTGGAAAATAAACTTTCTGACACAATTTGAAGCCTTAGAAAGCAGACATTGTTTATCAGCACTGGCTGCACCAAAGGATCAGATGCGTGTGGTGAAAATTTTCAAGAGGGTATTTATTCCATCAGAATCATACATATTCCTTACAAAGTATTTCCTAGCTCATACTTAAGGCTATTGCTGGAAGCCACATCCAGAGTGGTGAAACACCAGGTGGGACCCAGGGGAGAAGGTGTGACACACAGCTGGCTGGGGGTCAGGCTGCAGCCCACAGCCAACTGGCCACACTGACCCCAACACCGACATCACGGGACGTGGCTACCCACAAAAACCCACCTGTGGCCCAGGGAGAGCTGGAGAATACAAGTCCAACCAATTTCTACAGCAAAGCCAAGGTCACAGAGCCAAGACCTTTTCTGCTGGGGCCATGCAGTTCAGGTTGTTTGAAGATGAAAGATAAAGAAGAAACCAAAAAAGCCTGGAATGCTCTGACTGACAACCTGACTCTGACAGGTAGCAAAGCAAGCAGCTTTTGGGTTCAGCACTGGTTAAGCAATAGGGGAATAATAATTATTGAAAGATACAATTAGGAGTACCAAGTCAAAAAAAAAAAATACATTTGGAGCTTTCTTACACCTAGGGGTTTGTGCAAATTGCTTTTAAATAAACAAATCTTATTAGTGGAAGGAACCTCACCACCACTTTTTAATTTCCCTCTTTAAGATAAACAATATGCAAGGTGTTTTATGTTGATTAACCAGTTAGATCAAAAATAGCTTGGTTTTGGTTTGTTTCATTTATTTTCCTGGTTAAAAATAGAAGTGAAAAAACTATCAAAACTAGAAAACGGGCACATAAAAAAGTCCTCACATCAGGGTTAGGAACATAGGAATAATTCAGCCACAGGTAAAATAGGATGTTAAAAAAAAAAAAAAAAAAAAAA
>VWYO01024956.1:125370-142944 GCA_013400275.1 Rhadina sibilatrix
TTTTTTTTTTTTTTTTCCCAGAATAGCTAGCAATTCCAATTTTTTGTTTTACAAACTAAGTCCACTGAGTCATTATATCATCTTTCTGCCAAAACTTCTGTGCTCTCCTACTTTAAACAATCTTGTTTCTCCTAAGCCAGGCTTTGCAGCAGTCTTTTAGTTATTTTGGGTGTGCTGATCCCTGACACAATCTGTCCTCAAATTCCATGAGTCTCAAAGACATTAATCCAAGCTCACTAACTCCTATGGAACTGCTTTGGGTTTTATTCTGACAATGCAGCATTCCTTAAGTCTCTAAAGTACAGCCTGATTTTTTTTATTCACTTTCTGTAAGCTGCAAAAAAATAAAATCCAAGGTGATACTGAGCTCAATATTTTAAAACAATACTTATTTGAACCCTTTCAAATTATCTGCAGCACCTAGAATTACAATGAAATTTAAAACCACTCTTCTTTTTGGTAACATCTTTGCTAATGTTTTGGGGGGTTTTTTTACTATTTTTTTTTTTTCTCCCTGCAATTGCTTCATTTCAAGTACTATGACTAAAAATAACCAAATGAGAGTTAGGAGTTTTGACTCAAATTGGAGGAGACTGCTTAACAGTACAGCTGCTGTGCTGGACATTAGAGGAAGATGCATGAGAGAGGAGGAGGAGGATGGCACAGGGTGAGTTCAGTGTCCTGCACCACAGTTCCAGTCCTCCAGCCCCACTTTCTGCTCCAAGGCAGCTGAGGGAGGAGCTCTGCCACTTCCCACAACTCTCCCACCACTCTGCACATGTTCCTAATGGAACATGTATGGACTTCTGGAACAGTCCTGTCTCCTGTGATGTGTGGCACAGAGGGTCAGGGAACACAGAAGGGTACATGGAGTATGTTTAGAGGCCATTTGCTGTCAGTTAGAGTGAAAAAACTCTGGAAGTGGGAGGCCAGATGATGGCCATCAATTGCTTTCTCTATAGAGCCCAATGAAAAGAAATATCTCCAGAAAAAAAAGTAAAATCATTTTCTTAAGTTACCTGTCAAGCCACAACAACAAGACATTCCACATGTCAATGCACAAGGTATACCATTGAGTCAGTTTCTCTGCTAGAAATATTCAGCACAAATGACACCATAGTGGATATGTATCTCTGCTGAAGGAATCTCCAGTTGTGCTCAACACCTTGCCTGGGCTGCACCCTCTGAAGCCATGATAGTTACCATGGCAGCCACTAAAAGAGACATTGCAGGACCCAGAAAGGTAACTGAAGAATGTAATTTAGCACACAACAGTAGTCTCCTTCAGAATTCAGCCAGGATTTCTCCACTTCAGTCCATTTTTTATTCTTTTCACAGATCTTGTACTGGAAGACAATATTTTCTCTATTTTGTTTGCTTAATTTGATACTTTTTTCCCTTGTCCAGAAGATTCTCAGTACCAATTTAAAGGTAAGCAAAACCCTTGCTCTCAAAGTCATAAATCACAAGCTTTCTCTGTGTCTCTCTGTCACACCCATCTCCTCAAACACTATAGGTTTTGAATTGCATTCTGCCAAGTGCCAAGAGGTAAAGCTTATATCTTGTCCACAATGTGTATTTGTGAAACTCTGACACTGCTCTAATCTCAAATGTTCCTTCCCTCACTAATCCTGTTTGCTGTCTCTTCTCTGGTAAGTCTCCTTATACACAAGGCTCAGAAGGGCCAACTGAGCACACCTGGGACAGGAGAGAGGTGTTGAAGAAGTGCTGAGATAAGCTCTGAGGACCAGCAGCTGGGGGTTTTGAAGCTGCTAGAGATCCCTGTGACACTTAACATGCACTTTATCAGATGAGCATCCTGAAATGAGGATGGAAAGACGGAGCACAGAAAACTTTATGCTGTAAGTCGAGAGATATTTATTGGTTACTCTTCACATATACTGTGTTTAGATGTGGTTCCAATTCCTCACCAGTTGTTCTTGTTTGTATCAGTTACAAAGTTTTTAAAGATCATTCTCACCATTTGTTTGTGCAATGCACAGATCATACAGAGGGGCCTTGACAGTTTGGGAAGTGACTGCAATTCAAACACAAAAGTGAACACTTCAAAGTGATATTTCAGCAATACCTGTCCCTGTTGCATTTTCTCCCTAACTATGAAGGGAGATGATGGTGTAGGGATACTGAACACTTTTGAATGATAATATTTCCTACAGAGAATCCAACCTCACTGATACCCAGCAAATATTGAGCAGGCACAGATACATTCAAATGTGTGGCCTGTTATGCATCCCTGTTTCTGACAAAGGATTCGTGTTACTTAAGTTGAATGCATCTTATTGCAGTGCTGTTAATCATTCTGGTATTTGCCAGACCATTTAAATTTCACATCCTGCTTTGTAGTTAGGCATGAAGAACTGTTCAGATCTGCTCACGTGTTTTAGGAGATGAAAACCAATAATATGCAGCTACATGACTTGCCAGAGCCACACTGATATCCTTGCACTACACTGCACTGGCAGAGGAGGATGTCATCTTCCATCTGGGAACATCACACCTAGTGCTGGGTTGTGGAAACAGCTCTTTTCTAAGTTACTTAGGAGCTTTTTAATTTCTTGGCAGCAGTGTTTGATAAATTTTCTGGGTTACAGCTAATTTCATTTCAAGAAAATGCAAGCAATGACTATTTTTAATAATATAAAAAAAAAAGACAAATTATCACTGCGGGAAATGAAGAGAAAAATAAGCAACAACAATGGGAGGAAACATAAGCACATATGCTTGGCTAAGATGTATATGCTTTAACTGAAATGCATAGTCAACATTCCAGAAAGTGATTCTTTCTTCCTTTGAAAAAAAAAAAAAAAAAAAAGAAAAAAAAAAAAAAAAAAAAAAAAAAAAAAAAAAAAAAAGGCAAAACAAAATACATGGCTATTATTCCTTTTTATCTTATGGAACACTGTATAGATTGTCAAGAGTTAAATCTTCAGCAGAAGCAATCCTAGGTAAAACTAAAACAGCACCTAACAAGCAGCATATCCCAGCAGCAGGGAGCAAGTGAGTTGGAGAAGTGGTGAGGAGAGCAGAGGAGAAAACATGACTCCTGTGCAAGTCAATTCTTTCTACAAAAATAGAAGCAGCAGAAGGAACAAATTAGCAAGGTTTTTTTAGATACAACACAGAGCAGTTAAAAAGAAGTATGATGTAATTGGGGTCATGGAGATTTGGCTTATGCTGGTGACTGGCTAAGATACCAAACTGAAAAATAAAAGAAGACTCATAAAAATTGAAAGCAAATGCTGGGAAAGGGGAGATTCAATACCCAGATTTGATAAGAAACAGAGAACACACTATCGTTCCAATTACAGAGGTGTGGAAGTAAAAGACAGAAGTATTAGATGTTGGGATACCATAATAACCCCATGTCCTAAAAGGCAAAATATGCAATATGATCCCATATCTTCCATCATGGTGGAACTTCTCTGCACCTTGCTTGGGAACACCAGCAGCCTATTTGGCCTACTGGGAATAGAGATATGAACATGAGGGAGCAGGAAGTTGGATGAGATATTACAGCTAATGTTCCTTTGTGGTCAGGCACTCTGGATCAAGCTACAGCTGTTCTATTGGGGTTATTTTTTCCATTTCTGTTGAATTCCCTATGGTTTTTAGAATCTGATACAGAGGATATTTTAAAACTTCTTTTTCAAGATATTAATGGACAAAATTATTAACTTATTTCTGCAATGATGATAAGAAGATAGCAAAAAGGTGTGGGTGAGGAGGTGTTGCCAACTCCAGCAATTGCTGACAGAAACATAAGTAGTGGCACAGTTAATCTCTGACAGACTGTTCATCCAGCATGATGCAAAGAGTCTGCCTCTGGCAGGAATTAATGAACAGCAGAGTCTGGCAACAGTCTTCTCCTTGCAATACAAATCTGAGTTCATGGCTTCAGAAAAGATGGAAATTCCTAAAGGCTGACATTCCAGATATAGTGAAATTGAAAAATAGCACTACTGTGATGTGCTGAACATAGGTAGAAATGCAAGGGTGAGGAGACTGAATTTTGGAAGACCTCTTCAAAGGCTAGCCTTAGAAGCAAAACTTCTCTGAACCTCTGTATCTTCTGAGCAAAAGAGTTCTAACATCTGCATAAAGATCCAAATGTCATCTTTTGATGAACTGCTTGAAATTCTCATACACACCTTTTGCTCTACTCTCAGAAATGCCTTCCTTCCATCTTTACTATTAGTTACAGTAGATTCATCAGTTACCAACATCAGGCAGAACATCATTAATCAACAACTAAATATGATATATTAAGGTACCCACAGTGTCTCAGCATCTTCCTCTATTGTCCCTGTGTTAAAATCTTTATTAAATATTAATGAAGTTTCTTGAAACTGCTCCTGCAATAAGGCTTTTTCAAAGGAAACACACAGCTGTTCTTGGGTTTCATGATGTGTTTCAGTTCAAGTATTCAGTTCAAGTGTCTTCTGCTTCCATTGTTGAGAATCAGTTAAATAACTACAATTTGTGCCACATCTTACCTAGTGCAAGCTATGGCTAATTCCAGCAAAGTATCTGAGCATGCAGCCTGGTATAATTCTTTCAATTAATTAAATATAAAGGGTAATTTATACCAGAGAGGTAATTAAGAAGAAAAAAAAAGAAAAAAGAAAAAAGGGAAAAAAAACCCACAACAACAAAAAAACAATCCAACCAAGCCTCACATAAAACTCTGCAGAAAATTTTAGTCTTTCCTTCAGACTTGTGCCATATTTTTGTCCCTTTTCCCTGAGCTTTGTCCTCTCCCCTGCTTTGCTGAGCAGATATGCAGACTTTCGACTCAGGTTTATAAAGGTACTTTCAGAATACAGAAATCAAGCTTTTTTCAATTCAGTAAATTATACTTAAATTTGACCTTCTGTTCATTTCTGGTGTCCTTTCTGGCTTCCATATCACAAGGCTCTAGGCCTTCAAATGCACTTATCCTCACACTTCTAAAGATCTCCAGAGCATTTTATCCTATTCTCATCTTTTAATTCTTTAAATTTTTATATTTATAGCAATGTTGAACTATGAATAGTCTAGTAAATACCTTGAAATCCCTTGCCTTTATTTAACGTTAATCAAAGATATCATCAAAATAAGTTACAATAGTTACAATGATTTAGAGAACCTTAGGCACCAAAACAGTTTAAATAAATTGACACAGCACTCAGAAATATGCTGCAGTGATGAATTATTTCTAATCCATTAATATTGCAAACTCCTTTTACCATTTCAAGGCTATTTTTATGTGGATTCAGGGCTTATACTCTAATGTTATTTATTTGAAATAGCAAATAAAGGCAAACACTCAGCTAGTGAACCTTTATGCTTCCTTAGGATTCCATTTCTCCACTCTGTCTGCCTGGGCTCTTTAAAGTACAATATTTTATTATACAATATTTATATTCTATCAACTACTTGGCACACACAAGCCATCACACTTCCTAATGCAACAGAGAGGTGACATTCTGTAACCATTGAAGTACTGGGTACAAATGTTGGAGGGATTACCGTGCAATTCTTGATTGCATGATTCAGCACTATGTAAAGCCTGCGTATTTAACAACAGCTGGCTATAATTCTTCAAATATTTATGAAAGAAAAATATTAATCTGATAAAAGTGCACAGAATTTCAGACCATCACATATGGAAAAAGTTGGCTTATTTGGAAGTGGGGTTAACTTCCAGACCAAAACTTGGTCTGCTGGAAGTGGGGTTAATTGCCATGTGTATAGGGAGTAGGGATGGCAGGAAGAGAAGGAAAGACCAAGAAAAAGGGAATAGGGAGTGTGATGAAATTCTTAGCTCCTCTGAAATGGAGAAAGAAAATAACCATTTCTAGAGCTCAGAAATGTTAAGCATGATGTAAAAGATGGAAAATGATGATGTGCCATAAGAGCAGTACTCTGTAGAGTTCAAGACTTTTATCATCTGGTTGGAGTTACAGTCCTTGGGTCATCTTTTGACAGTGTTTTATAGCTCTCCCTCTGGGGCTGAGGGCTCCTGGTTTATCTTTTCATTCCCATACTTGCAAGTTTTCTGCTTTCACTGGCATAGTGTCGATGAAGGCAGGGTGTTATCCTCCCTAAACATGTTCAGTGTCTGCGAAATCTGGTAGTTCCAATGTGCAGGACAGTCAGTGAGAGAGCTGTTTTCTATCAGATGCCCAGAAATGTAAATAAAATAATGTGTTTGTTCAAATTCTTAGCATTGTACATCCTTTTACTAACACTTTATTTATTCAACAGGCTCAGTGATTAATACAGTATGAGTAAAAGGCTTTTAGAATAATAACTGATGCTCCCAAATGACTATTATACACAAACTGTATATTTTAATTTGATCTCATTTTTAGTTTGGAAATTAGGGAGCAAGACATTTTAAAATGTTGCACGTCTGCCAAATTTCCTTTCCCACAGTAAATGGTGGCCATCTGAGAACAAATTTGAAAGACAGATAAAAGTCTGAAGTTCTTACACACATTCTGGAAATCAGCAGCTGTACAGGGAAGAAACCAATTAGTGTTCTAACAGAGGGAAAGACGGGATTCAGCCATTATACACTTCTCATTGGCAGCTGCATGTTAACTGCAGAAAGGGCTATTTCCTGCCAGTATGATCATCACAGGAGACTTGGGAAGGAACTGGGAGTAATGCAGTCAGAAGAGAAGATTCCAGACACAAAGGACATAAATCCATAGGGAGCCAGTTCTCATTCATTTCCCTGATCGTAATGAAACGTTCTCTTTCTTAACAGCTGCTTTTTGCATTATAATTGCAATTTTATATATGTGTATACATTTACTAAACACACAAATGAGTAGTAAGAATAGCAATTTACTGAAACAATAAGAGGTGCATCTTTTACCTCTTTTTTTCCTTCCTTGCTCTTCACAGGACTCAACTTGCACATGTACACCCCCACACCCCATCTCATTCACTAATGAGATGTTGAACCTATTCAGTGAGACATTTATCAAAGAAAGATTGCATTAGGAAAACCAGCAGGTGAACTGCATATCAAGGAGAACACTGAGCAGTAAATATTTTTCAAGGTACAAGGGATAAACCACACGGATATTTCCTTTTTGAGAGGGAATATCAGATTTTTGAGATTAGTAACAGTAATGAGAAAAAGGATATGGATGAATTTCAGAAAAGAGGGTATGAGGAATGGCAGAGAGGAATGAAGGAAGGGAGAGAAAAGAAAGGGAGGAAGAAACAGAGAGAGAGGGAAAAGGGGAAAGAGGGAGGAAAGAGAGAAAGTGAAAAAGACAGACAGAAAGACAGAAAAACAGAAAGACAGACAGAAAGAGCAGGATAGTGGAAAAAATTGAAGAAAATGAGATTACAACTGACTAAGAAGAGCTTTGGTTTTGTTCTCAGTATTTTCTCTAGAAACCCTTAAAAAGGGGGGAAGGAAATTATGTGTTTTCTTGTTTAGCTTTTCAACTACTGCTGCCAGGTTCTGGAATCTAGAAGATGGAAAGGGACAGCAGTGCTATGGGCAGGGAAGATGTATGGGGAGGGGAGAAGCACATTTTGAAAATTAACTTCTAGTTTAGCAGCAAATCATTGTTCTTGGAAATTCAGAATACTGTTCAAAATAAGTAAAAATATTGTGGGCAACAGATTATTTCAGTATTTCATGGTACCATCAGCTCTTACCAAGAGAAAGAAGTAAATTGTATTTTTAAACTGAAGTCACAGGATAAGTGTTAAGACTTTAAAGGATCTGTAGTGCAGTCTGAGCTATAAAATGCTGCTGTAACAGTCAGTTGTAAATCTCCCTGACAGTTATGTCTGCAGTTCTAAAACTGAACTACTGAAACAGTCCTACAATAATAATAAAAGCAATGCAACATAAGTCCTGGATGTATTAGATTTATGAATAGGATATTCTTTCTTGAAAAGGGCAGAGAAACCCCAATTAGCTAGGAAAAGAAAGATTAATAGAATTTTGTCAGTATCCCCCAATGTGACGATCACCCAGACAATGAATTATGCATTCCTTAAACTAATCTGATTCTTCAGTAATGTCATGCTAAAAAATTTTACACTTACAATTTACACTTTGTTTCTGTATTTTGGTGTAGCAAAGGAGATCACTATCAATATTTCACAGGAATAAGGAAGAAATGGAGAGTAAAAAAATAGGAAGAGCTGTCTACAAACAGCCTGATCAATACCAAACATCAATAGGGCTTATGCTTCTGTACCACCAGTTTGCCAGAATACAAGGGTATTGATATAGCAGTTTTCTGGCTTGATTTCTTCTGTAGAACATCGTTCGGAAGATTTTTAAGAAAGTTTTTCACAGAACCTCAGTATAAAGTAATTAGAATCTTTGTATCACTAAAGAGATGCTTAGAAACCTTGAACCTTAAGAATATTGGATTGAGTCTTATTTACATAGACCTTAATGCTGGATTATGTATTTGAGCATAGGAACAATCCCATCAATTTAAATTAGATTTAAATCAGATTTGTTTAAATTAGGTGCTTGAAGTTAGACAGGGACATAAATATTTTGAATACCTGCCTCTTCATTGATCTAGTGAAACAGACCAAAGCAATGGCAAATCTGAGTCAGAAATTGTTGATCTCATCCTCTTCCTTCACTTCATCATCAGACTGCAGCTGGGGAAAGCACAGTCCTGTGGGCTGCCTTTGAAGGCATCATGAAACTGGGTAATGCTGATTGTGGCAAGAGGTTGTGGTTCCACTGGATGGCCACATAAAGGGTAAATATCTATGGGCCTATCTCATACCATTAAAATTTATTTGACAGGTCTGAATATATAATTATATAAAAATTCTTCAATAATTTAGCATAATAATAACTCAGCTTCCACTGTGCTTTGTACAGACATGAGGTGGGTAGGAGTAATCCCACAGCTCTATCAGTGCATCTCATTATCAGTTTCTGACAGCTGCTTCCTCGTACACTTCATCCTGATAGAGGAGGCAGACAGCTGGTTCAGAATTCCAATTGTGCTTTGTCTAAGGGTGATTGTACAGTTTGCATCAAACATTCAGTCAAGAAATCTCAGTTCTGATTGATTGCAATAGCAGCAAAGGATTTTGGACTAACCTTGTTCCACTCAGATTAGAAGAGTCTTAGGCATGTCCTTCAGTGGGGCAATTCAGGTGAAAGAGTGCCTGGTACTTGTCTGAGAGGAAGGAGTATAAATCCTGTACTTTTATAGCCAATCTCATTCATTTCAGAACACAGATCAACTTTCCCACTGTGCATTAACATAAGAAAATAAGTTAATGGAAAAAAACTACTCATGCTGTTTAGTTACCCAGCATACCCACCCTCAACACAGTCAGTATTATGAGAACCTAATGGCTTAGAGAGATTGGAAATTCATTATATAAAATGTAGTTCAGGGAGGTGGGGCATGATTTCAGAGATATACAAGAAAGAGCAGTAACTACACAAAAAATTAACAGTGCAGAAACAGGGATAGATACCATCCTGATTGAATAAAATTATCATTCTGCAAAATCAGTGTGAATACAATATCATGCCAAGTTTTTCTTTGAAGCAGAGAGCAAATAGCAACTTCTACAGAATTTTACCCTTACTTTCAGGAAAACTCATATGCATGAGCCAACTGTCATTCACCTACTGTCAGCAAGTGGCACATTTGGCAATACCCATCAAAACCTGCAGAGGAAGAACTTTTCCCCAGTGCAGTGAACAGAAACCTTTCTTTCTCCCAGAGTTCATTCCTTGTGACTTTGTGCCCCGTGAAGTTAAAGAGACAGTGGATGAGGAGCCACAGTTCTACTTTGGCAGTGATTGTTATCACCCATAGAGTTCCAAAATAAAACAAATATAAATATCGCCTGGTGCTTGGAGGATGTACATCTCTGTCTACATATGGATGTACGAGAGCTGGGGGTGGGGGTTGTTTGTTTTAGCTTTTGTACTTGTGAACAACATCCAGCTCATTTCAAAAGCACCACAGCTCTAGCAGGGAACACTACCCCCACTATGTTATCAAGGTCGCAGGAAATGAGAGCTGATGAACAGACAGCCAATGTTTTACAAGTGGTGATAAGCCATCAACCCAAATGTTTTATTAGTAACTTTTCTCAAACGATTTTGTTCTCTTAGAGGAAAAAAATCCTGCACCATACTGTACTGTAGAAAAAGGATAAAAGTTAATTTCAAAATAAACTGTCAAGAGTTATGGTGCTAAAAGCATCATTTTCACAATAAAATTAAGCTTTTCCTCATATGAATTATGTTGCCACAGAAACCAGCAACCATAGGATCGGAGACCATTTTCTGTAGAATAGAATTCATGTGACCTTGAGTTTAATCAGTAGTGATGGTATTAATTTAAAAGCTGGGGGAAAAAAAATGTATTCTGCCATTTTTCTGAGAGTTAATAATTTGACAGCTATGGAAAAGGGCCATTCTGTTTCAATAGTGTAATTTTGTAATTTGAACTCCACTGCTGTGAACAGTCTTGGACATAGTAGTATCTTATTAACTTCACTGGAGTTGCTCATAATTGCAAGCACAGCTGACACATCCAGCAGTAAGATTTTGGAAGGCAAAGCTTTTAGCTTAAGAGACTTCAAAACAGATTTTATCTTCTTTTATTTGTCAGAAAAAGAACCCTCCAGATTTAGCTGCGACACTTCAGAAATGATTGCTAATATCCTTTTGAGAGGAAGATAGGGAGATCACTCGAGGGAGTTCTCCCTCAGTAGCTCCATATTCTCTCCCACGCCCTGTAATTTCCACCCTGAGGAAGCTGACAGACATTGGTTCTACCTATGAAATTTCCATAAGTACCAAAGTAAGAGCTATTAAACCCATGGAAGAGAAATTTGATGTTAAATTGGACTCTCATGCTCTACAAATGGGAAAAATTAGGGGATAAAATGGAAATGCTTGAAGGTACACACTCAATATGATATTAAAAAAAAAAAAATCTAAGGGCTAATGTAAGAAATCTTTCTGCTCTGTTAAAAATAATGGTATTTTATGCCATAAGTTAGAGACTCTAGAGGAGGAGCATCAGAGCAGGTGTTTCAGCATAAGTGGTGTTTTTGAAGGAAATGGTGACATTGTAGTTCCTGATATTCCACTTCCACAGTGTGGCAAAAAGTACATCTGACCTGGTGAGCCTGCCAATAGTGACTCAGAAATGTGAGCTGCCTCACAGGAATCAGAGCTGTGCCTGCGAGAGTTTCTCTCTTCCAGCTAAGCATATTCCAATTTCACTGCTATTTCCTAAGTAGACTTAAACTTCTAAGAATCTTACAATTGACTCAATGGGAACAGAATTTACAATGGGTTCAAAACACATCATATGCATATTTTTACTGAGAGTAAAACCATTTTTAAATTTTGTCAAATATGTTCCTTTATGGGAAAAAGATAAATTTGTTTTCATATGCATCTTGTGATATAAAAACACTTCTTTTCACATAAAATGTAAATAGAATAGTTTTTGAATATAATGAATATAATGTATATTTTGAATATAATGTATATTATATGTATCAATATACATATAATTTTTAATCTTATAAAAAGAAGTAGCCTAGAAACATCTTTACAGTACCCAAGTTGGGTAGGACAGCGAGAGTTTTAATAGTTACTGAATGAATGCATGTCCTTAGTGATGAAATGGTTCTTCCTACTGTCCTAATCTAATTTTATTCCAAGAGAAATTTTCCTCCTTCCAATAATGTGCTCTGTCAAAAAGCTGCACAGCTATGCACACACCTTTTTAAGAGCAGTAAACATAAAATGTCCTTACTCTGATACCAAGGATAGATCATAGTAGTGAACTCACCATTAGAAAATCAGACATTTCCCAAGAGCCATCCATTCTAAGCCCTCTCCTGAGATCTGTGTCAATCAGATTTTGCTGTCGTTCCAGTGCAGCTTCAAAACATGGGCTTCATGACATCTTGGAAGTAAATACAAAGCTTTCAGAAACAGCCCCTCTTTGAAGGAACCAGAACCTTTTCACTGATATCTGATGTTTGCAACTTGTCAAATATAGGCAACACAAACCTCTCTTGCACTTACAAGAGATCAGGGGGGATGTCTTTTATACCTCCAGTGGCTATGATTTAGCTTTTCTCTCCCCTCCATGCTTATGCACTTGGCAGAAATTTTCAGGATACTTGCAGATTATTAAAACTATATATAGTATAGATTTTTAAAATGTAAAATCTTTCCATAGTGTGTTCTAATTATAGAATCAGTGGTTTGTAACCTTTTTTTTTTTTTTTTTCCCCATGAGGTGCCTTCTATGTGTACCATGCAGTGCAGAATGCAGATACTCTCCAGGAGGTCCCTGAGGTAAGAAAACATCATATAAAATTTAACACTCTCCTCTGACACTTCAGTAATAACTAATGGCATGAGCTGAAATATGGTAAGAGAGGAAAAAAAGAAAAACAAAGGAAATAAAAAAAACCAACCAGGAGTTCTGACTCAATACATTTTAGCGTAACAAACTTAACACATTTTGAGGCTACATTGAATTAGAGATTTCAGACAATACTTCAAAGTCATTTAACATTCTGGTTCCTGCAGTGCTTATTTTCTTTCCCCAGTTTTATCAATTATCATTTGTGTTGTGCTGAAACACAAGAATGTTTAGAGTTTTATATTTTTTTATTCTTGTTCATTTATTTTGGATGTCCAGTGAAATATATTAGTGCTTTTAAGCCCTGGTGTCCACAGAATACTGTAGCAAGAAGGTATTTATTCTATTCAGTGTTATTGTAAATTAGGCAGATAAAGAACTGTACACACAGAAATAAAGAGCAGGGGTGATGCTTTATAAAACCCAAAATATCCTTTTCATAGAAATCAGTGGTATTTAGAAAGATTTTAGAACCAGAGCAGAGGCAAGACTACACAACATAAGCACCTGAGTTAACATGGAGCTCAAAAAGTAAATATGGAAATACGGATTGGAGGTGAGGGAAATGCTACCTCTATGGCAGCATGTCAGTGAGGCTTTTGATGGGCTGTGGCATTCAGCTCCATAATGTTATTTATGTTTAAAAAGATATTGAAATTCCTGGACTTTAGCAAAAGTAATTATTTTGCATTGCAAAACAGTCTACATTTTGAGAAAGAACAAAACAAATCCTAGTTCTGAACAAAGTTCTAGTTCTAGCTCAGAACTAAAAGAAATGATGGTGGTGGACCAGTTACTCAAGGCTGTATAAGCTTCATCATCAGTTCATCTTTGTAAATCCTGATAAGATTTTCTTTAGAATTAGCAGAAGTTCAGAAATTCAAAGACATTATTGGCTACAAGCACCATTCACTGAAACTCGAGCTGTCTGTACTTCTGTAGAAGCCACAGCAGACAAGTTTAATTATCTGCTCTGACTATAGCAGTCGACAGGTCTACCAGGAATTAAATGTTAAAAATGTTGTTACAGCTTTTCAAAGTATTATCATTGAATTTCAACAATATTCTTTTGGCCTTAAAAAAGCCTACATAGCATTCTCATTTTGTAAAAATGTCTATATCCTGGATTACATTGGGAAAGAGTTAGAGAGTTAACATCTTAATCTATACCTAGAAATTATTTTTATACAAGACTTATTCCCCCTGTTCCCTCCACAGTGCAGTGTGTGTGTGCAGGTTCTCAGAGACAAGCTCTCAGAACCTACCAGTCCATTTTCTTCTCTGAATAGTGCACTTGTCCTGTCATAAACAAAAGATAAAACAAAATGAAAGTAATAATTTTTTTGGCAAGCAGAGAAATAGAAGCAAAGAGATATATTTGAATTATTTGGCCTTTCGCAACAAGCAAACTGTCTAAAAAATGGGACATGTAGTTATGGGATAAAATGTTTTGACACTCAAAAGGACAATCAATGACTCTAGAATTTCTTTAAATACTGAACAGCTTTAATGGAAGTTGAGAAAAAGCTAACCTTGAAGTGATTTGCTGCTTTTTCACAGGCCCAAATTCCTAATGCTTGCAAGGGTAGCCAATCTGTCCATCAAGATCAATAGGAATAACAGCCTAGGCAATATCTCACAGGCAAAGGACAGCAGGAAAGGGAAAGGAAATTATAGTTATGTCCTTTTTTCGAAAAATATTTTTCAGAAGTTTAAATCTGGCCACTGAATCTTCTAGTCATCAACATTTACTAAAGAAAAAAGACAAAGCACAGGATCTAACTTAGCTCTTACAAATGAGGAAAGAAAGAAATCTTGTTTAGTTCAGAGCAGCAGACTATTTAAACAAAAAAAAAAAAAAAAGAGTTCAAAATGAAAAACCACTTGTGCCAAACCAATTCTGACTATGAAAAATTGTCTAAAGCACCAGAACTCTTAACTTGGGATAAATACATTTAATTGTAGGTAGCATATTCAGGCAGACATTTTCAGAGGTAACAAAATTTCAGTGGAATGCATGACTTTATTTCTCATTTCTTTAAAGGTATTTTCCTTAAGTGGTGGGTCAAGATTATTCCAACAAGATCACAAAGTCATAGTTCTGGCAGAAGCATAACCTGTGAATGCATTTGATCACTTGGCAACTACATTTATCTTCATCTACACCAATAATGTGTAGTAATACCAACATATTAGTATAAATGTTATCAGAGAATATTTGGAGACTATTTGCTCAGTATATGTTATCAGTATAAATTTAATGTGTGTCATGTGCATCCTGTTTTCCAAGGAGGCTCACCTGAATGTTATCATGACAGCATTTAGCAGCAAAGTCATTATAACTATGTCTAAGCTCCTTACCATGCAGATGTTACAGAAAATATTTCTATTTAAGACTCAAGCTGAGGATTAATATGACATGTTTTAGCTCACAACAGGTAAAAACATCACAGGTCAAATATAATTTACAAAGAAAACTATGATGGTCAAGCTAGCAAGGAGTAATTTGTTCTAGAGCTACAACTGAACCTCTTTTAAGGTTAGAGTCAAGTCTAAAGTCATCTACTCAGGGAATTATAATATGCCTAGAGGCTTCTAGAAATCCTGCTATGGACTTCTCTTCAGTCTTAAGTGTATAAGTCCATTCTAAAATTTGATTATAAGAGGCTGTCTGAAGCTGAGTATCCTCATGTGAACCTACCCTGGTAACTTCCTGGAACAACAGGACTAATTATCACTAGTTATATATTAGTATGGAGCAAATAATTAGCTATAATTAACAAATATTATCCAGAAAACAAACCCGGTATAATTCTGGTTTTTGCTTGCAAATACAAACCTGCAAGAATCCTAAGAACTTTACAGATGCTATTTTTTGTAATCCTTATATCACCTTGAGGCAGTATTTTCAAGGCAAAAACATGATGCTCCCTGTATGTGTCACTTTTACAGTTTTAGACAGTCAGCCCCCAAACCCTCTGTAGGCATCATTTCACACCTTTGCCATTATGCTACTTACATACTTCATAGATTAGGTAACATTATTAAAAGGATCTTGGTTTGCTGCTTTGAGGCAGGCAAATTGCACTCTAATTTTGGAAATGAAAGGAAACTGAAGCACAGAGAAACTTTCAGAGTTATGTGAAAAAAAAAAACTCAGGCCAAACCAGAAAGACTCACACTAAAAAACATACTGGTTCAGAATTCAATGCATCATGACAATAATTATCAACCAGAACAAAACTTAAGTCCTGTACAGTTCCTCCTCATTCAAAGCATTCAAACAACTCTGAGACACCCAAAAGGAAAAGGCCTTTCCTGCTACACCTGTCAGAGGATCCTAGCAGGAGCTTAGGTCCTATTCTTGCCAGCCAGCTTTCCTTGCTTACCCTGCCCAAAACCTAATCAGTCTTCTCTTGGTCAATGCTGGGTGGCTTTGAGGTGCTGCTTCTTATTCAAACAATTTTCTGCCAATGGAGAGCCTGAAGGAATTAATGCCAACTGGATGGAAAGGGATTTGGTTTTGTTGGTCTTAGAGGCAGAAAAGTGTTACTCTAAACTGAGTATAAGAGGAATTTGTGGTTCAGAAGAAATAGAGTTATAAGATGTCAAGAAAAATATCTAATAGAACTTATGACTGAAATCTGCAAAAATGCAAAAAGGCATAGCTGGGCTTGCATTCCTTAGCATTGATAGCATCCCTTACTGAAGTTTATTCTTGACGAGACACATGTATGTATAACCATTTTTAATGAGACTGCTCAGAGTCAGATTTTAAAATCTTAGAGCTCAAAAAAATAGGACAGGCAGATACATCAGTGTTCTACCTCACCCCTCCATCTGCCCCATAGCAGATGATTGAGGAAAAGGGAAAACCACCTGCACTATACACCACCTTTGGATATTCTGAGGACAGAAGAGCATTTGGGTCACTTCAGGTCACCAGATTGTTAAATATCTTCAAGTTTCTTCCCACTCAATGAAATCAATGGAAGACATTGACTTTGAAGGAATCACAGATTCACAGAATTCTGCAGAAATATCTATTGTCAAGAAAACATTAAAAGAAAAACTAAAATCATCCTCAATGCCATCCGCTCCCTCATTCCCCAAACTCAAAACATGACCAACTGTACTTAACCATTTTTGACAAATCTACAAAAATATTTCCTCCAGTAATGAAAACTCCATAATCTTTTTTGGAAATTCATTCTAGTACTCAATTTTACTTATTAGTAGAAGGTTTTCACAGCATATTCTAAGTTATCTTATCGAAATCCAAGGTCTATATAATCTATGTATTAACTACAGTGAATAAACAGTTGTTTCCAATTACTTAATTGCGTAATTAAATACATACCTGTATCCTTATACATTTTTTCTGATAATTATTTAAATTCTAAATTTGGTTTTCAAAACATTTATTAAAGTTTCAATTTCAAAATGGCTAATTATTTTAGAAACAGATCTTTCTCTTTAAACTAAAAAACTGATATCCCTCCACCATCATATTGCGCTCTAAAAGAAAGGCATCTTATTTTTTTTTACGTTTTTATCAGACACTTATTGATCTTCCATAAGGAAAAGTTCAGAAAGATCTGAGAAAGAAAATGATGTTTATCTTAAAAACCATTTCTGCACGATTCACTTGATTGTGATTGGTACACAGATTGGAACTACAGAAAAGAGTATGCAAAGAACAACAGTGATGGTTCTGTGGTATTGGGAACAATAGGAGGGCTAAACAGCTTGATCTGCTTATTTTATCAGAAAAGGATGAATGGTGCCCAGAACAGGATATTTCAGCACACTTGCAGGAAGCAAACCCACAGTGCAAGGGCTCTGTAGTGCAGAGGAAGAGCAGTGAATGAAAGAAAGCCAAAATAAGCACAGAGAGATAATTAGCCACTGCAACAGTTCATCACTAGCAATGGTGGATTCCTTCCTATCCATCAAAACCTAGAAGTCTGTTGGAAGTCTATGATTTTGGCAACAAAACTGATGTATAGAATTCTGGCAACTCAGAGGTAAAATGGGTAAAATTACTTGATATTCAGAAAGGATCTTCTAGCTCAGAAATTTACTCTACCCAAACTGCAAAAAAGTTAAACCATAACTGAAAAAAAACCAAAAAACCAAAAAA
>VWYO01024956.1:143012-275107 GCA_013400275.1 Rhadina sibilatrix
AAAAAAAAAAAAAACACACAAACAAACCCAGAAAAATGGTTTACAAAGAAACATTCCTAACTCAAACCTCTCACAATTCTGGTTTGTCTTGAGGGAGAGCAAGGGATGAACTGAAGTACAACTTAACGTATTTGTCAATTGCTATTCATGCTTTAAAAAATGTTCAAATAATAAGAATAATCAGACAAAAACATGCTTTGTCCATGATCAAGGGCTTGTGATGCCGCTTTCTGAAGGAAGGAGCTCTGATGTAAGGTTTTCATCTCTTGTTTGCTGTTCAGAGAACTGAGAAGTAAAACATGCAAACATCATAACCTTAGTCTGCAACATAAAACCTTCTGGCAGAACATCAAAGAAGATAGAACATAAAAGTTCCAGATAAGGCTTAAAACTATAAAGCTTGAACCAAAGGCATGAGAATTCACAAGTCTGTTTGTAGAAGAAATATCTCTAATAACAAGCATTGCCTCCACGGAAACAAGGCCTTGAGTCTGGGCTGGATCCAGGGAATGACAAAGGACAGCAGACAGTGAAGGTGCTGCAATTGCTTTTAGAGTCTGAAATATCACAACCCTCATAAGTATCATTTCTTTTAAGGAAAAATACCCCAAACACCTTGATGTGCTTCCCATTCTAATTGCTGAACAGCCTTATGGGGAAACCAGGCAATTTGTCAATAACAAAAGGAAAGGAAGAAAACTTTATTAGAGAACCAGATAGGCTGGCCAGCATATCACAAAGAAAGGCTGCAGAATAATTTTCACACACACCAAATGCTCAAAAGTGATCACCTCATAAACAAAACCTGAGCTCCCAGAGCTCTGTCCCTGCACAGACATCTGCCTCTACCAGCTGTCCCCTAATAACTCACCCAAGAACCCTCTTCCTGCTCAGCAAGAGCAGTGCTGGTGCTCTGAAGGATTCGCAGGATGATGTCTGGGCAAAGGACTCTGGTGCCTAAGCTCCAGTTGTTATACACGATATTTACTAATATGCATGATCATACGTTGAAATATTTGTCTTTTCTTGAAGAGGATGTTCTAACTGACACTCAGTCTAAAACAGGTAATAAATTTGTTCTGTTTCTTTATTCTTGTCCACTCTACTCCTGGTCTAAGTAATTTTTTTTAAACCACTGAAATGATAATTTTATTTATTACCGTAACAAAACCAGTACCCGTTTTAATGTTAATGAATTAGGAAATTCTACAACCACTATGCTAATAGGAAGAAGAGACTAGAAAAAATCTTGACTCAAATCTTTTCTCACACTTTTACTATACATACTCCAATCATTAATTTATACTACCCTGATCCTGCAATTTTCTCTTACCCATAAGGCAGTGTGTGAATTAATCGCCCCTAAAACAAATACCTTTTACTTCAAATTATGGAAATAAATCTTTAAAATTTCATGCCAATGTGAATTTAAATTAGAGAATATTTATAGATGAAGCCTTAATGATTTTCTTTATTCACTCATTCAATTTGTTTTTAAGCAAAAATTCCCAGCTCGCTGGCTTCCCTTTTCCCCAGGTACTCCTGCTGCAAATGTACAGCCCTGTGCTTGTGACACTGCTGCTGTCTCCAGGAGAAAAATGCAATACCCCAGACATTATCTTACGATTTTTCTGCATTATTAATCAACAGAACAAGCAGTGAAAGAGCAATTAAGTTTTTTAGCACAAAGAAAAAGAAAACTAAATTAGGAAGTCAAACAACAAGAGATAAGCAGATTAGAACTCTCATGGAAGAAATACAGCCCAATCTTCTATGACCAAGCTCCAGATGGATGAGTTTGATGTTATAGGCAGAGGGAAGCAAGTCTTGCCCTGTAACTGAAATCAGATATAAACACTTCTTTCACCCTCTCTCATCCCCTTCACAGCACTGCCATTCCCCTTTGAGCCCCTGTGCTTGCCTGGCTGAAGGAGGAAATAAGGGGAAGCAATAATTCCCTGGGATCCAGCAATGACTTTGAACCATGAGTTTTAAGGTAGAACACATTTACCCATGGCATTGAAGCTACCTCACAAGGAAGGGCTTTGTGAGATGAACAAAGGTTCATGGAAAGCTAATATGAAGCTATTTCTTCATTTTGCTAATCAGACCTGGTCACCAAGTCTGGCATCCTGTCATCCAGGCAATGGTGCAGCTCAGAGCACACAGATTATTTGCTCTGTTTCTCATGAGCAAAACCCAGAACTACCACTTTGGTCCCTCTCCACAAACCTCAACAGCCCCACCCATCATGTATCAGACACCTTTACCCTTTGGTAAACATCTTACAAAAATTACAGATCCAAATATAACGGTAACACTCCCTTTATGCTAACACAGACTCAAAAATGTTTTCCATGGATTCAGGAAGGGAAGAAAAAAAAAAAGTTTTGCATTTGGAGTACATTCAGATTTCAGGTTTTTTTGAAGCATGCTCTGAATCTGCAGAATTTGTTTGAATTGCACATGGAAAGAAAAAGTGCTAGAACAATGCATTTTCTATTGCAAATTTCTCATAATGAACCAGCAAAACTCCTTTTCTGGCAGTCTGCAGACTTAGATGAGATATATTTGGTAACAGGTGCCAACACAGCTTCCACTATAAACTTTAATCAATTTAATTGACTAAGTCCTTATTGGCTAGGGAGGCTATTTGAATGTGGTAGAAGGGCAACAAAGTGCTTTAATTGCTTTAACCACAGACAGGGTACTGAGACAGGGACTGAAATGGTGGCTTTAGAGAACAACCTGTTTACTAGCCAGGATCACGTGGAAAGGAAAAAAATCTGTATATGTTTGCATCTCAAGCTGTGCAACCACCTCCTGCTGGAGCTGCTGGGTTCAGAAACCCCAAAAGGCACGACAGCAGCTGCACCTGTTAGAGCAAGGTGAGCACTTTATTGCAAAAAAAGGGAAAAATCTAGAGCAGTGTTGGGTAGAGGTAGAGTCTTTACTAAAAAATACTGGTCACGGGTTTGCTTTCCAAAGCTCAGGAAAAATGAACGTCTGGCTGAGACAGGCAGTTCAGCTGTATTATCTTGGCATCAGTCTGTTTTCAGTTTGCCAGCAATAAGTGAATAGTCCATTCCGCATGTACTGCAGCAATCAAAAAAATCAACTGAGTAGATACATCCTCTATTAGGTATGGTGCTGCCACTGCGTTAGCTCTCAGCAATCTGTTAACTCTGTTAATAGGAGCTGGGATCATTTCAGAGTAGTGCTGTTTTGGCTTCTCACTAAACTTCAAGAAAAAAAGAAAAATGTTTAAAATCTGACATTAATCATTCAACAAAATCACAGCTGATAGCTGATCTGAACAAGATAGATTTTTTAAAATTTTGGAACCAGCTTTCTCAGATCACATCTTTAATTTTATACACAGTTTAGAAAAATAAAATCCTACTGAAAGTTCCATTTAGGTTATGCTGATCAAAAAGTTGAGGACAATATTGACATTTCTAGGCAGATTCCACTGGCCTTTATCAAACATATTGTTTGTAAATCATTGACTAATTTAAAACCAGAAAGTATACCACTACTCCCCAGAAACTGAGCATGCTTTTTCCTGTGTAACATTCCTAATCCCCCAGCAATATAAAACCAGATACCAGCATAAGAAATAATGTGAAAGCAGAAGAGGAGGATGGTTCTGAATTCCTTCTCCTACCCTGTGGCTCTCTTTTATGTTTTGAGAGATCTGGATATGCTGATCCCTCTGTGTCTATGCAGATTCTTATTGTTGTTTCCATGAATATTAAAAACACAGACACAATTCAGCTGATGCATATTCCCAGATTCATAAATAGAACTGAGAGTGTTTTGATCAAATTACTGTTCCTGAAGCTTCCCTCTCAAGGCCAGAAACTTAGTTGTCCAGATTTACAATTCTCTTTTCAATATGAAAGGGTGTCATGGCAAGCTAGGTGATATCCTTTTACAGAAATTCAAAGTGTAGTTTATAAACTAGAATTACATCTATAGAGTTATTTAAATTGGATTTTTTGTTCCATAGCAAAGTCATGCTGCAGAACAAATCTCCCGAGGACTATACACTTCCCAAAGTACCAGCATCCTCCAAATCCCTCATCTACTAAACTGAGAAGACTTTGGCTTAGTTTTCATTTAATTTCTTCACAACTCCTGTCATTTAGACACTTGAAGTTACACAATAGAGAGCCTCTGGAGCTCATGTAACTTTTCAGTCTATTCCCATTGGGATGGAATGAATTGCTCCCCTACACATTCTTCATCTTATTTCAATTTTGGGGCTTTTATTATTGCTGTTCTCAATTATTTTTCAGGTAAAAAAGCCTGGTATTAGGAGATACAGATGTAACTTTTTTATCCTGTTTTAAGAAAAACTTTCAGATATTTAAGTTTGAAGCTGTTCTCCCAGTATAATTTTTAGAGTTTTACTTGCTTTAAATTCAGTTCTGTATCAAACAAGAGGAGTCAATTTATTTTTTTCTTTGTCATTATTAACTCAAGTGAGCTGAGATTGGACTGAGAGAAATGTAAACAAAAGCTGCATAAAATTTCAATACAGAAGCTCATTTAAGAATCAACCCTGAAATTTTGCAGCTAATATATTCATAACTTGGATCAATTCAGTTCAATTCTACTCTTACTTATTTGAGGACAAAAAGCATATTAAACCAGCAACTTCAATATTAGTCACTTCCATTTTTACATTAAAATTATTCTTTTTATTTTATTTCTTCTTTTAATATGATGGTGATAAAAACTGAGAAGCATTTGTGAAATCCTTATAGTGAGTAATTTTTTACTCAGTACAAATTAAAATGGCTGTAGCACTTCATAACAGCCTAAGAAAAATGTGGATGACTCCCCTCTGCTTTTCCTTGCAGACTTACTGTATCCTTTGGCTTAACTGTGATGTTTTATTTTAGCACTCAGATCCAACATATGAAAAGAAAGAGTTGGGTGGATGGTTGGCTGCTCTCAGTCAATGGATCAAAAGCAGCCCTGAGGAGAAGCACTTGGGGTGCTGGGGGAGGAGAAGCTCAGCACAACCCAGCCATGGCACTCCCAGCCCTGAGGGACAAACGTGTCCTGGGCTGCATCCAGAGCACCATGGGCAGCAGGGCAGGGAGGGGGCTCTGCCCCTCTGCTCTGCTCTGCTCAGACCCCACCTGCAGGGCTGAGTCCAGCTCTTTGGAGTCCCCAACATAAGAAGGACATGGAGCTGTTGGAGCGAGTCCAGGGGAGGTCATGAAGATGATGCAAGGGCTGGAGCACTTCTACTCTTGACTGTGAATGGGGGCTCTGTTCAGCCTGGATAGAGAAGGCTCTTTTGAGACCTTACAGGACTTTCCAGTACCTGAAGGGTCAATATTAATGAGATCAATAATGTGAGTCAAGACATGTCCAATCCCATCTGCAGCTTACTGGACAGAAATCTTAGCTAGTTTGTTAATTCACATGTGGGACACCTGGTTTAACCAATCCCAGGCATGAAAAACAGCCACCAGAATCTATTTCTAAGGAGAACTCATACGTTCATAGAGCTCTTCTGAAGAGTCAAATTCCATCCCTATTGCATCAGGCAGCTCAAGTATCATTCAAATCCTACCTCTAACTCTCCCATTCTCAGGTGAAAAGCTCCCTAAGATTAAAAAAAAATGCTTTTGGAAGTACTTCCATGATTGCATGGCACACCAGAGTCTACTGCACACTCTGTGCTTTGAATGCTATCCCACATTTTCTAGCTGGAGTTGTGAATGTCAAGTGGTGCAGGTGGAGCTAATAAAAGGTTGCAATACTGTCAGAAGTGCCATTATTTTTGTTGATTCGTCTGTTGTAGAGCTACTCTAAGCCAGGTTTGTGAAAGGATGAAGGGAAATCAATCAGCTTCCTGCTGCTCTGGGGCCAACAGTTTTGATGCCCTATTTTCTCTACTAGTGTTAGTGTAAGATCCTCTGAGATATACACTGGCTCTGTTTGGAATCATGAATCAGAGTAGAAATGCAAAGGGGTTTGTCACCCTTTATTTGTTTAAATACAATGCTGTCAAGTCAAAATTTAAGCTTCAACTCATCTCATTTCCCAAAGAATTCATGTGAGACACCACAACATATCCTGTGTTAGGTGTAGTATATTCTCTGCCAGCCACAGACTCCAGCATCACAACTCCCATTGCTCCAATTCTAAATTACACTCCCTGCAAAGCAGTCATGAGAGGGTGATAAAGAAGAAAACATGGGCTGTCATCTCAATTCACAGTAAATTGCAAGTTTCTCCCATTTCTTGAAAAAAATCAATGGAACAAAATCACCTCTGACGTCAAAGGACCAGAGCTGGGTAACCTTGGCTGAGGCAGGAGCAAGCTCCTGTCTGCTCCCACTTCCAGAGCAGTAGGCACCAAGCCCAGATTTTCACTGCTCTGGGGAAACCCTCAAGGGAACACGGGGTCTATCCAAGGGCATCCCTTTAGATTATCATATATTGCCCTGATAAATTGTACTTTATCAATTTTTTAGCATTTACCAGATTCGGTTCTCACCTGACAGAATTCTTTGTAAGCCCGCAAGGTCACATGGATTTACATGCCTGGAGAATCAGAGTGCCAGCTGCACCTATCATATGGCAAAAGAAGTTTTAAAAGTACTAATTTCTTATTGCTTGCATTCTCACCTTATTAGAAAAAGAAACCACATTACTTCACGATTAATATAACTGCCAAATCCATGAACAGAGCCCAGTTTAGGGCTGAATTATAAGTCTCTGAGAAGTGAGTTCATTACAAAAGTGCACCATGAGTGGTTTCATCACTCCTCTTTGCAATGCAGCAAACAGCTGCAGGTATCAGCTATTCTGGCTCTTTCGTGCTGATTCAAGCTGCTCTTCCCAGCCTACCCAGGAAGGAATCAAAACCCCCCCGTCATTAACTGAATAATTACTCTTTATAGTGTTATCATTTTTATTGCCTAAATGTTAAATATAACCACCCAACATGTTTTGAAAGAATCACTAAAATTATGAACACTTGCTCACCCTGTCTCAGATACTATTTTGGCTTTCACTAAAAAATACAGTGTTCTCATTTCTTTAATATCTTGTTCAAAATAATACACATAAAGGTAAACTTTCCCTGGTAAATCACAGGCAATAACTACATCAGAATCAACACCTCAGATGAATGAGCATCTGTCAGACATTATCAGGACCAAAATTAAAAAAAAAAAAAAAATAAAGAACAGGACAAGGCAAAATAACTAAATAAAACATTAAAGCAGACAGTAAAATTCTAAGGAGAGGTCTGGAATATCTGGAATGTCAATTTCTGTCCTTGTATCCAAGTACCTGATACTCAAGTAATTCCATGAATTATTATAATCAGAAAAGTAAAAAATTAACATCCAAATGGACAAGCAATAAGGAGAGGGAGAGAGGAAAAAAAGAAATAAAAAGAGCTGGTATGTGATTTTAGGTATGTTACCTAACTGTGAAAATGCTAAACACAGAAATATTTTCTGCCATACTATGAAATTCCATCAGTACTCATTTATTTCCATTGAAAATGCTTGAACATTGGTGGATGTTTAAACACAAATATGTATCATCTAAGCAGTGAAAACATAATCCATGCTTGAATAAATTACTTGTTTCAATATGATATCAGTTACATTTTCCTATTTGGTGTGAAGGTTTCTTGGTACTGCCAGCTATTTATCCATATATAATTTTGGAAAGTGACTTGATAACTACGAAAACATTTATGCTGAAGAGCTACATACTGTAATGTAGTAGAAACAGATTTTCCTTAATGCAAGTTTTAACTGCACATTAAAAGCATTGGAACCACCCATCATATTTTGCTGTTGTTGTTTGCACTTACTGTATAAACAGAACATTAAATTCAAAATAGAAACTAAGACCTTTTTCATTATGTTTCATAGGCAGTAAGAAAAAGGCTTTCCAACTAAGAGTGCAAAATACACAATGATGGAAGGTTAAACAAGATTAACACAGTTTAAAAGCTGTGCCTGAAGTTCCATACCCATGGTGCATCTTTGCCTGATGGAGACAATTTTTTTCACAGAGGCAATTACACCTTCAAAAAGCAGGCACCAGAGCCAGGTGCAGGGCCCAGTGTCCGGCTGCCACCCACCCATGTCACCCCTTCCCCCACAGGGCAGCAAACAGGATCCTTTCAAGACAGGATTAAAAAATGCACACAAGACTCCACATACCTACATGATCAATGAGTAAAATTTCAGAGTACAATCTAGGGCTAAAAGGAATGTGATGCCAATGGGAAAGTTAAGCACAAGGAATGACATCTCTCCCCAGTTCAGTATTTATCACAATGTTTCATTCATGCACGCAAAATAAGCTGGCAGCTTTGAAAGGGGATACCTCAGGGATAGGCAAGGTACTTCCCCCAGGGAAATCACTCCTTTTAAAGCTCAGCTTGACTTTCTGCAAACTTCCAGAGCCCTGGCTGCTGTTGGGGAGTGAAGTATCCGTGGGCCTCTCTGCACTGGCACCATATCCGAGTGTGCCATCTTTAGCCAGTGCAAGCAGTCAAAGCAGTAGCTCTTCAGACGGTTCTGTCCTCTCCACAACAGGAATTGCCATGCCAGGCACATCTCACAGGAGCCCCAAGAGGGCCCCTTGGTCCCAGTGATTTGTCTGTCACCTTCCCTGAGCTGGTTGTTATACCAGCCAACAGGCTGCAGATTGCAGCTCCACTACCCCAGTTACCCCTGGGCCTGCAAAGTCCTTAGCTTAGTGGCCACCAGGATCAAGGTCTTCCTTATCATGCTGATTGATTCTAGTGCTTTTCTTGAAGACCTCACATTATTGGTCAATGGACTCCAGCTATGCATTTTCATCTTTATCATTGTAGCTGACAGAAGAGTTTTGTCTCTTAAATCTAAAATATCTCTAAATCTTAAGAGAAGTGATTTAGAGCCATCTGTGCAGGAACAAAACTAAGGATAAAACCCACCTGAATAGAAACAGTAATGAATTGGCATAGTAATAGGTGATCTATAACTACAACACATCAATAAGATTAGATAAACAGACTGTTATCTTAATGAATTTGTCTATACAAGCAATTCCAGTCTTCCTTTATCATATCTTTCTTGTAAGCCACACATATCAGTTTACACACATGAAGCAGCTATTGATCTCTCTGCAAAAATGTACTTAGATAGGACTTTCAGAAATAAAAACAACAACAACAAAAAGAGGAATACAGCAGAGCTGCCAGAATAGGGAACTGCTGCATTACATTTCCTGTACCCACACACTGGCTATGTTGTTGCTATCTGAAGTGTAAACACTGTTACCAGAGAGAAGAAAGCTGGAATGGCTTTGAGGCACAGGAAGAAAAATATTTCTCCTAAAATTTGCATCATCTCCCTTTCGTAAAATTAAACTAGCTCATTAGTAAAAAAATTAAACAAACAACAAAGATATAAGTATTGAGAACGGTGCTGACTAGCCCTGTCAACAGCCTTTGTGCCTTCCAGGGTTAGAGGAGTTAGCTGTACTAAATTCTGGGATACCATCCCTGCATTCGGATTATGAAGGCTTAATTCACAGCTTGTGAAGGTGTGAAAACAGGCTTCCTCTTCACAGCTCCACATGCAGACCTGCTGTACCCCAAATCTTCATTGCTAGTGAGAAGAGAGGAACAAAACGTAGCTAACACTTTTGTCATATATCTTTTTGCTTCTCCTTAGCATAAAGGAGCAGCAAGGATGATTTAACTTGCTACTTAGCTTCCAAAGCTTCTAGAATATGCTGGTGTCTTCAAATCCTTCACTGTCACCACATTATTACCTATGTTAACATTTGATTTAAATTATTATTTCACACTGCATACATTAAAGCCCCAAACTACATTAGGCTGAAAAGCAGAAAAACTGTATCCACCACCAGTCTGAGCTCTACACCTCAGATCTCTACATCTGCAGAAAACCACCTACACCCTTCCAACAGCTGAGCATCTCATGCTGATGGGAAGTTGGATATCACCATTAAGACTGTTATGCATTTAAAAGCCACACTATGCAATATTCAAGATTTGAAACATTTAACATGAAACCATAAGTCCATGAACACAACCCTAATAACAGCTTCCTTTTCAGACAGCATAAAAAACATATATATATATTTGTAAAAAAATGCATTTCAAAAAATCAAATGTTCAATTGTACAGCTCTCCTTAGGTTTTTTCTACACTTTAAATTACAATCAATTGAAAAAACCCCAACACTCAAAGGATAGCTTTTCTCTAAACCACTGCATAAAATGCAGATTCCACACATCTTATTGCTGGAAGCATGGGATATTAGCAAAACTCAAAGCCAGCTCTCTGTTCAGCTGTACCCATGAGAGTTTGGGGGGAGGGCTGCTTGCACACATCTATTTCATCACATATCCAGAGACCTTTATGTAATTGTTTTATTAATTATTCCTGGCCGTTAAAAAAAAAGGATCTTTAAATTGAATTTCTTTCTAAAATCATTATTGCTTATTAATGTACAATTATCTAACCATTGCCCATTGTTTTCTCAAGTCAAGTTTTCATTAGAACAAAAATGCATGCGTGAAAGGGTTCTTGAAGTGCAGTCAGACCTTTGCATGGGTTTGTGCTAATTACCAGAGATTCTTTTGTTATCAGCCCGGATGTTAATGACAAAAGAAGACAAGTGTAGAGTCTATTTTGCTTGAGCTAATTACTAACCATTCCCCATTCAATTTATGCTCGGAGGAGTACAATAATCATGACACAGTGCATTAGCTGTGTCCCAGGCAGTTTCTGCCGTGCTGAGTGTTAATTGCCAGGACAGATTCCAGTCAGGAATAGCAGTGTCTCAGGCATGTCTGCTCACAAGCAGTACTCTAGCAATTTCTTCTGTGCAGTAAGACAGGCCCTTTTAATTTTTTATGTAGGGGAATACTGGAAAATCTCCTCTTTTGCAGAGGCAAATGGCATTGCTTTCACTGGCTTACAGTTTTTACGATTAAACACTGTACCTAGTTAGAAAAAATTAATGAACCAGAACTAAAGAACAAAGAACATGACAGAAACTGAACAACTCACCTGGGCATTTTTTTAAAGTATATATTTTGGGAAAACATATCAACACAGCTAACTGAGCTGCGTACCTTGCACCAAAAGCAGGGAGCTTAGAGGGCTAGACCTAGGTAGTAAGTCATTTTGTATTATCCAAAACCCACTGAATCTGAAAAGGTTTTAGTGGATTTAGCATTGCTCCAGGGTCTTTGCAATCCTGAAAATGAATGGATTCATGGTAAATCCTCCAAAAATCATTTTGCAGAGTGTAATGAATAGTGATAGATATTTCAAAGTCATTAGTCTCCTCTATCCTGTGCTTTGGTGATATCACACTCTAAACTATAAGCACCTGTTCTATAATGATCTAATGTATCATCAAGTCTGGAGGGGTAAAAAGGAGAAGAAGGCTCATTTCTCCTCTGTGCCCATGCTTCTTTAACAAATGATCTTGGAAACCCAAGTGCAGCCACACAAAGTCTGCTCATAAATTTCTCCAAAATGTCAGATGGCAAAAAATGTACCATCATGCCATCCTAAGAAAGCTCAGACATAAACAAGAAACAAAAGTTTTAGCAATCCTCAATACAGTGGCTGTTTTTAGGATGATCATCTAGAAGATACCATCAGTACAGGCACAAAGAGGCAAATTTGTGTGAAACAATCCACACATACTCTAACAATTCTATCTATTCATTTTCCTGGTCCAGTCTGCAAGATTATTCAATGCACTGATCAACCCAGAATAACACTCTTTGGGGTGATTGACAGGAAAATACCCTGATAAAACAGTGAGTGCTGTTATTAAGTTATTAGATCTTAAAGAAGGTACCAAAGCCTTGTTATTATCTAAATGCTAATGGAAACAGCCAAAAGTGCCTCTTCCACCCACTGTTAAGAAGGAAATCATCTCCTGAGGCAAAATGTTTGAAGTCAGTATTTTGCCACATGCTCGTATCACAGTGCCATGTCATGCAAGATTAGACAGATTCCACAAATCAGCACAAACTTTCCCAAACCAGCAGGAGAACAGCGAGAGCCCAAACTTGTGCAGTGTGATCCACAGCAAGGCGCCTGGAGGACTGGGGCTTTATCCTGCCTGAACACTGCTCACAGCCTGCTGTGCATTGCAATGGTACCATTCAAATGTGGAGAGAGATGCATTCTAATATAGATCTCTCCAGAAAAGCAGCTGCTGCCGCTTGCAAGCCTCAGCACAACTTTCACTGACATTTCACTTTCCAGTTTAGTGCAGAGGCTTGCTTTAATTTAGGAAAAATATACCCAGTCCTGCCCTACAAAACATTATCAGAAAAAAAATTATTTTGTTTCATAAAATTGTTAAATTATTTGCACCTATAAAATGAAGTTAAAAGTCCCACTGTTTTCCCAGGAAAACAATATTTTCTATGGCTGACAGTTCAAAAGCATAGGATTTGTGTTTTTAGCAGTGTCCCATCAGCTCATTAGTAATGCTGGTCTCAGTCACACAATATGACCACATGTTCAGAGTTACAAAGAAATTGAGGTGTCAGCTTAGAAGGCTGATATCTTTTTCTTTTATCTCCATCATTTTCTTTTATCTCCTCTCCTCTCTGATAGAGCAGCAGGAAGTTTCTCTGCACATTTACTTCTGCATCTACAGTCATCAAGCACCAAACTGCTTTTGGTTCCCTTGCTGTAACAGGTGGGTTCATTGACACGCTCATTAATTTGTAACTTAAAAGCAGAGGGATAGAAACAGCTAATTGCTATAGCTGATAGAGGTGGCATTTCCATAAAAGGCAGCACACACACACATCCCTGTAGCTTCATCTTTTCAGTGTGGTACCTCCTTGTTTGATGCAGCTGAACTGTGCAAGGCAGCCCCGTGGTATGAGTTTCAGTATAGCCCAGCAGGGAGGAACATCATAATAAATGAATCATCAGTGCTCTTCCAAGCGTCAAGACCTCCATTTTCCTAATTTACATTTCAAAAGGGTCTGCAGTTTGAAGTAGTAAAGAAATCATTTGCTTTTGCAAGATAAGTGCTTTGCCAAGTAGGAAACTCCACGGCAATTCCAAAAAGTGTTCTGATTATAATTTTTGTCTGTGTTAGAACAGACACAAAAGACTTTAGAATCTCTCCATCAAAAGCTACCCAGTATTGAACATTTCTGCAATCTTTGACCATGCACTGCTCCCATGGAACACTGGGTCAACGTGCTCAGCTGCCTTGAACACTTGGCAAAAACAAAATGTTCTTTAAAATAGATGGTTGTAGGCTACAATACAATTAACTGTGTGGAATAAAAACACCTCCAAGAGGCATTGTCGGCAAGCAGCACAGAATGAGAAGATTATATAAATCTTGTCTCTTGAGATTCCTCCCAGAATTTTTTTTTTTGGGAGAATGTTTTTGGAGCAATTAGCAGCATTGTCCACTGGTGAGCTTCTGGGCAGAAGGAGGAGTTGGTGCCTCCAAGCTACTGCCATCTATTTGAACAGTAAGGTTCTTAACTCTCTCTCTCATATTTCTGCAAGGCAGGACACTCTAAATATTATAATGGCCCATCAGTAATCCTCAAGGGAGGTGAAGAAAGCAGAGGATGTTCTCACACTGTCTCTCACCCACAGAGTCACTTCCTCTCTCTGTCTGGAGCAATGCATTCCCACACCAGGAATGACAATGAAGTGACAGTCAGTACTACAATTTTTCCTGCTCTGTATTTGGGCAGAATTACATGGATCTCATCACAGGGCCCAGCACAATTTATATTTGTTTCTTATTCATCAGGATAACAAAAATTAAGCCTCATAAAACCAACTTTCAATCATTCGCTCTTGGGTGTGACAATTCTTCATCCCAGCCTGCCAGGTTATTATTACATATTCTTCCTATAACTGAAACTCCAAGTAGAGGGGACAGAGATGGCAAAGATTCCTAGAGTTGAGCACACAGTAACATTTCCTAGCAAGTACCTGGCTTTCATCATGCTCACTCAAAGCCTATCATGAGAACAGGTAATTGCAAAACAAATTCATTTCCATAATGCCAAGAGGGATCAAAAAGAGGGTGTTACATTTTAAATTGTTGCTACTAATTCTTAAATTTTCTGTTCTTCAGACACTGTAGCTGCCAGAATTCAGGCTTCTCATTAACTGTATCCAGCTAATTAGAGAACTTTTTGGAGGGAGGAGACAAGAGAACAATCCTTTTAAAAGCAAGGAAGCACAAAATTGAGTGGCTCAGTGATCTCCTTGTAGCCATCTTGTTGACTAATTTTGGAAAAAGGAAAATTTGCAAAATGGGCTGACATTCTGTCCCCCAGATATAGTAAAAGTAACTCAAAGTTGGCTCCCTGTGTCTGGGAGATCACATTATGCCTTCAGTCAAATTCATGGTGTGTGGATTCCTCCTCTCATCACTGTTTACCTGGAAGAGTAATACTCTAATTACTTCACAAATACATATTTGCATACAATGAAGCAATTATGTACATCATTTAGTCATTCTAATTAAAGCTTTCAAATAAAAAATTCTCTTCTAATTTGCAGGGTTCAGATCTTTAATGCCCTGAATGCCCTAGATAACTCTGTGACAATACAATGTTGAGTGGGAGGCAGTATTAAAATTAAAAATATTGAAAAAGATCTAATAATCAAGGTAAACATCTCACGAAAGCAAGTCCAACTTGACAGTAAATCGTACATGACATTCAAATATATCACGTTTAATACATCCAATGAAATCTATCATGATAGCTTGTTCCAATAGATTATTCCTTTCAGGTGTAGGTAAAGAAATTCACCGAGACAAGAGTCATGTTCCTTTTAACGCCATTGTGGCACTCTCTTGGCTTATGCAGTAGTGAATTCCAACACAGAACAGCCTGAGTTTAGCATCCAAACACCTGTTTGGAATTAGGAAAACCCCTCCATACAAAGCATCCTCTTGGGTGGCCTGATTTGAAAGCCGGAGACAGACTACAAAATAAAGATTTGTACATACTTAATTTGGAATCTGCTTAAGATACAAGCCAACATCTTGAAAAACAGAGTTTATAAACACTTCTTCAGGATCTACAAAAGCAGTGTTCCATTCTCATCCTTTCTACCTCTAGAGACAGTCTCTGTCTAAAGAAATGAGCTTTAATATGGAGATGATTTGATGCATGTGAACATTTCTGGCAATTGTTGTTTCCTGGGAAACAATGGCAACTCCCCTCAGCACACAGCAACAGCATCACACACCTTGCTCCTGAGCTTCACCTGGTGCACAGGACCAAGTACTGAATTCACTTAGGAATTAACTGCTCCACTTCAGCCTTTCATTTGCATTATCAAATACATTTAAAGGTTTATTGAGTGTTTCCTTTCCACTGCATCTGTACGTTTTCACATCTGTATTCCAGCTAATCACTATGGCATTATCCCATCATATTTGCATTTGATTATGATGGCACACAGGTGGCAAAACAGTACAAATCAATCAGGAGAGTCTGTTTACACAAGGAGCTGTTTTGTTTCTTCACAAGAAAACTAAGCAAGTATTCTTGGAAAAACTTGAAGTACATTTTAACAGGTTGTGTTTGAATTTTAGAACCAAAGACTGGCTACTCTCAATGTCAGAAAACAAATGAAAAGAAAAATGAAAAAAAAAAAAAAAAGAAAAGAAACAGGCTTAAAAATATTTCCATCTCAAAGCTTTTCATATGCAGGGAAATCTATTCACTAGTTCACTTTGCTTTGTAGTAAAAGAGAAGAATTAAGCTAAAAAAGCTGAATTTTAGAGACTTGTTATATCTAGGGAGACTCTTATGCTGTTTATTTACTACCAACAGGAAAAGCACAATGCAGATCTCCTTGTACACTGTCTTCTGCTCACTGAAAGTGCACAGTACCTACTCTGAAATCCTTCCATTTCATAGGATTGACAGGACACCACAAGGGTTAGATACCTCAATGATAACAAATAAATTTTGTTGTTGTGTATGTAAAAAGGAAAATATATGTTTCCGAAAGCCGAAGCCTAGCTTCTGTTTTTATTCTAGCTGACAGTAAAATGTGGAATTTGGTGGGGAGAGGTGGTGATGGGTTGGCCCATCCTGGAGATGGGATCATTTGAAAAGCTAGGAGATAATGCAAAATGGCAAATCCAGTCTTTGCTCTTTTGTTCTAACTCAGAGAGTGGAAAACATTGTAGAAGCAGTTTATGCACACACAGTATACTCTTAAATCACATCCCATAGCAGATTTGGACTTGAAATTACTGCCCATTTTGCTTTGCATCTACAAATGTGGAAGCTTAAAATAAGTCTTGGCAATTAACAATTCAGTGTGTTCCAGGGTTACAGCTGGTGGAACTGCTTTCAAGTAATTTATCAGCCTTTTAGCGATATGCCCAGTGTTTTTTGAGTATGAGCCCTGCTGCAGCCCCTCACTGTCTGGTGATCCATTCTCCTTATCATGGCAATGTTGTCTTGAGACTCAAAGGGAAAAAATGGACCTGGAATGACATGCACATCGGAGACAGCAAAATGCTTTTCAACTTAGTAAAACACAAGCTTCATTTATCTAGCTCCAGCTTTTCTTTGCATCTCTGAAGTCCCCTTTCCTTAGAAAACAACATAGATTTCTTATTTAAAGCTGGCTTCTGTTGCCCCTCATGTAGTTCACAAGTACTGTATCAATTTCACCAACATGAAACCAAGCTCAAGAAGGTCAGACCTGACTAGGTTTAAATTCAAAATACAAACCCAAATGTACTGATTTCCTTATTTTTTTTAGCAAATGGAAAATTTCATTTTAAAGCAGTGAGGAAATTAAAACTTCTTGGTCTTCTCTACTGCATTATTGTCAAAGCCAATAATGACACATTCCAGTAACTTAAATCTCATAATTCATGAACTTTTGATATGACCCCAGTCCCTCCCAGAGAAAGACATATGGATTTATGGAGCATTGCCTCACAACTGGACATCCACAGCTTCCCAGCAAACCTGCCAGGCTGAGTGCACCACAAGCAGGGAGCTGGGATTCCTGGGGCAGAGCACTCCAGGCAAGCTCCTGCCCATGTCAGCAGTGTCCCAGAGCCAGGGGCCACAGCTCCCCTGTCCCTCTTGATGAAGTCAGCAAGGACCCAAAAGCTGGGAAGCACATTTAATTCAGAGTATTTTGGGACAAAGAATTTTGGCATTGCTAAGGCAATCCAAGTTGAAACAAAATAAATTACTGGGAAAAAAAAAAAAATTCTTCATTTTTGAAGAAATTCCAGAGCTGAGAAAAGCTGAAACAAATCTCCAGTTTATGGATCTGGGAACACTGGGATGAAGTGACCAGGCAGCAGCCAGTCCACACACAGATCAGTGTGAAACCTTTCCCCTCCCTTAGAACAACCAGGCAACAGGGAATAATCTCAGCAACTAGTCATGGAAAAACAGACACTAGAGTGTTTCAGCCATCCTAGATTACCTGCCAGCTGATTTACCTGCCTAACCCACACAGGTCACTCTAGTATGCTCCTCTAAAAGTACATGAGAACAACATTCTTCTCCCTCACCTTTTCCAAAATAAATCCAAGGGGAGGGAGGAAAAGAAACTCATTTTACTTCTACTTCAGCATTGCCTGACTCTACTCCTTACCACATGAGAGTGGAATATATCCATTCACAATAAAAGATCTACAGATCACGGCACCGTCCCTGGTCTCAGTCTGCATTCCTGTCTCTAAGAGAAGTTACAACTGCAACATCACTTCAGTTTGAGGCAGCAGACAAAATAAATAGATTGTTAACAAATGTTAGTACTTTTCCCTGTTTCACGTTGATTATATCAATAAGGACAAATGTTTTGGACTCTGGGGAAGGGAATTTGGACTGTTTGGTTGGAAATCTCATTAAAAGGTTTTCCTCACCTTAGATCATGTTGGAGCTACAAACCTCAGCTTGCTTGCCACAGCTATAATTCAATGGAGCCTGAGAGAAGGGGACAGGGAAAAAGAATGTTTAATTGCTCCTCAGTAAACTGCTCCATAGCATTGTTGCAACAAATCAAAGCTGTTATCGCAGAAGTAGGAAGCTTTTATTTTAAATAATGACAATTTGAGCTTCAAGAACCAAGGGCCTCAGAAACTGCAGCCTCAAATCTCAGTCAGGGTACCTCTGATCTCTTCAAAAGCCCTAAGGATATTTATTCTCTGCTGCTCAAGGATTCCTCAGATAGTTTGGCAGAGACAGCAAAGCAACTTGGTTTTGCCCTCCAAAGCCGTATAATAAAGTGCTAATAAGAATTCCCCCAGTGTGACATCAAGATGCCAGTGTTTCTCTGAGAAAGCTTTTATCTTTGTAGGGCACCATTTTTTTCCTGTATAGACAAGCAGAATGGGATTTTCAAAAGAATTCACTTTAACCTGACTCAGAGAAGAAAGTAAAATTTCTAGTGATTTCAGAGGGACGAGAGGAACAGCTACTTCTGAAAATGCTTCCTGTACTCTATATAGTGTATGAAACCACCACTGATGGAGGAATGCATTAAACATAGCAAAAATATAGCAACCTCCTCAGTCAGAAGACTTAAGTCACATGTCACTATCCAATGGACAGGGACAAAAAATCATGAGCAGAGAGAAAAGCTGGCAGCACTCATAATTGTATCTGATATCACTGTTAAATGAAATCTTAAAAGAAAATTTACAGAAATATAAGAAAATACGACACTGATTTATGTTTTGGACATATTTCCTATGGAAAAAAAAAATAAGATCACAGAACAGAGCACATCTGGGAGGTGCATGGCATTCACTTTCAATCTAATCACATCAGCATGCAATGCAGTTTAGACAAATGTATTAAGCCTAAATGAAAGTGTTCATTAATAAAGACTGAACAGTTGTTTTTTGAGGCAAAGCCATCATGCATTACATTGTGAAATAGAAAATTTATGCTAAGCATTAAAGACAATAAAAAATATGGAGATTGCTTCATTTCTCTTTTCTAAAACTGTCAACTGTTAATAATCTTTCAGAGGTAGAATTACTTCATATATCAAGCAGAAATCTGCCTTAGATTACTGCTTCAAAATGGGGCTTCTAGACAAAATTCTACCTTTGAGTATCATATGGTAGGCCAATGTAAATGTTTTACAGTGGAGAAACTGAGTTAAAAAATGACAAGGTGGACAGTTTCTATTTCTAATGAATATTAATCAATAAATGAACTGTTAAAGCACTTCAGCTAAAAGTTGCTTCAGGAATATAGCAAAAGATATCAGTGATCTTCACAACATAGCAAGATGCTAAAGATGAGAATGGCCAAGCCTAGGATTAAATTTTTATGGCAGGATATACAGGTGAACGTTTCAAGCTTGGCTTAGTGAAATAAGACAATGCAAAAATAGAACCTTCCTGCTTCTGGGAGAATAGTTCATAACAAATCATTCATTCAATTAATTTCACTTTACCTATTCAAAAGTTACTGCAAAACACTTACAATTTTCTCCAAGGTGCTACTTCAATTAATTCACTGTATAATTTCAGTGAATAACTTTTCAGCTGCAGATTGTGACAAGTGTTCAGTATTCATAACTTGAAAAGTGTTGATCAGCTCTGACTGATCTAGGGATGATTGATGTCAGAACAGGAGTCAGCCCTGCCCACAGCCCTCTGCATTTATTCCTCCTGTGTAACCTGGCACCAGCAAACTACTCAAATGCTGAGCTACATCTGATATTTACTTGCAGTAGTTCAAACACAGCTTTACAATGAGCATAAACACCTTTCTGTTTAAACCTGACTGCAGGAACTCAACTTGGCTTGCAGATAGATAACCACACATGGCTAGCTTATACCAAAATGACTGGGTTTTTTTCTGAATGGAAGTAAGTTTGAAAGCAGCTCTGTCTAGCAAGGGTTGATGAAATCAGCATAACTGATTTCAGTAAATGACATCGCTTACTGGGAATAGCCAACAGCCCAGACAGATCCCAAAACAGAACAAGGTTACTGTCTTGCTTCTACTGACAGCTACCAGACCATTAAAAACCATAAGGCCAATCAGCAGTTTGTGGAGAAATCTCATGACCATGCCTTGCCAGAAAAAATAAGCATGATGCAAATACTCCCAAGCAAAAGCCTTCAGCTATTTACTGGTAAGGGCTGAGTCACACAATGGCTGTTTAACTGTTTGTACATATAGGTCTGGGTAACAATACTAGTTATGTCTTTAAGAAATTAAATATTTGTTGCACTGTGCCATCAGCCAATGTGTTTTCCCACTTACTATGCAGCAATCTCGAGTTATCTTTGAGAGTCGAAAAGCAGAGGATTCCACAAAAGAGGAAAAAAATCAAATCAAATCTCCTGCCTGCAGAGCCAGAACCGCCTCCTGTATCCAGTGACACAGAGCCATGCTGCCACTGAGCTCCTCAGACACTGCCTCAATTTGCCACCTCCACTGCTGAGTTACCTGCTCTGTGAGTTTATATTAATGATCTGTTAGTTGTCTTCTCTTTGGCACATGACGCACCAGCTACACCTTTCAACAACTGACCTTTTGTTCCTCAGTCATCTTTCTTCTTTCAGCACTAGATTTCAGTTTCACTGTCATTACTTTATGTTGCTCTGTGCTGCTTTTTCTGACATTCCATTTCCCTGCACATCTCTCACCTGAGCCTCCGTGCTCACCATCTTTAACTCTTACCAGTCCTCCCCTCACTCCTGCAGCTTTGCTGGTCTCCCACACCACAGTTCTTGCTTCTTCGTCCTTCTCACACACAACACCCAACCTGAAATGCACCTTCACCTGCTGGCTGAGCACCAGCCTCTCCTCCTCCTCTGGAGAGGAGCTCAGCCTCTGACAAGCAAATACATTTTATACACACCTTCTTCTACTTATTGCAGATCTCCACATAAAAAATTCAGTAGATCTTCAGGTCAGAGGGCACCATAAGATCATTTACCTGGATCTTAATCTCTTTCCTTATGGAAACTTAGATTTCCCCACATATCAAATAATTTTCCCATATACTTGTCCTTAGATTGTTTCCAGACAAACTGCAACATCAAGAGGACCAAGGATCGTGAGGCAAATAAATGAGTTTAACTGGCAAAAATTCCTGCCTTGCCCTGAGACTGGTGAGCAGTTTGCCCCTGAGAGTGTGAATGTGACAGGTCCACCAGGCCTGGAGGAGCCTGGCTCTTTGTGCACCTGTGGGGCTTGTTAGATATGTGGGGGGCCACTCAGAGGCACTTCTGAAGAAACTAAATCAACCAAACCAGCAGGCTGCTGCTGTGCTGAGTGGCTGGGAGGATGAGTTTGGCTCACACCCCCTGTGTTTGGAGCCTACAGAAGGTGATGCAGGCAGGCTTGAAGAACATGGTTCCCTGGTGGACCATCCCTGCACACAGCTGTCCTCCTTCCATTTTCCATGTATGGACAAAATGTCCTTGGAGATATTCTCCTTTGAGTTGATATGCAATAAAATGTCACAGTGATGCAAGAAACACCACTTTTCTATATGTCACTACAAAGATATGAGCCAAAGCTGGCAAATACAACTGATTTGAAGCAAGAGGCATCTGCACATTGTTTGCAAGACACTGACAGACTTCAAAAATTATCAGTCAAAATAAGATGCTTGAGCAAAACAGCTCAGTTACAGAACAGTGTTCCTCTAGATTCAAAAACGTGTCTCACTTGCAGTACCATTTCACTGGAATTACTGTGACTGGTTGCCAAGAGGAGTTATCATCAGGGTTGCAATGGTGAGACATCACATAACATTCTGGCCCAAACAATCTGCTGTGCAAGTCCTCCAGGACATGGAATATCTTTGGAGTTGCACAGAAGAAAACAGTCATAGACAACATTCAAATTACTTCATAAACCTAATTTTAAGACACTGAGGAAAAAAAAAAAAACCAACCACCAAATGTTTTCCAAGAGTGGTTGCCTAATGTTTTCTGACTGTTAGATGCTCTACAAAGTCTCTGACTGGATAATCTGATAATCTGATAATAAGAGAGGAAAAATTTCAAATTGCATAAATATGTACTTTTTAAAATTTATTATTATTATTATTATTATTATTATTATTAATTCCCTGAAAAACCTTCAGAGGATGGTGACAGATTTTATTTTATACAGCTCCCATTAAAGGCTATGGAGTTACAGCAATTAAATCAACATACCTTTCTAAGTCTTAGGCTAAGAAGTTGAAGCTGAAATTGGCAATATGTTTTAGCTCTTTTCTGCCTCTCAGGTTTGGTCAGTAGAAAATCTGAGATTATTTTTAAGAATCTTTTAGACTGTGGCTTATCCTGAGAACTGGTGACTTTCTTTAAATATGTAAGTCAATTTGCAGATTCAATGGGGATGAACAAAATTAGGGATAAGTCTCAATGGAGTGTTAAGGATGATCTCAGACTTGGAGCATGTCACTGGCATATAGATACATAGAACCATCACAGTCAAACTGACACCACTATTGAGAAAAAGCTTTTATATAATCACTTAGGCCACATTAAAGAAAGTATTTCATCACATTGCTGGACTATTCACAACAAAAACCAGGTCAAAACACTGTAATACATAGGATATTCATCCCTTTCATAGAGTTTAAATGAAGAATGTGATTAAGAATTTAAAACTACAGCACAAGAGATTATTCATTTTGTAACAGTATAAAATACATTGGCTTTGTCACAGAATATTTCATTAAAAGCCGTTTTATAATTAGTTTTACCACAAACTAAAAAAGTCAAATGCAATTGCTTTAATGCAATTAGTCCATCTTATATTTCAATGATGCAAAGTCTTCTTGAGCCATAATAAGATCAAAACAGATTTTTTTTTTTCTGCATTCCCTTTACATCAGTGATTTTAAATCCAGAGTTTAGTATCCAAATTCTGATCAAACTTTCTCTTCCTTTCCTACCAACTCTCATAACATTTGAGTATTCCCAACTCTTACTGTACCAGTCTGAAGTTACTATTCAGTTTTAAGAGGGAAAATAATACACAGAAATCTGCAGTGCCTGTGTAATATTTAGTTTTTCAATCTATTATGTGGTATTAGAACTCAAAAAAAAAGAAGGCTGCTGCCTATTTTAATGGAAATTAGAGAGAAAATTCAAGATGTGACTCACTTTAGAAGAAGCTTGAGCTGCCCTCTTTGCAGTGTTTCTCTGAATATTGCATGTGGCCATGTCAAAACACTGAATTTTAAAACTCTAAGATTCACTTGTTTCCTAGTTTCTATGTGCTTCTATTTCTAACTTAAAAGATAAAAGTATTCAATGAAATAATAAAACCTTATTGATATTAAAAAAAAAAACAAAAACATTGGGAGAGACCCTGTGGATTGTTAAACTATTTTACTGAATAATTCTTCAGGATACTAATCTTATAAGGTTTACTTTGAAAACACTAAGACATGTCTATACTTTATCTTATATTAAAACTGAGGAAAAAAGTCCTTTCACTGCATCTGTATTCTGCTTTATTTCCTCTGCTTTGCTTTGGAATCTACAATACCTCAGAGGCATGGAAGATGATGCTCTCTGTCCCCAAAGGCATTATTATAGCTTTAGAGTAGGCCAGTTGTCTCCTGACACATCCTTATTTTTAGTGTTACGTTTTTGACAATATCTCTGACTAAACACCTATTTGTTTACTTGTTTGCTTGGGCCTAAAACATCAGTGTCTCTGCAAATGCAAACTGAAGTTTGATCTTGATACCTGTTGTTTTATGCCTTTCAAGGAGAAAAATTAGCTTTCCTCCTGTATTTTTCTTTATGAGAGGTCATTTTAAAACAATTTTAGAATGTTTTTTATACTCCACAGCAGCAGCTAAGCTCCATCTCTGCTTTCAGCAGTCCCACTAATTAGAGATACTCAGATTATTCCCCTCTTCAGTGCACAGTTTATAGGCCATTTTCTGCCATCAGTCACACCCAAGCAGCCCATGTTTAACTGCCCTGATTTCTAAAGGACTTTCAATGACATAACTGGAAATAGAATTTATCCATTGTGGTACCTGGCTTCATGATCTGTTTAGGTCTCTGGATATCAGTTAGCCAAAAAGCAATAATTAAGATGTAAAATTGTTTATTCTATTCTGTGCTAGAGGAAGGTAGATCATACATGGATTTTTCTCTCTCCAGCAGTGGCATAAAAATAAAATTATCTTTAAATTAAAGACTTCTTATTCTGACTACACAGAACTGTAGATAAACAACAATCACAGAACAATTTTTCTGTTTTCCCCTGAGCATATAATATCCTGTCACTGATAAATAACCCTCTGAAATGGCAAGAACAAATGTGTATCAAAACTATGGTTTTAATAATATTGTTCAGACTCCTGGCAAATGGGAGAGTCACATGAAGTGACACAGAACTTCCTGAATCCCTCTGTCAAGTGACCATGTGTGTCCTGCAGTGCAGCTGCAGTAAGGTCAGTGCATCAGGTCTGAATCTCATTTAACAAGTACAAGCACCTAAGTGCTCAGTAAGGGAATAAAAGTCAGCTGTGCTGTCTCAAAATCCATAAGGCCATTTGCCTAGAATTTCAGACAGACTCACTGCTTTTATCAGATGCCTCTAAATCTTAAACAAATATGTTGGGTGGAACAAGCAATGGGACATGAAGACACCTTGGTTTCATCAGTAAGTCAAACTACAAGGATTTCCTTGTTCAAACAGCTCCTTATCTTCAGGGAAAGGTTGGAAGAAAAATCCAATAAAGCGTTTCTTTCAAGCTTGGGTTGAACACAGCAGCTAGAAAGAGGAAGGTAGTGTCTGTGTACATGTAGGATACAGGATTTCAAATCCAATTGCAAATAAACTCGTGGTGATGCTTCTCTCATCATACTTAACTGCACTACTCATCACTTTCCTTTAACAAAGAGTAATTCTGTACAAAAATACAGGAAAGATAACCACAGAAACTGTCTCAAACATCTTCAGCTGTACTTTTATAAGTGTGAATGTCTGAAACAATTTGTAAAATACATGTTCCATAAAGCTCCCTCATTGCTTTTCCTATTTTTTTTTTTCTACTGTGTGCTTCAGGCCAGCCTTTCATTTAATAAGTTGCTATCAACCACGAAAACAAACTCTGGGTGTCTTAAAAGAATTGCATGGAGGTAACAGCTGTCTTCACACCTTAATATAGATATTTTAGAAAGACAAATGCAATACAGACAGGAGCCAAGTTGCACAGGTATTTTCATCAGTACAATTTGACTGCTGCTCACATCATTACAGGAGGAACAGAATTTAGACCTTGATTCATTGGCTGGTGTTCCTTACAAGTCACTGGATGGGTCACCTTAATCTGAAAAGAGAATCTCTCTCTTTCTAATGAATTTAGGATAATGGCCTGAATTGTCTTTAAATGATGACAGAGATCTGAGTTAATCCAAGTCCTTATTAGCATAATGACTTTTGCATCCTACTTTACTATATTTAAGGAAAAATCTGTTTATCACTTCTTCAATCTCAAAAGGAAAACCACTGGGGATTACCTGAGATGAAATGTGTTCTGCTCAAGTCTACTGCACTATTCTACAATCCTTGATCTGAGAAATTCCAACTGTTTTCCAACATTTGAGATTAAAATTCTTGAGATAAAATAAATTTTCAGGAAGCTAGATCCTTCTAGCCTAGGAGTGAATTTGGACCAGTGGGAGTTTTGTCTTTATAAGGATCTTGCAGTGAGATGCTTAATTAATTTCTAATCAGTTGCACCATGCTTTTGCTGAGTATGTGTTAATGTGTTATTTTTTTCCCCTGTAATTGTGAATCTTCTTGGTTCAGAGCACAACTGTCATGTCTCTTTGATGTATAATAGATATAAAAAGCCATAAAGGCAAGCCTGGAGCTCTCTGGTTTAACTGTATTTAGGTATGCAACCAAATTGGTTCTCCCAATGTTCACTATGACTGTAGCACTATATATGTAATCTGAAGCCTCTAAAGTAAAACATGAAATTTCTTAGAGATTCTCCAAACTACATTCTAAACTTCATCAAAGCATTGCCTTAAGGAACTAATCAGTTTCAGTGTTATAATCAAGTGAGTCATAATGAATGTGTTCACAATGGAAGTCACATCAGAATTAAAACCCATTTTGCTCTCAAAAAGACACAAACCCCACCCCACTCCCCCTCAAAAAATCCAATCAAAGACAAAATCCACTGGGCCCTAGGCCTTTGTCCCATTACAGAGCACAACTCAAATAATTTTTTGGCAATTTCTCATTGCCTTACCTCATCCTTCTTATCTTCTACTTTACTCTGACAGGGTAGTGACTTTCTTATGAGTTTTTGTGCTATGAATTATTTTCTCTTCTGATTCTTTAAAAGCCTGTTGACTGTAATTTGATGCTACACTCTATAGGGGACAGCACAGGCTTGTCTTTTCCCTTCCTTGCAAATATTTGCCTTCTCTAAAGCAAAGCAAAAGAAACATCATTACCTTCCAATCAAATATTTTTACCACAAGAAATCAGCTTCCAATCTCTGTTATGTTATTCATCATGAATACAAAGTACATGGAGCACTGATATTGATGTCCACCCAAAATTTTACACAATGTGCTTCAGCAACAGAATTTGGCCAATTGTGATTACCTGGAAGGCCAGAATATTCTGAATCTGCCTAGGGGCACTATAGTAAAATAATTGCCAAAAAACAACCCTGCCATTGACACTTGTATCCTAAAACTCAGCAATGGGTTTGTGAGCTGCAGCAGTTTTGCAGTTTTGGCATTTACTACTACTATAAACCTGTGAGAAGAGGAAAGTGGTTCCAGACTTTGGCTGGTAAATTACACTAACACAGAAGACTAAAAATAACCCCAGCCATTCCTGTTGGTTGTAAGTCATTTCATCCCTGATATGCTAGAAAAACATGATTATTTTCACATTTCACTCATATAACAGATGAGATGTGAAATGAGTGTCATGGTTGATAAACACCACAGTGGCTGCTAAGTCTCACGCTATGTAAACAAAAACTTCTCTGTTCACTGTACACAAAATTAACAATAAAAATTACTGTGAAATCTGGGTATAAAACCAAGCACAACTTCAGAGAGAAAAGGGTCATTACAGAGGAAATGAGTTGGTGACAGTAGCTCTCCCAGCCAGCTGCAGCTGTAGGAAGTTACCCATTGACTTTGATGGGAAATCCAGCCTGTGCACAAAATATTGCTTCAAATACTCTAAATCCTTCCCAATTCTAGGTTTAGTGGAACAAAAGAGGAAGCAAGAAAGCACAGAGCTCAGTTTTGTGCAATGCACCTACATGTGGGCCACCTCACAGTGACTTCAGCATAGCTCAAGAGTCTCTGACACAGAAAGGCCTTTCACTCAGAGCTGAGAGAACAGCTCTCACTAAATGCCATCTACTGCTCTCTACTCCCAGCTTTCTGAAATTAAAAGTCTTTCAGAAATGCAGTAGGTCTGCTGCACCCCTGCATGACTGTAATACAGATTGACTAACACACCTGAAAGGATGAGGAAAAAATTAAAAGAACAGAGCAATTGCAAGCACAGGAAAGTGCTTAGTTAACTGCAACCTCCCCTCCCACACATCCCTGTTATAATATAGAACATCTGCTGCAAACAAGAACTAACCTGTTACTAACCAAATTCCAGTACTGATGTATGCATGATTATACACTCCCTCAATCATGGCCTTATCCCCTTAAATGGGGCTGAAATAATAACTCAAAATGCTCAGGTATGCTCTACAACAGGTGGATATTGTTTCAGCTTTCACTAAAACAATGTAGCACTGCATTACAGGTTTATTTGGGCTTGACTGTTCCTTAACTATTGCTACTGAACAGATAGATAAGTAGGGCACTCCTCAGACTAAAACAAAACCAGCTGATGCTGTGTGACTCCAGGTACGTTCTGGGTTCTGCCACACAAATTAGGAAAATACTTGAGTTTGTAGAAGTTTTCAGGAGCCAAAGCAAGTCTTCTGCATTTCTGTAGCTGCTCACTACTGCACTACCCCATCGTGACAGGTTGCTGTAGGAGCAAGGGCTGAGCAGCTGACTGTTGAATGATTGGTCTTCTACAGAGTGCTCTGTGGGGGCCATTCTGAAATTCAAAATTGAATGCTTTCCTTTATTATTGAACAAACGCCGTGGGTCACCATGTGATGACATTCACTTCCATGGCTTCAACCAACACAACTTTCTCCTTACATGGAAGGAGTCCCTACAGGTTCTTTACACTTATTAGACTTAGACTTCCACATTCCCAAAATAAACCAGTAAGAGTAGGAAATAGCTTACTCCTAAACAAACAGCGCCCACAGCCTTTGCTTTTCCACTGTAAATCAGACACCTCAGTGATATATGACTGGATATGGATAAGTGCAATGATTTAGGATCTACAGAACCAAATAGGAACAGAGACACTTTCTAAAAGATACAGAAAGAATTAAAAGCAGATATTGGAAAGATGGGAGAAGGGAAGGGGGGGAAGGAAGTACAATTTTCCACTCAAAAAATTCCAGACCCTCAAACTTCCAACAATTTCTAAATTCTATCCAAGATGAGTGATTGTACATGGAAAGAGCTCTGCAGGAGAGATCTCATATCTTTGCCACTCCCATCCACAGAATTCTCATCATTCATGAATGGGAAGTAAGCCAGCAGAGAACAAGTGCAACACAGGGCACAGATACTTTTTGTTGTGTACATTACATAGGTTTAGGTATGGACAGTTCATATATACAAAGGTGTAAGTGCCTTACTTTAAAGAGCTTTTTGCTCGAACATGAAGTAGCAAAGCATGGAAGCAGTGGTTTTAAAATAATTTTCATTGAAATACACTGCAACCAGAGAAGTTCCCATTAAACAGAACAGAAAGGGATACTGGGTGAAGTAATGAATGGGTACCATTGTTGGTTTGCAAGATGGAGATCAAGAGGTTGGCGTCAGGTTTTTTTGTCTGCTTGGTACAACAGTTTCTTACACTGTATAAATGTGGAGGAAGAAGTGCCTTTTTATAGTCCTTGGATTAGCTTCAGGTTTTCTGTGATGAGAAAAAATTGTTTTCTTAGATGTGCTGCCTGAATTTGCTGGCTTGTGCCGTATAAAAACTTAAGTTTTAAAGTGTGAAAAGTTTTCTGAAAAAAAAAAAAAAAAACAAAAAAAACCACGCGTTTTCTAGGCAGCTTAAAGTGGATCACTTTCCTCTGCAGCATTTACAGAATAAACATGAAACTCTTCAAAGTCTCCCAGAAAATTTCTTTGAAATACCTTCCTTTTCAAATATGTTCTTCTTTCTCTCTAATTCTATCTTTTTAAACAAGCACAATTTACTTGCAAGCAGGAATCTGTTGTATGCTGAACCTGCTGAACCTGAATTTCACAACTATACATAATTATGACAGGTGAATACATTATGTAAGTAGAGGTATTTATTTCAATACAGCCATTTTCAGCATTCTAATAAAAGGACTTCTGAAGCTATGAAAAACTGGTGTCTGATGGAATCTCTCCTCAGTAGCAGCAGTGTTTGGTTAGGCTTGTTAACACTGCTCATGGTAAACATTTAATTTCCTTTTAGTCTTCTTTTTTGTGGTTAGTCAGTACCCATGCAAGGACTCAGACTGAGAGTTCTGGAAAGATAGACTTCCCTCCTTCTGGTAAGTGAAGTGCAGACACTGACCACGCTGTATATTTTGACTTAAAACAGCCCCCAAGGATCCCTGACATCTGTAAGGCAAGCCAGGCCTTACAGACTTCTAAAATTTAACTTCTCCTCTGAGGGAGTCACTGGCTGCAAGAACACAAATTGTGGTCTTTCCCTTCCTTACCACAACTACTTCTGTACTTAGCAGATGACAAGCACCAAAAAAACTTAGCTGTGGGATTTCCAAAAGGAGATAAGTGCTCTACAAACACATATCCAGTGCAACGTGCTATCTCTTGGCAGTCTTTGAGACTTCCTTTTTGGAATTTCAACACTTTGGCATCTAGTGGTATCACTATAAAACACAAGCAACAAATGGCATAGATGGCACAACACCTTTAAATGCCTATTTTTTCCTTCTCCCAAGAAGCAGAACCAAGTATTTGTGCAAAAAGTATGAAGCAGTTTAGAAAAAGGCAATTGTTCAAAAAAAGAATGCTTTGGGTTTTAAGTGGATCCTTTTGAATTTTAGAGCTAAAATGTATATTGTTGTCCTGAGTTACACAAGAGTTCTGTATGGCTGAGAGTTAGAAATTGTGTGAACTCGATTAGTTTTTTTCAGTGCAGACCAAGTCATTTATAAGAAGCTGAAACATTCACACTTGCATTGACGTCAGCAGGCCTGGAGTATGCAGCCCTTTAAAAAAATCAGGACTCTGCTCTGCTGTCTGCATAAATGTTTGTCACAACACTTGGGCCCTATTAAACCCACACAGACTACTTAGAGATAAGAGGCTCTGTATCTTATTAAGCAGTCCTTCCAGCCATGCACTTTTACATTATTTTCCTGTCATTTCTTCAGCCCCTTGAAACTGAGCTGCAGAGCAGAAACCAAAAAAATATACAGTAGCCATTATTGGCCAACAGAATACAACAGCTTTTGTTTCCCTGCAAATTGCTTCTAGGACTGAACAACTTGTTTCCCTAAGTACAATTTACCAGTGTAAATCCACATAGGCTTCAAGAGAGCAGGGCACCCCTCCAGAGGCATGGCCAGTTTTGAAAGCCTTGTTCCACCTTTGTTTATCAGATCTCAATTCATCATCCTTTCAGACAGTCCTGCTTTCCCATGTTTTCCCAGGGAGGGGTGGGATGGCTGATGGGTTATGAGACAGATGATAAGACACACCTGATCTGGGAGTTTGAATAGTTTGTTTAAAGAAGCTCTGTTCAGTTTTGCAGACATCCTGTCATCTGACTGCTGCTGGCACAGTGTGAGTGGAACAGCTGGAATTTTCAAAGCTGCTCTTTATCTAAAATAAATAGGTGAATGTATCCAAAATATATTTCATATGCACCCTGAATATATTTAGATAAAATACCTTGATCCAAATAATTTTTGGTGGGAAAAAACTGCTGGCAAGCATTATATTCCTTCTTTTCCTGGCAACCATGGCTTACTCTACAGCACTAGTAAAAGCAAAAGCAAGAGTCAAACAATCTTTGTACACAGTCATATATTTTCATAGTATCACAAGAATATTTACCGTAATTGTGGGGTATATTAAATTGCTTGATTAATGTTGCATCCAAAGTAGAACAGCACATTTGGCTTCATATGACAGTGAGAAAAGTACTGATATGTCTGCAATCAAGTGCATAACTTTCTAACTCAGATCTAACTATTCAGGCTAAAAGAAGGAAAAAGAACCAAAACACACAAAGATTAAAATTCCTGGTCAGAAGCAGTGCCATCCATAATGCCATAGTTGGTACCTATTCTCAGATACACATGGAAGACATATTACTTATTAAATCTGTGTGAGCCGAGAGCCACCAATAGCATCTGAAATTCAAATCCTCTAGGGAAGATAATATTTACCTTTCACATAAACTGCTGCTTAGTTTTGTCTTTCCTAAAATTTGCCAAGTGAAAGACTTAGAGAAGTTAAACTTCTATTTACTTTTTTTTAAAAAAACCAACTGATGCTAGGGGCTTGAATTTATCTCAGCAGGTGCTAACTGTAAAACCAAGTGGCAGTGCTTAAATACCTTCACTTTAACTGTTTCACTGTTAATCATTCTGGCAGCCACACCAAACCAGTGATTATGAAAAGCATGCACTATTATTTTACGCAAGCAGAGATGTTGAGATAAGAGCTAGTTCTGCCCTGGTTTTACAGCACCAAGATATGATCAGGTGTGGCCTTTTTAACGAGTGTATGATCCCTACTTCCCCAACAGAGACAGGGGAATTATATCCTTTCCCAGGTACAAGATTTGCCTTTGCCACCTTCATGTCAAACCTGGAAACAAACTGCTCCAGTCTTTTTACACCAAAAGACTCCTCTAATGAGCTCTCAAAGCCTGCAACTCCTCTCTTCTTTTTCTGCCACAATTGTTTCCCTTTTATATTTTCCATCTAAAAGTCTGCAGGACCCAAACAATCTGTGCATTTTGTGAATTACACAAGTAAATACAGCAGATATCCAACTTGAGAAACAGGAAACAGAGCCATGTGAACTAAACTGGGCATTGATAGTCTTGGGAAGGCAATTTAAGGGAGCAGCGCAGCACAATCCTGGGACACGTACAGAATCCAGCTGTTATATAACATATGAATCCTGTCCTTATTTCCTAGGATATTTGAGAAAGGTATTCTCCTTCCTCCTCTGACACCACAGTCATGCGTTCTCTGTGTTCACAGGGCAAAACCACTGTCTGGTCCTATGCAAGAGTGGAGAAGGAAAACTCGATTTTAAACACATAGGAAAAGGACCAACTGTTAAATGAAACAGCCTGCAGTGACCTAATTCAGGAAAGCTTTGTCAGGTGATAATCTTTCTCACCCTTTCTGTGTCATTCTCAGAAGTACATAAGTGTTCAAAACAGTTTTAAAACATTCAGAAATGTGAGAGAAGTAGCTGTCCTCCTGGGCAGCTCTGACAAAGATTAGAATTCCCAATATAGTCACTGGTTGCAAAAGTGCTCTTAAGCTGCTGTTTCACTGGGTTCATGTCTGAGTGCCACTAATCAAATTAACTGTGATGGCTGCAGTAAGCTGTTTATAGAGATGAAAGACCTACCAAAAGAAGTTTCTGTTACAGCTTATGAAGCTGAATACTGTTAAGCACATAAACACCCACTGCACAGAAAATCTTGACTTTTTTCTTTCTGCAGCTCCTCACTAGAGGGTCAAGAGTACATAACTGTTCTTGTTAAGTCTTCCACAAGCCCAAAAATCCCTCTTCCCATCATACAACTGTTTTATCTTTCCCCTGGGGAAAAAAAAAAATAAGAAAAAGCATTTATTTTTGTTGCCTCTCTTAGAAAAAAATAAAATGAAAGGTAATAGGAGCAGTAAACAATGATTTAATAGAATAGATTATTACAGTGTGATGGTTGTGTCAAGCTGCAAGCTCTTCCCCATGGTGCAGTTAAAAAATCAAAAAGCAGTCAGGAGTCTGTTCCAAACCAGGGAACTGCCAACCAGGCACTTTTAGCCTGTCAGACTGTTGTGACTTTGAAAAGGAATATCAGGCTGTTGATGTTTGTGGAAAGCGTCACTATGCCACAGGGAAAAAAAAAAAAAAAAAAAAAAAAAAAAAAAAAAAAAAGAGAAGTTAAAAAAAGNNNAGAGATAAGAGAGCAGTTACTGAGATGACACAGGAGGCCCCTCACACACAACCAATTACCTGTAACTACAGCAACCCAGGAAGACAAAGGGAGGCAGCAGACACGCTCTGTGCACAAAGGATGGTGGCCTCAGCTCTTTACCAGGATCTGGAGCACATGCCTGAGGACTCAAGATCTGGGAGCTCTCTGCAATGCCACAGAACTTCTAAAGGATCACTCACACAGGATCTGTAACAGGCTTTCTCTCAGTTCACATCAGCTCACTTCTTTAACTTCATCATCAAAATACTCTCCTTCAGTGTTGGCTGGGGACAGTAATACAAACAAAAAGTGCTGAAAAGATGACTAATTTGTGAAGCATACAGATGTTTTCTAGGAAGTCTTACTAAAAGTTACAAAATTTGTCTTCTCCCTTCATTTTCTCATTAGCATATACGAAATATGTTAAAATATTTCATACCAAAATATCTGTTCTTAACTTGCACAGGTTAAGTGGAATAAAGTAAAATGAAGCCTCAGACTGCTTTGCACTTGCAGGCCTTGCTAAAGGAGTACAAGGTAACTCTGCTACTAATGAGTACCCACTCTGGAACAGCTACACAGCGGGCACAGTGCTGGCAAATCACAGAGGTCCTTCTAAATTAAGTTTGAGGACCCTCCTGACAGGAAGAATTAATTAGTGGTATTAATAATGTCAGAGGTCTCTTCCTTTGATAGTATTACAATTCTCCTAAATAAATATGTAGCATGAGGTTCCTCTGGATTTTAAAGCAGAGGAAATCCTGTGTTCATGTCTTGTTGGCATTAGTAATCATTTGTGTATCCACTGAATGTGCAATCATTATATCTAATGATAATATCACCCAGTCAAGTGATTGCCAAGTTTCTCTATTGTAATCCAACAATGAAGAAAACACTTCATCTTCTTACCACATATTTTCACCACTCTGACATCCTGATATCTTCAATTTTTTCCCTCCAGTTTTAGCTTTTAAGACAGGCAGTGCTAGATTAAAAGTGGTTCTCTGTAGACTTCACAAAAGTGGAGAATATTTTTTTAGTTCAGCACAAATTTGTAGTAACTGATACCTTACCAGAAACTTCTTTTTGAATATTTTGTTCCATAAAATAAATCTGTTCCTATCATTTATCTCAGTAGAATACCTTCTCTGTACTTAAAGAGAGTTTCTTTATGATTCCTGGGTGAATTTATCTATGATTAGAAATATTACAATCAGTTACATTAAGAGATTAGGGTAACTTCTAAATAGAGAGAGCAAATTGGGCTTAGAAAATACAGAAATACTAACAAGCCATCATTTCACCAGTTCAACAGCTATTTTAGAACTCAAATTAGGATAAAAAAGGGATAACAAGAAAATATTTTCATTTTATAAATGATGCACCAGATTAGCCTTCAGTGGTCAAGTACTAAATACTGCAAAAGCATAAATACATAAAAAGAACTAAAGGCTATTAAAGCTTAGCATAGAGAAACATGAAATAACCCAACATTTCCTGATAAAGCTTCCTAGAAACTGCCAGTGTTAATTTGACCAGATAACTTTCAGAGGCAGAATTATTTTTCTGCAATGTAAATAGTCTCTGATGTTAGAGAGCAAACCTTTTCTCCCAGATAAAAGCTGGCTTTTAACAAAGCACATCTTAAGCTTCACACTAGTGACATATTACAATTTGCTTTGAAACGTGGTGTGCTGCTGGCATAGGATGTATCACCCTCATAATAATCAAGCCAGGGAATCCTGCAATGGGGAGCACATTAGTAAAAATTACCTTTAAAGGGCAGTGCTTGCATTCATATGCACAACTGATGTAAAACAGATGCCTTCATGCTTGAGCCCCTATTTTAAGCCCAGACACAAAGCATTTTGTGCCTGTACAATGAGATGTGCTGCACACCAGTCCTGCAGACCTGGCTGCTGTGATGTCTCTGCTGCCTGCCTGAGAGCTGGGGCCAGGGGGGCTGTGCACAGGCCCCAGGGACAGCAGGGCTGGGAGCAGAGTGTGCAGGGCTCCTGCAGGCTGCAACATCCCCACACTCTCTGCCCAGATCTGATAAGCACAGATACACGACAGCTGATGGTGATTCTATCTCTCCTGTGGTGGGGACTGACATGACCTGTCATGAGAAAACACTTTCTTATCTTTACCAATGATAGATAATGAAGTCTTAGTGGGATTTTTAGGAAGAAAGTAGCTAGATCACCAAAGATGCTATTAATACCTGATTTCTTGCCAAGGAGACATACAAAGCCTTACCAGGCAGGCCTGCAGCAACAGCTGCAACAGGAACACCTTGGAGAGGACTTGGTTCTCACACGTCTTCTAAGGCCTGTGAAAGGCCCAGAGAGACCTCTGAGGTTCAGGTACTACCCTTGGCCTCACCCCAGCAGGATGGAGGCAGGAGGAGACAGCTACACTGCTCTCAGTGCTGGCACTGCTGCTGAGCAGGACAAGCCAAAATCACCCACAAGCCTGCCAGACTGACCACACTGCCAAGGTAGGAAAAGAGGACGCTCACAGCACAGCAAGGAGTTGCCTCCTCTTCTTGATCTCCTTCCTCACTTCTGCCACATTATTCAGCAACAGACCACATGGCTGCAGGTATTTCACCCATCACAGCCATGATTTCCCCCATTATGACTCAATGTTGCATGTAGTGGTCCTTTTTTCCCCTGAGAACCTGCACACCTTAAAGATCACAGGATCATCCAAGGCCCCGCTGAATTCAGGTAGCCTAGCCTCTTCCCATTTCCATGCCGTTTTGGGGTTTGCCTCTTAATGTACTGCTGATGAAGTGTATTGGAATCTATACACTCAGCTTTCTCCAGCTTATTCAGTATAAATGATGCTGTTTCTTATCTACAAATATAAATTGTTTTGTTGTTTATGTGTTTTTGTAAAGCGAGTCCTCACTGCACATTGAAAAGCTGCTCTTTCTATCAAAAAGCACGAGGATGTGTCTTGCTAGAAGGAGCATTATCTATTGCCAGAGACACCAGTTACATTTTTTGATTAGGGAAACATGTACCAATACTGTTATAGTTAATACAGCAGTTTTACTACACAGGTCACACAGGAGGCAATATATTAACTGTTCTACTGAGGAATGCAAACAGCACAGAGTGTTTGGATTTCCAGCATCCTTGAAAAGTGACTTTGCTATTATACTAACGATGCCCCAGTGAGTAATCATTTTCAGGTACTAACAACTCTTGAAAATAAACTCTTTCAGTCTAATTATGCTGCTGGATTAGAGAAAACCTTTCAGTGAAGTTTATGGGCCAGATTCTTAGTCTCTGTAAACAGTCATAACTCCACAGGTTCCAGAAGGAGTAATCCAATTTATACGCTGGACCTACCTCTCTCTTCTGTAAACCCTGTATTAAGGGTTATGTAATAATTAAGGATGAAGGAATAAAAAAGCCAAACTCTCTGACTTGATTCAGGCAATGACTTTGCACTTACTGAAATGAGGATGAAGAGAACTAGGCTTCAAGAGATTAGTTATAACTAGGAGATTAGTTCAGTGCAATAAAACCCATTTAGCATAACACAGAGAACTTTCTGCCACATTTTGGAATAATGCATTTTAAATCTGCCAGTTGCCTCTGAAGGTCCCAATCCTGCAAAGCTTACTCATGATTTAACTTTATGTAGTATACATAATCTCACTGAAATCAGACTATTCACAGTGCAGACAGACAAACAGTTAAACTCCTGGATAAATTAAGGGTTAGGGCAAGGAAAAATTCCCTGGATTCTGTGTCTCCTTGAGACTTGACCTATAAACAAACAGGGAAATATTTGGCATTTTGCTCAGTAGAAATAGCCCTGATTTTCAGTGGTTTTGGTTCTACTTCAAAGAAAATCATCTATTCTTTCACAAACAAATGTGATGTTCACAAGAAACCACATAAAGGTCTAATTCTCTATAGACATGTTTTTGATGCTTCTCCAAAATGGAAAAAAATATTCTATCAAAATTGCCAAATTAAGAAAGTATACATAATTCATTTTCATTAATCCGGCTACAGTTCTTGCCTTCCAAACTCATTTGAAGCCTGTGTTCTAGATCAGCAGCACAATGTTAAAGCTGGTTGGAGGCACAGAGCTCTTACATGTCATATACCAAATGACAAAATATTCAATAACTTGCTGCCTTGCTCCAGCAAGAAAAATATTTTTCCTCAACATGAATACGGAGGACTAAGAAAGACGGGTGCTTTTAGCTCAAGTGTGTTTTAGGAGAAATACACTAACCAGAGCCAAGGCAGAAAGCCAACAACTACCAGATCAAGGACCTGAAATTTACATTTAATCAACCTCAATTAGGGACAAGAAATCAATTAACATACTGTTTGTAGAACACTTACTCTGGAAGCATTTTGTATGATGCAACACTGCTAAAATTACCCCCACAGAAATCAGATGTTATTAAGGAAAGTACAATGGCCAAAGAAAATTTGCCACAGAAGTCACTGAAATAGAACAAGGAATTTCTTTATTTGGTTTCCCAAAACTTCAAACGTAACCTTTGATAAGTTGAATGTTTGATCTTTTAGTTACCAGCACAATTTCCTAGTTACTTTTATAAACTGGAGCTTTCCAACTCCTACCTACTCCAGTGATCTCTGCATACTGGCTTATTTAATATTCCCTCAGCTTATCTCAAGTCTCAGTGCAGCAAGGCTTTTTAGTTGCTATGGCCCTAAGCATGGAACATGAAAGAAAAGGATATCTTGGAAACTCATTCTATATTTTTCATTTAAAAACAAGGCCTAGGAGCCTGAGGCATGTCCCCAGTCATTTTCATTTGTTTTGGAGCTCCCACTTACACTTGGGGCATTCCATCTTCACAGGGCACCTCTTCAAATATTCACTGAGACACGCAGAAATATCAAAGAGGTATCAGATCTGTAACTCTGTTTCAGTAAAATAGGATGCCTGCTTGCATGATTAGCAAAAACTGGTCAAAGGGGTCTTGCCCAAAATCCCACGGCCTAGTTTCCTATTGGTCATTGTGGTACGGTGCTCCTAATCCCAGTACTCATACAAGAAGCATTTACTTTCCACAGCACAAATAACTCACAGCTCCTTCAATGCAGCACCATTGCACTAATCTGGTTGTTGTCACAAGCCCAACAAGAGCTGATAAGCACAATATGTTACATAAAGCATGAACAGACAGCGAGAGAGCACTCCATTCACACTCTTTGCTTTTGTTATTCCTAGTAAAAAAGGCATGATATCTTCGTGAGCACCTTTGAATTAATGTGCTTGTATCATCTTAGGCTTGCAGAAAAGGTAAAGCATGTGTAAGAGGTAAGGAATTTAGAATATCTGAGCACAGCTGTTCCTGTCCAATTGTACCACTGTCAGACAAGCATTTTAGATTGGGAGCTGCACTGCCACCAGCTCAGAAACCTTCTTCAACTGAAGACTGAGGTATTGCAGAAATGCAATGACTCTCACACTGCAAAGACACCACCAGGTGGATCAGCAATGCAGAGTGACAAAACACACAGACCACACAAGATGGAGGTGCTGACAGCTCTTCTGGGAGAGGGAAGTTCCTGTGGCAAAGAGACAGCAGCAGCAAAAGAAGCCCCCTCATCCTATATCCTTTCTCCAGGTATAGGGGTGCATGACCACAGTGCACTTCATTCCGCCAGCTCAAACACCTCATCACAACTGCCTGAAGGTGGGGAGAGCTGGACTCATTGATTTTCAGGCCTGAAGAATACAAACAGTGATGAGAAATTACCCTTTCATTTCTGCCAGTGCTCATATTCTAAAAGTATATTGTGCTTGCTCCCTTGGACTTCTCACTTGAAGCACCAGGAATACTTCATTAGTTCAGCCAGAACAATCAGGACATGCTAAGCACTGCTAGTGAGAGAACAGTTCCACTGACTCTGGAGACCCCATTGAAACTTTAGGATCTAATGCAGCCTACACCTCAAGCTTCATGCTGCTGTACCTAAAGTCTCTCTGATATTTTAAAAGCTGGCTCAGCTCTGTGTTGCGGTGCAATGTGTGTAATGGACTTGGGCTCAGTTTGCCCCGGCAGGATGGCACAACCCAAGTAAATTCACTGCCAAGGGAAAAGTGCTATCATCTAGAAATGTGAGGATTTGCTGTTCCCTTCAGAGGTACTCTGACATCAGCAAGAATTAGACCCCACATCTTTCTCTAAATCTCCTCTCCTTCAGCAAAGAATGTTGAATACATGAAGTAATCTAAACACTTAAGACAGTATTTCACATCCAGACTCTGGAATATTTCAACTTTGCCTGGGAGCTTTAAAAGAGCACTAGCTATAAAGATGTAAATATGGGTCCAAAGAAATCTACCAGATATTATACATATGATAAAGGAAAATAATCTCTACTGAATTTAAAATATGCTGTAGGCCTATTTCTATTTTGTTCTTTGCTGTAAAGACTGGCAGACAGGTACAGTGGTATAGCAGAGGAATTGGGAGCCTTTTACTACTGGGGTGCAGAGGTGGTGGATAAGGGTAAAAGACTAATGTTCTCTGTGGTTTTCCACCTCCCAGACAAAAAATGCAGTTCATTCAAAAACATGGGAAGGCTGGTACACAATGCTAAAGATAAAGGTTGCCTAAGATAAAAATTTCTGATAGATAAAAATAAAAGTAACAGAAATTTCCAGCTAATAAAGATATAAAAGTTGAAGAACTTCTGTACAGAGAGAGTGGCTTAAATACATTTTTCACTTCCAGTTTCTGATTATTTGAAAATCTCTGATTTCTGTTCTTTGAAACTAACTGAATACTATGCATAATATTGTAACTTAAAGCTTGCTGGTTTAAAATCATTGTGTTCACAAGCAGTTTTATTGATACTAACATCTAGTTATAATTATTGTAAAGTTCAATTAATAAAGAAAAATCCTGTCCTTGGAAGTCAGCAACATTTTAGATGAGCACAGAAGATGACATTACAATACTACCTTTCTTTGTGAACTCAGTTATGATTTATACGTGCTTACTGTTGTTCATTAAAGTTTCATAAAAAATAATGACTCATCAGTAGAAAATGAAACGGTACAGTGCAAATCTCTTGAAACTTTTCACCTGAATTTCTCAAAGAAACCTAAGTATTACTCATTTGAACTCAGCAATAACTGTGACAGAGATACGAAGCATATGACAGATATTGCTGAGCGCTGTGGAACACGATTCAAAAATTATATAGAACATAACTCAGCAGGTATTACTGCTATGTCAAGTCTACTGCAGCACTCAGGGAACTTCAGCTTCTTCTCCACTGAGAGTTCCTAGTAGTCACGTGCCCGAGCTGTTTAATGAAATAGGGATATTATTAAAGCTGCCAGAAAAAGGAAGATTTCTGTGAGAAGGAAAATATATACTTGGGGTGTTATATGAAATTTAAATTTATAATAAACTCCAGCTATCGTAAATTATGCTCTCTGTTGGGGGAATGCTATTCCCAAGATTGGAATTCCTTAGGGGTTTTTAGAGATATTTTAGGGGCTCACTTTCTTATGCCAGTTTCTCCTCCACAAATACATGTTTGACCCCAATACATGGAACATCTGTGCATGTAGATAAAAAAACCCAAAATGAGACAAAGCTCTTTGGGTTTGTTACCTGGTATTTACACACAACTCACACCATGGCAGATGGAGACCTAATAGGGTCAAGTACTGTGGGCTTTTGAAACAAGGTGAAAGCACTGGACCCCAGCATGCTGAGGGGATGAGGATGTCGAGAAGCCACCCTGGACTGATGTAAATGTGCAGGAGCAGCTAGGAAAGTAGCATCCTACTATTATTAATAATTAAATATAAATATTATTAATAATTAATAATAATATTATTAATAACTATAATTAATAACATTGTAGCACTGCAAGGGTTGTGACCCAAGTGCAGGACCAGGCATCTCACCTTGTTGAACCTCACACCTTCAGCCCATCAATCCAGCCTGTCCAGATCCCCCTGCAGAGCCTTCCTGCCCTCCAGCAGATCCACACCCACCTAACTTGGTGCTGTCTGCAAACTTGCTGAGAGTGCACTTGATCCCCTTGTCCAGATCATCAATGAAGACATAAAACAGGGCTGGCCCCAGCACTGAGCCCTGGGGAGCCCCACCAGTGACCAGGTGCCAGCTGGATGTTATTCCATCCCCCACCACTCCCTGGGCCCAGCCATCCAGCCTGTTTTTACCCAGCAAAGAGAACCCCTGTGCAAGCCATGAGCAGCCAGGTTCTCCAGGAGATGCTGTGGGAAACAGTGACACAGGCTTTACTACAGCCAGACAGACACAAACACAGCCACCTCCTCATCCACTGTGCAAGTCCCCTGGTCATAAAAGGAGATCAGGTTGGTCAGGAAGGACCTGCCTTTCCTATGCCTGTGGCTCAGCCCTTAGTTGTCCTGTCTGTGCCCTGGGATGGCCCTCAGGATGATCTTCTCCCTGGCCTTCCCCAGCACCAAGATCAGGCTGACAGGCCTGCAGTTCCCTGGGTGCTCCTTCCACCTTTCCTGTAGAGAGGCACCCCGCTGGTCACACTGCAGCCATCTGGGGCCTGCTGGGTTGACCAGGACTGATGATAAATGATGGAGAGCAGTTGGACAAGCTCTTCTTCCAGCACCTTCACTGCCCTTGGGTGGGCTCTATCCAGTGCCAGACTTGAGAGCGTCTAAGTGGCTCAGAAGGTCATCACCTACTCCCTCCTGGGTTACAAGGGGTCTATTCTGCTGTTCATCCATCTCTCCCACCTCAGGGGGCTGGTTGCCTGGAGGATAACTGGCTTTTCTGTTGAACTCTGAGGTAAAGAAGGTATTAAGTACCCCTGTTAAGTCTACAGAATGCAAGTAACCTGCAAGGTTCACATTAGTAAGTTATGTGATTTTAAATTATGTTAAAACAAAATTTACTACTTAACATAGCTGGTTTTGTCCATCAAACCTGTATTTCTGCAAAATGGACAACAGATTTGTTTACCAAAAATACTTGTCCTGAAGCCATGTTAATTGACATCTCCCATTTTTATTCTTAAATTGTGTGTTTACATTCTCTATTTAACTATTGTATTTATTGTGCCTCTGCATGACCTGTAGCTAACCAGCTTAGAGTTTCCTGCTCTTCAACAACCAAATGTCCCCATTATTTGACATCAATGAAAAAAACTACTGTTGATCATGTCTTTTAGGTCTCTGAAAAATTTTCTGAATCTGTGCTTTTTTAAAAAAAAATCTTAAATTCAGTAAGTGCTACATCCTTTTTTCTTTCCTAACTGGTGAATATTCAATTTGCTCAAAATCTGCCTCCTGCATGCATGTTCTTGCTTCATTCCAAATATAGGACACAAATCACTGTTGACATTTCTTGCCTCTTTTGCATCACTATTCAGGATTTCACCATCTGTATTGAGAAAAGAATCCAATAAAAGTTTGTTTTAATCCCAATTATATTTTTAAATGCTTTTAAAATTTGTTTTACCCTTTAGCCATTGACATATTTCCATTAGTGTCCTTTATGAGATAAAGTTTCTTTCCAACACTGCGTGTTTTAACAAGGATAGCTTTTGACCACTCTAATATAATATATTATTTAGGCAAGACTGCTTTATCTGACTGTAGTTTCGGTTAAAAATTTTCACACTTTAAATGTGTGATCTAGTCAGAAAGTTTCAGTGGTTTTGAGTCAGAGAGTTGTCACACTCAAGCTTATTCTTTTGCAAAAAGAAAGGGTAGTGAATTGTAATTAGGGAACGTACAAACTTTTTTTCTGAAGGAAATCCAACTGACTTACTCCACTGTGGGCTCAAAACAAAGCTTTACTAAGAAGTTACATTTCAATAAAGCAACTGATGAAATTGTTTAGTACCCCTGCCAGCATTAATCAATTATATGTAGTTATAGCTATTATAAAAAAGGGTTTTCTTCATGCATACCATAGACTGGTGCTTACAGCTCAAATTGCTCCCCAGTGAGGTTTGCTTGGGCAAATCTAACTTAGGAAGGCAGGCTCAGTAAGTTTGGCTGTATGTGAGTCTTACACATACACCTAAGAGCAGCGTTGACAGGAAAACCCTATTTCTAAAACAGTCCAAAGGTGTCAGCCAGCAGATGATCTCACTTTAGGTCACAGCCTCTATGGACACAAAAGTAAAATGTAATTTGATGTCAGGGACTAACCAAAACAACTCTGAAGAATAGAGAATTGAGGTTTATGAGAAACACACTGATATTTGTTATCAGATAATAAAAGCAGTGGAAACAACAAAAATCATCTTTATTCCCATAAAACCAAGCCCATGAGATTATTTCTTCCTTCTTTTTTTTTCCCTCAGCAAGTGAAATGGAGAGGTAAGAAAAAAAAATAAAGGAATGTTTCAATGGAACAGATTGGTTTAAATCATAAACTTCAGGTATTTTGAAGGCTAGAAAAACATCACATTTGTAGTGATACATATCCAACAATCGTCATATTCCCCTTTCTATATTTTTTATGGAGAATTTAGCACTTGCCTAATCCAATAGCCCTACACATGAGAAAACTGTAGAATTTAGAAATCCATTGATGGCTTTTCATCTGTAAAACTACTTGATTGTATGTTTCACTTTAAAATGTATTCACTTTAAATAGATAATCATATCTTTGTATAAAGAGAAACCACCCAGCCTGAATCAGCCAACTCATAACATTCACTGACAAAAGAAAAAAAGCAAATGAAGAGGAAAATAGCTCATATTCACTATACATTGTATGCAAAACTCCATTTACTTGCTTTATGAGGGATTTTTGGAAGGCTTAAAGAAGCTGGAGTGATAGGTTAGTTTTGTATGCCAAATTAACCTAAAATTTGCAATAGGCAAATGGAGCATGTAGTAAGATGTAATACTTTAGTACTAGTTAAGTAGCAAATGTGGCTTATCTATGGACAGATTTTCCACATTAAAAACCCGGGTGGAAAGACAAATCACTGCTTGCTTTTTACATTTAATTTGATCTAATGCACACATGAAAGAAATATGGTGGTAGCTTGGAGAAAATAATAGGTGTTACAGAAAAGGAGATGCTTACTTGAAGAGTATTTCTTTTAAAGTCTAGTGAAAGAGCTGTCTGTGCAGTGTGAATGGGACACTACCAAAACCTACACAGACTATTGTTCCTAGCAGTTATTATTCTGCATTCAGTCAGGTTCTTACAATCTCATTTTTCATCAGTATATGGGGACCTTCTTCCAAAATTCAATCATACTTCAAAAGACAAAGTCTGTTTGCAAAGCTGCTCATACCTTGCCATCTTTCTGAGCGTTCTCAGAATTTCTAAAACATTAAGTATTTTTTTCTTTCATGGTTACTGAAAAAATAGAGAGAATCATGCAGAATTTCTTTTAAGAGAGATCACAATTTCATTTTACTAATAAAACAGTCTTTCATGCAAAAACTTCAAATGAATTTGCCCCAGGACCAACTTGAACTTTTGGCACCCACAATGTTCCTTGTCAAGGAGATCACAGGCCTGCTACCCCTTAATCCTGCTCATCTTGTTTGTTTTGATCCCCACCCATCCTGGCTTCATTCAATGCCCTCCAGTTACTACTGCTGGAAAAAAACAGCAGCAGCCAGTCCCCCTCCACGCCTTGCATGTTGCTAATGATTTTATAGACTGCAATCATATGGCTGTTTGTCGAGTTGAGAGAGCCTGGCCTCCTCACTGACACCAAAGCTAAGCATGTTAACTTTGGTGCTTTAACTGCATCTTGCCTCATCTCATTTTCGTGCATGGCAAATTAAAAAAAAAAGGAAAGCAACCCAAGTTTCCCACAACCAGTATTTGCCTTTTATAAAAATTCTAGAATTTCTAGTAAGTGAAAAGTATCAAGAAAAAAAAAGGAAAAGGAAAGTTTTTCTAATGCATGGGGGATGTAAACAGAGAACAGCCTCTCTACTTTCTTGATGCAATTTCAATAGGACTTTCAATAGTTTCAGCCAGCACTTGTGCCACAATGCAGCAAACACAGTAGAGAGGGCTACTTCTAGAATTAATATTGTATTTTCCTTCCTTCCTCTCTTGAGCATCCTGCGCTTGTCTTTATTCCTTCTCTCCTTCCCAGTTGTTTCATGTTCTCTGAAGACCATAAAAAAATCTTTCACTTAGGCAGATGACTAAAATAACTATTTACAAAAGTAGAAGGGATGTGGGGTTCTGTTTTGGTTTTTTTTTTTTTTTTTTTTTTTTTCCCAAAAATATGATGAACACTGAAATGATCCACCTGACATTACATGGAAGAAAAACTCTTAAAAGGTTGAGGTCACAGGCAGCAAATTTGCTTATTGGACTGCACTTATGCTTTTAGTCATAAACCAGCTTTCAATTTCTAAATTATCTTTAGGTGGCTGTCCAAGCTGACAGCCAAAGGAGAGACCATCCCAGGAGTGAGCTAATTATCTGCAAAGATATCAAAACTTGAAAGGAAAACTGAAAAAAAAAAAATCAGAAAAACGAGAGACTGGCTGTTCATCAGTTCTATTCTTAGTGTATATTTGATGAGATGGTTTAAACACTTTGAAGTGAAAGGATCTTGATCACCACAATGGCTGATGCAGTTAAACTGTTTATGAGGGAGGGAGACATCACAGACAATTCCTATTCACAAGACTGAAATCAAGCCTTCTAAAAATAAAATTATTCCTTTTATCCTTATGAACATACCAATTGCTGACTCTCAGGTAACTGACAAAATGGTTTACAACGTTTCTGTAACAAAGACCATGATTCCATAGTGAAAGGTGTAGTCAGAGAGGGACTTCAAAAAACCCTGTACTTACTATCCACAGAAAAAGGAAAGAAAATAAAGGTTTCTGCTAAAAGCCTGAGTTAATAATGTGAACTCCCTTGAGTAATTTGTAATTCGACTATAAGCATAACTCAAATATAAGATTTGCATGATGCCCTCAAGTGTCATTATTGCTGCTTGATTGCATTAATTAATACATTGCCAGCATCAGCTCGATAATTGCTGGTTCCTGCTTTGTCAATGTTTCCTTAAATTGTAAGTCACTGCAGGATTTTGTGAAAACAAGTTATTGTTATGTTTACTCCAGTAAGCTTATAGTTCACTGCAATTATATAGTAGTACAAAATTTTATATGCAAAAAAATATTTGCATTTTGGGGTTTTCCCCTTCAGAATTTCTGCTGCTACATTTTCAACTGTCATAATCAGTCAGAGAGGATTCTCTCAAGGATAACAAGGCAGGATGGAAAATTCAAACCAACCTCCATAGACAGCAAGATGTCTTTCATTAGATTTGGTAGCACACAGGTGTACTTTGTTCTTTCAACCACACAGATAAATACTTTCATTGTGTATGTTAATCAGACTGGGAAAAGATACAGAAAATGGAAGAGTCAGATTTAAGCTACATTTCTGAATAATTACATCAAGATGTGCCTTACTGAAGGTTTCTTTTTTCCTAAGTGAAAAATATTAAAGAAAATGTACAGTAATTATTTTTCTTGGAGGATGCAAACCTTTATACTGACATGAAAAAGAAATGAACCAGTGTATCTACTATAATAGATATTAATAGGCACCCCAAGGACAGTGGTACACACTGTCTCACAATACTTCAGAAAGAAAGGAAAATCAAAGCAGTTCAGTATAGAGCAAACAAGGCTTTCAATAAGCTCCTTCTATATTAAAGGCTTCAGCAAAAAGGTTCAGAGACCTTCCAAGACAGGGAAGGCATCAGCACACACAATTCCCCTTGGACACAGAGGTTACAGCCACAGTCCTATTGATTCTGATGAGACTATTATGTACTGAAATGAATGCTGTTTGATTCTATGGGACTTTTTTTAGATACAAATTGCTTTCCTTAATTGTAATGTGTAGAATGGAGGTAAGAGAACAGTATTGGATCCTCAGTCTTTTTGTGTAGAGAAAAGAGCAATTTCCTGAGCTGCAGGACTGAAATGTTCCACCCCATCAGGGAGGTAAGAGGTGTTTTTTCATGCTTGATTTTAGGGTGGTTTTGTCCTAATATTATTTCTGAACAAAGTATCCTTCATCTGTGTTAAAAAAAAAAAAAAAGCACTACTGTCATCTTCTAATGTCTTTTAGTTCTTACTGTAACAGTATTTAATTATCCTTTATCACCTGACCTGAGCCCATTACAGTTGATGAAAAAATTTTGTAGGCTTTTGACTAAGCCCATTATAACACAAAACTTCATTTCTCTTTCTCAATCTCAATCTGATATAGAACTACCATACAATTTTAGCAAGTTCTATCCAAGAAAAGACAATTTACTGAGATTAAATTGCATCACACCCATCATATGAATTCTAGATGCACTGACTACCCAAAATCTCAGTTGAAGCTTGTTTAAAGTAAAAACCAGACAAACAAAATGAAGAATTATTCAAGCTATAAATTCAAAAACGTAGCAGTATTTAAAGTCTGTCTGCCTGGTATGAAATGGGGATGAAAAGAACAAGTGTTAAGCAGTGACTAGTGCAGAATATACAAACAGAACATGGGGGTTCCTGTCCATGCTCTAAGCATGAGGAGCCAGCTGTGAGTGGATTGGGTCTCACAGTGCTGATTCAAAGAACAAAGCAAGTCTAACACTCCTCAGCTTCATCCTTCTCTCTGCACAGTTTACATCATCACCAATAAACAATATTGCACAGTAGGAGTCCAGTCAATCTTTTCTTAACCTGTTTCACAGATCTGTCTCTAGGAAACCTAGTATCACGACACACATGATAGCTAATGCTGATTTTTACCAGAAATCTACCCATGGAAGATATTTCCATCCACTCCTATTGCAATTAAAGTTAATTCAGTGATTGTTACAATGACCTTCAAACACCTGGTAAAAGTGATAGATTTTCTGTGCTTGTTATTAAATAAATAAATATATATATATATAACGCCAAACCCTAACCTCAGTTCTTAACACAGAGTTTTCTTTGAATAAATATTTAAAAAAATTAGTTAATTGACTTATTTAACATGCTATAAGAATTATGGAATCCCTCCTGATTTGACATCTTAAATTGGCCACACTTGTTGAAACACCTAAGGCAAACCACTAATTTTTACCACTACTATAGGGCTTCTGCAAAGGAAATGCATTCTGACAGACAAATTACAACCTCAGCTTCTATCAGCTTCTTTTGGGTACTGCAGTCGATATTATGAAATGCTTAAATAACTAAAGGACCCAAACCATTTAGTATGTAACATTCTGACTTGGTAAGAATACAAACATAAAATTCAAGTAAAAATGTTCTTCTCCCTCTATAATGGTTTAGTTCAAGAAGTCTCATTTCCCATTAAGTAAAGAATATAGAATATGCTACATATGTTCTCAACAGTTACTAACTCAAGGGAATTAATGAGTAATAGATCATTTAAATTCAAAAAAACAGAATTTCCCTTTTCAGCCAGCACTCCACACAGATTTGAAATGGTGAGAGGACAGGGAATTGTTTCAATCCCTTTCACTAACTAGATGAGCTCTAACAGGTAAGACTAATTACACCTTTGGTGTGTAGATAACCAAACCTCTCCCTGGCAACAATTACAGCAGCTGCCTGAGACTTGGAATCGTGCCGCTGGAAAATGGGAAACACCCCAGCATAAAGGAAAACCTTCCTTCCTTTTAGGATTTTGCTGCATCTCTAGAGCCTGAGCAGCTGTGCTGCCCTCAGGGGCCCCAGGACTGCATTCCCTGAGGCACACTGCCAGATCCACATCCCCAGGGGGATGAAGTGGCAGGGGGTGGGAAGGAGATTGGTGGCAAAACCCACTAATTGTTGTCTTATCTCTCAGGCTGGAGAAAAACCCTTCGTCAGCCATGGCCTCTACTGGGAAAATTGCCCACACTGTCCCTCTGACAGTGTATTTCTGTATCTCATTTGCTGTTTTGCTTAACACATGCCAAGTTTGAGCATCATCTGCGTTTTAGTGCTTTCTTCTCATCTGGGAGGACCTGTAATTGTACATGTTTCTATTCATATGAAGGATTTAATGAGACACCAATAAAATCTGCTATCAAAAGCAAATATGCAAGCCATAAAGACAAAAATACGTGTGCACCTCGGTTAAATTTCAAACACCCTGAGGATCCATATGAACTTTCACTATGTCCTGCCTTGTGCCTGTCTGAAATAGCATAATACATAAAAATGAACCAGTTAAAACCCATGCCTTTTACTTGCTAAAATCTCCAGGTTCATCCAATGGAAGAGCTTTTACTCTATCACGCCAATGTGTTCCATGTAATGATGGCAACATAGGAACACAACTGTCCTTAAAGCTTCTGACTATAATAAGCAGCGTGTTACAAAAATATCTGTAGCAGGAAAAAAACTCCCTGCACTGATGTTTTATTGTAAATAAAAACAAAGATCATAAAACAAAACTTTGTTAAAACAAACACACAAAAATCCAAATCCCACAAATAAGAATCTCAACCTAAAAACTCTGAAATATTTCATTCCCAAATATTTTTATGGCATTTGCTCATATTTTTCAACTTTTTATTTTGTTCTTCAAGAAAATGAGTGAGTTTTCACAGTTCAAAAATTATCACAAACAGATATATTTCTTATTGGCCCAGTCAATTTTAAAAAAAATTATGGCTAAAAGCAAGTGAATAATGTTCTTACTAAAAAGGTAAGCAGCAGAAAGCTGTGCTGTGGGCAGCCTCTTGCACCTCTGTTAGCTGCTCTGTGATCAGAAGGAAGGCTTTTTCTCTTGGGGTGAACACAGCAGAACAAATGATCTATGCAGAGACTAGCTCTGCTTTGGGAGGTTTTAACTGCAGTATAGGGAAGGGTCCTTGGAAATGATGATCTGTTTACTTAAGGAGCTCATTTAACAGTGAAGTTCCCTTTAAAAGCTGCAGCTGAAATAGTGTTACAGATATGCAAAAATTAACTCCACAACTTGCTTTGGTTTCCAGTAATTCAGAATTTGGAAGCATTTGAGCTACAGAGAAACAGCAGCCTTCCCTTAATAATTGACCAACATGGCCAGCACTGGACATGTTCCCCAGGGAAGTGGTCACAGCCCCAAGCCTGACAGAGTTCAAGTGTCTGGACAAGGCTCTCAGGCACAGGGTGTGACTCTTGGGGTGTCCTGTGCAGGGCCAGGACCTGGACTCCATGATCCTGATGGGTCCCTTCCAACTCAGCTTATTCTGTGGTCCTATGATTAATATATCTGCTAAATAATATTTCCTGTCTTTCACACTATTTCACACTCACAGTATTTCAGGCAGTTTAGCCTCCGGCTCACCCATAAATATTCTTGATAAATCTGTGACAGTCTAACCAATAACAATGAGAAATATTTGACAAAGGAAGGGGAAATTTTGCAAAACACATAGTACAGTTCAATGTAATTTGGTTGTTGTACCGTGACCGGTCAGCTGTGTTTTACGTGGCAGTGTACATTCATTCCCACATGGACTTTATTCCTACTCTACATCTGTACTCCAGCAACATGGAAAGCCTCTTCTGCTTGGAGATCTAATTTAAAAACAGAGCAGATGGTGATGAAAACATAGTATTTTGCTCTTATTGCTAATATAATTTAAAATAAGAAAAAAATCAAAAATAAAGTCCTTGACTCCTAGTGGAAGAAGTATGAAAGCTCCCCGTGATTATCTGGTCGACCTCAAATCCTTCTTTAATAGCTTTTCATTTATGAGTAGACTAAAATTTGACACTTAAGATTGATGATATATACCCTTTTTGGGAGGCTGCTGCTAGACTGACTCTCTTTACTTTCCCATATTGCATAGTACAGAAGAGAAAGACATTTCAAGTTCTGCAGGATTCCAGTTATACTGGCAGTGAAATTGTGATTTGACAAACATGAATTGGATGATATTCCACCACTCATCAGACCTTCAAGAATCTGGGGTAAACACATTAGAAGGGCATTGCCATCAATTGCACAGTCCCACATGTAACAGACAGTTACTGACCGTACTTCTAGAAAGTGTAAAGACACAAATTAAGACATTTCATGAAAATACAATGAGAATGGAGTTCTGTAACAGTCAAAAAAAGTTATTGATACAACACATGCTTCTTAGCTGTCATATCAGTATCTAAACTCCTTTACACTTTTAAAGGGAAAACCCCCTAACTACAAACCTGCATGGCTTCACACATCTTTGCTCGTTCAGGGACTCTGGTGATCTACAAGTTACCAGCTATGGGTCATAAATTTTCTTGTGTGATACAGACTGATAACTCTCATTGTGTGCAAATGACTATATCAGTCCCCTTTCAGATGAGGAGGAAAGTTCTGCCAACTAACCATCTTCTAATCATTTTGTCACAAAAGAAGTCAAAAATAGTCATATAATGGAAAACTCATAATGACTTTTCTACTCTGTGACAGGCACACACTTTTCAGTGTGCATGGGGTCCTTTTTTTGGATCGTTGCAATATAGAGAGACAAATAAGATGTAAAATTGAGATTTTTTTTGGTATCTATAATGCTCCATACTAGTGACATAAGAGGAAAAAGAACATTACATACATGTAGACTTATATTAAGGAGATATTCAAAGTGGAGAATAAGAAACTCATTAGATCTTTGAAACTGTAAAAGGCTAGGTATTCATATATCAAAATATAAAAAAATACACTCTCTGCGTCAGAAATTTAACTTACCTCTCTGACAAAAGTGGCGAAAAAACAGACTAATTAGAAGAAATATCTATAATCAGTTTTCTGAAGAACCTTAGCTACCCAATTTTTTTAAAGAACATCTATAGTACCACATTCTAAATTATACTTTTTCTCCTTACAAAGGTATTCTACTTGTGAGATTTATTCATGAAGGGAGAGGCCCTTGCCCTAAGAAAGGCAAATGACAGAACAGATTAACTCATAAGAGTAAACACTTTGAGAGTTATTCAGCAACTCACTGATTCTCCATATTTTTGTCATGTAAAACAGTGGCTCTGTTCTAGACGAAATCCCCATCCTAGGTACTCTAGGTAGCTTTACAGAAATGCACTTCTCCAAGAATATTTTATTGTAACCATAAATAAGTATTTGTAGAGTACCAGAGATAATTGATGTTGGCTGTGAGTAACTCTGTTAATAACAGCTCCCTCCAATGCTCTAAATAAAATTTATTTATGGCCACACAGGAACCATATAAAACACAGTACACACACTACTGCAGACATCAAAAACTGGTTAAATAAATGGTGTTTCATTTGCATGTGAAGGTAATAAACATTCTTGCATTTGCTAAATTTATTTTTGTCTTACATCACTCTCTGGCTCCTCAGCAGTACATAAGTCTCTGCATCCACATGAGAATTCTAGCATTTCCTGACTCTTCAGAACTCTATATCCCCAGGATTCTTATTCTCTCATACTACCCCTATATTAGTTACTAGTGTTCCTGTATCTATGTTCACTCCTGTCTCTTTTGAATAACATAATTTTTGTTACCAGCCTTCAGGCCTTTCTAAAACCCTAAATACAACATAACAATGTTGACTCGCTTTAAACTAGGGTCAGTAAAGGCACTGGCTTAGTCTTGCTCTGCATCAAAGATACCTTCATGTAGGGTTTACAAAGCTGAGTGATAAGCATTAGATACTGTTACAGATGCCAGTACAATGTGCAGCAGCATGTCATTAGCAAGGATTTTCAGATCTCTGTGTACAAAGAACTGCACACAAGCACCTTGCACAGCCCAAGGCATTAACTTTTACCTGCAGAGCTAAAGCTCTGGAGTTAAAGAAATGAAAGTAACTGTGTAACTAATGTGTGTGCTTAAAAATTTATACGTTACCTTTGAATATAATGTTAATTACATTAAATACGAATTTACTTTTAAACTTCGATAATCATGAAGATTTAAGTCAGACCTCTCTTCTCTGATTTAGCACTCAAAAGACAAAATGTACCTACTCAACCTCAATCATATAATACTAAAATTCATTCTTCAGTCATCACGCCACAGTTTTTCTCCTAGCACAAAAAGCAATTCTGATTTCACTTTTTTTACTAGTGCTCACATTTTTTTTTTTTTTTCACATATACCTTCTACTTAATTTATCCCATGTACCCTTGGTCTAGATAAGCTTTATGCTCTTATATGCATGTATTCAGCAAACTACTTCTACCTTCCTGCATTAAATAGAACCAGAGCTAAAAATCAGCGGAAACAGCTTTGAATCCAGTTAATCTTTCAAACAGCATATCACAGGATTTTGGGTACCTGGCATGAGAAATGCTCCTCACTTGTAAGTGATGTTCTAAGGACGTGTTCACACAAGGAACTGACTTTTAAGAAAGATGCAAATGTAAGGGGCGAGTGCTATCCTGAACAGACTTCTTATGTGAGCACGAATGCACTGAAATGAAAATGCTTCAGAGAGAGCTAAAGAGCTTCCCTTGTAGGTAAACTCTAAGTGAGCATCCCCAGGAGTGAGCACAGGTCCTAGGTTTCTTGATAAGCTGACCATATTTCCAGGGAGACAAATCCTCTAGATCAAATAAGTACCAAGACTTTGGAGGAGCAGATTACATTAAACAGAACCCCAGCAGATAAAGCCATGCACTGACAGAGCACAGCTTCTTGTCAGCTTTAGTCCACATCACAGCCAGCACAAGAGGATCTGAGCCTTCCCCTCTGCTCCTCACTCACTCTGCACCCACTCAACGTGCCAGTGCTGAGGTTTGTGTCCAAATCTGGATCAGAGCTCTTTTTGTGTAAAGATGCCTCCAAAAGGCAGGGCAGGAACAATTGAACGTCGACAGAGGAAACTTCTGAGGCTTCTAGGAAGTGACAGCATCAGCACCTGCTATCCACGAGGTCCCCCAGTCTGATGTCTCCTACAAAACCCACTAAAAGAAATTCATTTCTTTTCAGACCCTCTAAAAGCACAGTTATTTTTATTAATCTTCATTAATATGCATTTAGAATCCATTCTTGGCTCTAATAATTTCTTTTTTGAGATCCTTTCCTTTAGACGCACAAAACAACCAAGTCTTTAAAGAAAACACCATAGATCTTCACTTATATATCATAATTGGCTCTAACACTCTGGACTGTCCTTTCCCTAATCAGAGACGGAGGGAGGCATTCACAAGCAGGCAAAATTGCTGAAGCAGTTGCCCAAAGTCCTAGCAAGGAAGACTAGGGAAATGTTTGACTTTCATCTACTAGTTGTGGTTTAATAATAGAATATTTCACATCCCCTTAGACTGTGAATTTTTTACTTTTCATAAATGCATTCATCTTTTTTCTCTATAGCTTCAAACATTAAACAATTATTTTTTTTCAAAAATGTGTCTTTCTACTTCATGTTCCCTGATATCTGTTTTTTAAAAAGGTTTAAGTAAATTTCTATTTTTGGTCTAATATTCTAAATACTTTCTTTCATCTGCTCTTTCTCTGTACTCCATATACTTTGCTCAATACAAAGATCACTAACAGGCTAAGGCAGTAACTTGATGTGTGTCTCCAAGATACAATTAAGCTAACAGCCTCCAAGAAATCATATCAAATAACATAGGGTCTAAGGGCTTAACATATTAAAAAAAAAACCAAAACAGATTTCTCATATTTACAAGTATATTCTTCTGTTATTTTTGAACAAGTGTCTATTTACTGTGCATAATCTATAATTAGTGCTAGTAATAGAATGCCAGAGAAATGTAGAAAAATATACAAAACATACAAAAAAATCACTCTCTTTAAGAGGAAAAGAAAATGAAAACAACAAAAACCTCTTCAAGCAAATATGAAAGAGCTTTGTCCAAGCTCCTCTTATCTCAGGCTTGGTATCAGCCAAGAAGCACCTCTCCTAAAAAGGCAGATTTTTGGCAGACACAGCAATGCCAAAGCAGCAAACGGGAAGGTCAGAACAAACGCTGCTGAACAATTCATCAGAATCTGGAAAACCAAAAATTTTATGTTCAAAACTGTAAAGGTTTAACAGGAAACATATATATTCTTAAGCACTATGGATTCATGACAATGTTTCCTAAATCTTGCTGAAAGACTACAAAACAAAACATTCCTTCTTAAAAGAGGTTTTCAGGGATATGGAGAACAATATGTGAGGAGCCCAACCCTGCTCAGAGAGTGTTGTAGCAGGGGAAAAATTAAAAAAGCTGAGTAGTTTCAAATGGAATGTTTTACTGTTGAAAAATTCTCCCTTCCTTGAAATAGAAATGTTGAATTTTCAATTTCACATTCTAATGTTACTAAAAAAAAAGACATTTTTATAAAGTTTTATAGCTTTGCTTTTCAGATTATTTTTTGTAATTCCACTTGAATTTTTATTATTTTTTTGTATTTATGTTTTGTTCCTACTAAACATTCAGCTATAATACAAGTATTCTATAGTCCTGTCCCTTTCCAATAACTTTTGATGGTTTTCTTTCCAAACAATAAGTCTAAAAAAATCATTTCTGCTTCACAAGTGCCACTCATGTGGAACTAAACTAAATCACACAACAATTAACAATATGTTAATGAACTAAGCCAGAAGCTTAATGGAGATGAAAAAAGCATTTCTAGCAATTATAGTGAGGAGATTATTTTAAACAAAAGCTTCCTACAGCTAAATACATCACATAAACAATAAATTCCAGTTTGTGATTATAAAAATTGATCTTTATTTGCAATAATTTGCAAATTTAACAAAAGGCAGAGACTAGAAATGGAGCAATTCCTGCTACAGATAAAGTGGAAATGTATTCACCTCATAAGAAGTGGAGCATGGCAACCACAAAGCACAGGGGGTTTGGCAAGTGATCACCACACCTGGTATTATTTAATGGGCAAAATGCAAGCAGAAGGTATGGTGGTTTCAAACTGAAATTAATGAAATATTGGCTTCAGAGAGACCACTATTTTAATACAACAAGAAATGAGTTCTCAAGTTATGAGATAAAAATATACCTGATATTACAAAATCCAGGTGGTTAATACACCTTAAGTAGGTATATATCCTGTTAGCATAAATCCTGTTAACATTAATCTCCATTTTCAGGTACACATTTTAATTCCCCCTCTCTTGCCGAATTGAATTCTACAATTATTTACAAGGAAAAACATTAGGCAAAGAAAGTTTAGGTTAGAAAAATTTATGAATATTTTTTCATCCTCCCCAAATTCTTTTAATAGTATTTAATACTAAAACAGAAACAACACAAAAATTTACGTAGCTAAGAAATATTTAGCTCTGAAAATTACTGCCTTGCTTCCTGTTTTGAACTCCTCATTACAGTTTCTCACCATTCAATCTCTATACATCTCAAAAAGAGCCAGCAGTGGTATCCCCAGCACACAAAGGGTGGGTGACATCTGACTGGGCAGGTTTGTCTGTCTGGAGATCAGAGGAGGAATTAAATTCACCCTTGCTCAAAGAGCAGCTTCACCCACTGCTGCAAAGTGCAGACTCTGTGTGTGACACACATGGGGAAAGGACTTCGGCAACATCTGTGACCATTCCTGGCCACCAGCAACATTCTGCAGTTCACTACTGATACATACAAGCTCATCTGGGTACATCAGTTTCACTGCATTCCCAAAATGTCTTTGATGCCCAAATAACATATTTCTTGCTAAAGACAAGACTATTTCAGCCATTTTAGAGTTGCCATTAATATCATCTATCTTGTTTATTAATGGTCTTAATTCTGCTCAGAACTCTTTGTAAACGTGTTTCTTAGAGTAGTCAATGCATTTGTCTGGCATGGACTTTTCTGTTTGCCTATTGTCCATATGCTCATCAAACCCAAAATATAATTGGCTACATAAGCTTATTTGCATGGCTTCCCATCTGTCCCTGTCAAGTAGACTTTGTTTTATTATTTACTAATGGAAAATTAACCTTCTGTGCTCTTGAAAAATGAATCAGTCACCTCCATCAGGTAATTTACTGTCCTATTGAATTTGTAAGGAGGGCCCTATTACCAGCAAGTCTTTAAGGGAGGAGAACAAGCACATGGACACTACCACTTCCCAGCAGGAACAGCACTGCTCTGCCTAACAGTTTCTGCGTTCTTATAGTTGATTAAGCTTTGTCATTAGAGCATCCACAAGAAACTTCATCATCATTTTGTAATTCAAACTAAAAAAGAAAAAGAATAAATTTATAACATACAAAGGAATTGCCACTTCATGGTGTTATAAAGTCATTCCTGGAATGATGTAACAGTACATCTGGTTAATAAGTACTGAAATGGGATTCCTTGCAATACAAATATCTTTAATAGATTCCCTCTTATTCCTACTAACACTTAACACACATCAAAGTTAGATTTAAAAATAAAAGGTGAAATTTATGTCAGATTGCTTTATAATTTTGCAGCAAATAGGATTTGCTTAATTTAGACTATTCACACCGATTGCAGCCAAACCCCTGACTCCACAGCTTCTGAATGCATCCAAGACAACAGTTGTGCTACATACAGATAGAAGCAGGAGGACAGATATCTCCCAAAGGAAACAGCAAGATCTATAGTTTATCTTATTTTTTATAATTTAATATTATAATCCTATAATTTAACTTTTTATCCATATATAGAGGAAAAGACTTCTTTAAGAGTGAAGGAAACCTTTAGTAACCAACAAGGAGGGTAGGTAAGTACAGCACATGGGAGCAATCCTCATTCGTTCAGCTGGCAGGGAACAGCTTTCACCAGGAACAAAGGTTGATAAGTTAGGCTTCAGCACTCTTGCACAACCCTGTTTTGTGCCAAAATTGAACACAGAAAAGAAGGAGAAATGTCTGCAAACAGAAATTCACTTCCCTGAGGTTTCTGAAAACTGACATGGTGTAGAGCTGTGGTCTCCATTACAGTACAGGTGCTGCCATACAAGGTTATTTAAAAAGCAGCACCACAGAAACAATGTAGTGTGAGGTGTAACACACCACGTCCCTGGCAGCAGAGTCAAACACTGCAAAACTGCTTTGGCAATGAGATTGCAAAGCACGTGAACACTGTCTAAAAGTATGCACATACATTTATTCGATCTACATATATGGGATCAGTAACCTTTACATCTGAAGGATATTTCTTTACACTAAGCAGAAATAATCAAGTCAGCTTTTAATTAATTCCCAAACAGCAAGACTTGCTGGCACATTTACTCAGCTCAAAAGTAGATGATGTCTAGGTCTTGTTACTGCCCCTCATGCTACTATGGGTAAAAACAGAAGTTTTCCATCAAGGCTGATTTGCACTGCAAGGGTATCTTCCAGCAAAGTTGGAAAAAATTATCAATTACCTGTTTCAGCTGAGCAAAAGACCCACAAAAAAAGAATCCATACAGACACACCCCAAACAGCATCAATACATGTTTTCCTGCTATAAATTCAACCCCATTTTGTTATGACACAGAAGCTGACTGGCATTGCTTTTGACTGATTTTGGAGCTTAGGTCAGACTCTCAAGCAATATGGCTCTGTTTCCAATCAAGAGCTTTGGACATAACTAAAGAAACACATAAATATATTCAGATACAAATGGGAAAAGAAAATTGAACATAAATAAGTATGTATATGTATACAGACACAGACACCAGTTTAACTCACTGTTGATAGAAGCCCTTGGGTCCCGTGCTGTCCGAGAAGATGCTGAATACTCAGATGCAGATTTTCCATATTACCAGAAACTAAAGAGTAATTTATCCCCCTCATCTCTTCTTTCTGTGTACCACGGAGGAGGAGAGGAGCAGAGGAGCACTCCCCCACCATTTTAGGCTTGATCTTGCACAACTGAACTGGGATGCAAACACGAAAGTGGCTTCCTTGGAAAACTTATTTGGCCATGGTTTGTGAAGTGACATGGTGCTTTCCTACTCCCCTTCCCAAAGGGTCCTGGGAAGAGGAAGACAGAACTGGTGGCCTGGCTCTGACACTTCGTACCCCGGGAGAAGAAGCAGGAAGAGCAGGGGCTCAGCAGTAACACTGCTTTGCACAGAGGAGCCCAGGTTACCAGTGTATTTTGCATTGTTCAATTCCTTAGTTTTCCAAAAGTTAGAATTTGAACTTGGCTAAGCACTTCTTGGATTTCAGTGTGTATTTACAATATATGGTGTAGGAAACAAATGTGAAATGAAATAAAGAAATTAATGTAGACACCTTAGACAGGTATACCTCCTACTTTCAAACACACAGTTATAGATTTCTGTGAGAGTCCTGTGTGAATAATGGCCAAATAAAAACATTGCAATCTACCTTTATGTGTTTTTATACATTACAATTCATAAATATGCAATATGAACACAAAATATCCTCAGAGACACTACATTCATCCAGAAAAACAAAAAAAAAGAAAGAAACTGAAATATTATAGCTTCTCTTACTTAGTTTTTAAAAGCTGCAGTGTTGTTGGCATACTTGTTTAACATTTCAGAAATTCAATTAAAATACACCTTTTGCATTGTTCCCAGATTTTGTAAGCATGTTCCTTTGAAATACTGGGTGCTGCAAATGGAAGTTTTTATGAATACTGAACACACACCTGAGCACAAATTAAAATAAAGGCACCCTATGGCCAGTGGTACCCAGGCAATGGCCTTGCTTCCAGCCTTTGCCAAGACTGTACAAGACTGCAAATGCCTGATTTACATAATCCAGCTCATTCCCATCTCAAGGCTGCTGATGTGTGATTTGATAATGTTCTGAAGGCTGATCTGGGAGGCTGCCTTGTTCTCCCCAGGGCAGTGCAATCCCTGCTCCATCCGTGTCTGGTCGGTGGCTCCTGCCTGGCAGGTCTGACAGGTCCCTGCCCAGGCTGCAGCAGCGGGGCCGCTGCTGCTCCCCAGTGCTGGCAGAGCCCAAGCAGTAAATCCCAGCTGAAAATCTAACCCAGACAGCTGCACCCCAGAGCAATTAGCAGCTTGTAAACTTGAAGCACTGCGCTAAAGCTAGAGGTGCTAAAGCCAGTGTGAAAGAGTCTGGAGGATTAGATGTGCAGTCTACTTAGCAAGCTTTACTTTGCCACAACAGACTGAAGCTAAAAATCCTGAAGTGATAAATTCCTCAGGATGCTGCTCTAATCAGCGGGGTTTACATAAGCATGTCCTACCTGCAAACTGCACTCAAACATGGAATTATTTAATCAAAAGGAAATTTAAGCGCTTGAAAGGAAATAAAGGTTTTATTATCTGCAGGCAATTGCTGAGTTGTAGCGTTCTCCTTCATTGTCTGGGGGAACTGAGGTGATTCATGAATATATTCTGCTGTCACTTTCACTACAGATGCAAGTTAACCGCTGAAGTATCGGAACAATTTTTATTTTGGTCCTGCTTAACTGCACCATCTTCTCTCAATGTAAGACACGAATTGCCCAAGGAGAATCTATAAAAAACTCAATTAAAATCAGGCCACCAAAATTTCCATGTGACACGCTCATTTTCCTTGTGTTAAAGGTGATGCATGTTCATTGAAGTCCAATAGTAAGGTGAGAAAAATTAGGCCCTTCAAAAATGGTGAATGAAAAAGTTTAGGAAATATGTTCAGGGTATCGTTTAGTGCTGCAGCACAAGCAGCCCAAGAATCAACTGAATGCATTCTATAACAACAACCAAAAAACCAACCAAACAACAACAACAACTTGCAATTGCAACAGACTTTCCAAGTTTGTTGAAAAATAAATAAAAGGCATTAGTGTAGGATTTAATGGAGGATTATTTTAAACACTGCTTTGACAGAAGTTTGGTGGAGTTTTTTTTATATGATTTTTCTTCTAATTGTAAATTCACCTTTGTTGCCATGCTCTTGCTTCAGAGTGGGAAAGTCCACAATATACCTGTTGCTCAAGACTGACAAAAAGACAATTTATGGTCTTTTGCTCATCACATCCAATTAAAGGATAGAGCAGGAAGAGTAAAAGAAATTATCTCAAATTTTTCACATCCTTTAGATGAAAAATAATGAATAGAACACCAGTCTGCAAAGCTTCATCTTATTGAATTAATATTGACTCAAAGGCAAATTCAATGTACTCCATATTTTACTTCTGTATAGATGATATTTATGCTGTTCTTTCATCATCCTGATTTTCATCAAGTCATTGTTTGCTGACATACTCAATTTAGGTGTGATTTTGACTCTCAAATGCTCACATAATCATTGGCCTCCTTTCACAGTCCATTATGTTAACCCAAAGCTGCAAAAACATGATTATTTCAGTCTTGGAGCAGTTCATAGGCATTAAATATTTAAAAGCTTTTCCTTTTAGCTGCTGAGTGACTCCTGAATAACCATTAAAAAAAAAAAATAAAAACACCACCACCATCCAACAGATGCAATTGCAAAAGAATCATTGGCATATGCAGACATTTATTTCACATTCAGTTGTTACCCTCTTTTGGCAGCGACAAAGTGACAAAATGAAGGGAAAAATGAAACACCTGAACTCTGGTATCACAACGCAGATGTTGGATGCAGTGAACGATGCAGATCAGGTCAAGTGTGCCCTGTCTTTGCTGCCCCCAGAGACAATGCCTGGCATCTCTGCAGCTGCAAGGGCAGAGGTTTCTGTGTGTAGCACTGTGACCTACATTTAAGGTGCACATACCCTTTACATTTTCAGTAAACCAGTAACCTGCAATTAACATTTCAAATGCAAAATGTACTGCAGAAGGGCGGTGCTGTTCAACCTACTCTGTCACAAGTAATCATCATTTCCCAGTTCTTACGCCACCAAGGCACATGCATAAAACATATTTCTCTATCTGTTAGCATCCTCAGATTTCTGCCACCTTGCTGTGTCTAGCATCACACTGACAAACTGAAACTCCTTTGACCACACAAGCATAAACAAACATAACTGGAAAAAAACCCCAACTGTATGAACACAAAGGCCTTTTGGAGAAAAAAGAAAATATAGAGGTGTAAACAACAGAAAATTTACAGAGTGTGCATGGAGAGGAAAGGCTGAATTCTTCAGACTACTGGGAGCACTCCCCTTATTCCACCTGCAGCACTGAAAGATCAGACACTGGACAGATAATTCCCCTGTGTTATATAAGGCAGTGGTTTTGGAGCAGAGCTGACAGAAGTGTTTTACCTAATTCATGGGCCAGGTCCCCAACTTTGACTTCTGGGACACCCAGAAGAGGAGGTAAATCAGAGACACCTCAAAATTAAGTCAGGAAACAGCCTGTTCTCATCTGCCCCTGGTATCAGACAGCTTAATCTATTTGGGCAGGATTCTGTTTATTTGCTGTTGATGAAGAAATGGTTACCTGACTGCCTGTAGGACTGAAAAGAGTGACTCTGACTTCCAAGTGAGATTTGCCATCTCCTTGTCACACACCTGCTTCCCACTCACCTGACTGCTGAGTGTTCACAGGGACTCAGGCAATTCTTTTCCAGATATTTGGAGGCACTGGAAGTGCCAGTTGATTCCACTATCTCAGGCCTAACAGCCAGTCCCTGTGACACTCAGCTGGGTAGGAAACAGGTATGGAAGCATAAGCTGAAAACTACTGATCTAACACATCAGTAAAAAATGAAACCATAAAGTCAAACTAATTGAAAATCCTTAAATGCCTTGAAATGCATTTAAAGAAGACAAAGGTAAAGACAATTTGAAAGCAGTCACTAGTGCTAGCAATATAAGGAAAAAATATCACTATTTGTTGTATTGAAGACTTCTGGAAGTAATTTTACTGTGATGCCACCATTGAATGCTCTGTAGAAGTGTTTTAAAACTGGGCTGTTAAACACTTGGATGTTCACTATAACGTTCTGTGCAGATCCTAGGAAGGCTAGTGAAATGATACACTTTAGAGACTACACATAAAAAATTTGATAACCATGAAGTTCAGCAGTGGCTCGGCAGCTAAGAAGAAAAATACCAAAACAAAACAAAAAATCACCAAAAATAATCAGATGGATGAAAGCAGACTTAGTTCAAATATCACCCAGAGGATCTGTGCGATTTTTTTATGTGATTTCTGTGATTTTTATGTGACTACAGTCCCAAAAGTAAGACACTGAGGTGAAATACTTTGTGTTTCCAAGTATTTTATCTTGGAGAATCAGTGAGTTGCTGACCAGGAGACAGAGATTTAACAATTTTCAGGCCTGAAGCAATTTGCTGCATCATCTAAATCACGAGATGTACACAAGAGTAAAAGAAGAGTTGCATCAAAACCAAATATTGACTAGCTATCACATGCAAACATGAAATCTGGAAATCATCATGAAAATTGTAGGCAGAGTATATGATCCAGGAAACCAGGCAGGCATAAAATTGAAATATGGAGAAAAGCTTATTATATTTTTATGGTCTGCTCACATGCCTAAAATAATATTTTACTGAAACTAGGTCAGAAAGCTCAGAATCTTGCAGGATCAAATGCAGACTAAAACCAATATTAGGACTAAAAAGAGAACTGGTGAAGAAATTGGGTTCTGGTTTTGCACAGTGTTCGTGTTTCCAACATATCCAGTCTCTAGATTGGCTCAACTAATTCTACAGGTATCTTACACTTTTAAAAAGAAAATACTTTTTTTTTTTTTTCTCTTGAGGTATATAGATATAATTCCATAAGATTGTCTAGGCATGGTGTTTGGAAAGCAAAAGCTCAGCTAGAGTTGAGATTTAATTACCAAGAGCAAAGAGAGCTTCTACAGCTACACTGGTGGTAAAATATTCACCTTGGAGTTCTCCCTGCTTTCAGCTGGAGATGGGACTGAGGTTCCTTCCAACCTGAATCCTCCTTTAATGTTACTCCTTTTAATACTGACTGTTCCATTAATTTATATTAGCATTTAGTAACATAGCTAAATTAATTTATATTAATTGGAAGTACATAGAAAAAAATATATAAGATTATATAAATAAAGGGAATAATATATGCATGATTCAGAAATAACTAGTGTGTGAATAAAAGTTTAAAATTTGCTTTTTATAAGTGTTCTCTCTTTTGTTAAAGTTCATATCTACAAATTTTGCAGTAATTTGTATTCCATGAATTCCCTAATGACCAATTAATCCAAAATTCATCTTTCATTTTTGCATGTATTCATACAATGCTCATTACAAGCACATAAATCCACTGAGGTCCTTCAGAACCCCACAAATTGATGTGAATTTCTGCCATATTCCTGATGTTCTAAAGTTTCTGCTCACTCTCCAAGAGGACACAACAAAAGACATTTTGATATACAGGGGAAAACTTTTGGCCTATTTTAATCTGTGGGAAAATCATGTAGAAAGTTCTAAGTTACAGTTATAATCAATGTTTTCATTACATTCTGCCAAGGAAAAAAAAGTCCTCTTTGCTTGAAAATGGTCAAAGCACTCATGATAACAGGCAAAGAAACTTCAAAAATATAAACATCCAGAGAAACCTTAGAAATGAAAATTCCTAATAATTATTTTTTAGCATCTGAAAGCCACACCAACACATGTATGACTGCCAGTTAATAGCTTTTTTATTTCTTTTTGGAGCATCTCACTGGATTTTTCTTAAAATTAAAAAATCTTTCTGTTCAAATGGAGCTTAATTTAAAGCTCATTCTTGTTTTATTTCATAATATATACACTTATTTTTATGAAATGAAAAGACAATATTTCACCAATCCTAATTGCAGGAGGCTTGGCTCCTGAGATAAAAGGTTTTGGGAAGCCCAAAGCCCATCGTCAGCACTCCATCTTCTCACAAGATCAGGTCCCAGAAGCCAGTGTGGCAAAAAGGCTTCTTATCAGAGTTCAGCGAATTAGGTGTTAATATTCTAAAAGTGTCTCTTTTTTTCTTTTATAAATGCTTAAATATGTAACAAACTTTTTTATTAATTGAAAAAAATAAAAAGACTCCATAATTTATCTGGAATGCAGTAGAAACATTTCAAATATGGGATTGTCCACTTAATTGGTAACAGAGTAACTCACTTCATGCAAAAAAAAAAAAAAAAATAAAAGGTTCATATACAGTTGACTTTCTTATCCTCAAAGAAAACTGGGGGCAGTAGCTACGAGATTCTCAAGATCCTGATCAGCTGCCCACAAAACAGAGGCACGGGCAGTTACGTACCAACCATAGCAAAATCGTTCTTCATGTAAATCCTAAAAACCTTGCAACTGGTACCGTGAAGCACAAACTTCATTTTCTTAAGACTGCAATTTATGAGTAAAAAAAGTTTTTCCTGTTAATTAAGTGTTAATTCTGATCCCATCACAGTCACTAGCTGGTTTTCTTTTGAAGCTGCTGCACTGCATTGAGCAGAATAAAAACTCCTGGAGCTCACAGGAGGGAGAACTGAGACCTCCCCATCCTTGGCTGGCCTAAGACACAGCAGCCTTTTCATCTGAACTGCATGTTACAGCTCAGAAGTGTCAAAAAGAGGTCAAAAAAGAAATGCATTGATACCACATGCATTGTCCTGTGGTGCAGTACATGGAACTGGAAGCCACAACTTAAGCACCACTGACAATTAATAACTTTCAGTATCTGGAGTTCCGCTGATGACGCCTTTGTTTTGCTTCCAGTGCATTCTGTCAAATGAAAAAGCATGTGAAGCAAGCCATGAAGTCCAAAGACAAAGATGACAAAAGTAACCTCTTGGATCTGTATTAGGGGGCAAAGCAGTTGTTGAACTTTTTTCTTCCTCATCTTGCTCAGGGCAAGAGACCAAAAAAGTAAATAGTAAAGAGCTTCCTTTATTCAGACTCAATAATTTGAGTCCAAATCTGACTTGCACTTGAGCAAAGCATTACCTCACAATGCAGAAAGTACCAGCAGCTTCACTGGTATTAGCAAAAAAGAGAAAGAGCATGACCCTACATAATTTAGATCTAATTTTCTAATGCATTTCCAGATTTCAGCCTTCTAATGCATTTCTAGGCATCTGAGTGAAGCATTCTTTACACAATTTTTCTAAAGAACTATCTGTATTGTAGAGAAAAAAATAACTGTTTGCAAAAGTCCCTCACTACAGACTTCTCCTTGTTTGCAAAAGTTGATGATTCTATGACTGACTCATAAACATTGAGCTAAATTGAACAGAAGGCAGAAGTTGCCTGAACCAACAACAATAATTATTATTATTGAATAATCCTACCAGATGGGAACTCTAAACATTATGTTTCTGACCCTGATACAATAAACAGTGTGCAAACACCTTATTTAGATAGAAATTAACACATTTTTAGGAGAAAATGCGTGTTTTCTGACAATTGTATTCAGCTCTCTTCAAATGAATGATGAATTGCTTGTGCTTTTAAACACAGTGAACTGGAAAGCTAAACTAAACAGAAGAGATGTTGTGTGCCTGCCCTACCTTCTGAAGCATAGTTTTATGCCATTTAAAAGGAAAACATTAGAAGGAACACAGCAATACATAAACATTCTTTTCATTGCTAGAACTGTCTGGTTCCTGCAGGCTCCTCTGTACTAACAGCAGCCTCATAAACAGCAAAGTCCTCAGAAAGGAGGAAAAGGGATTGAAATCCAAATACTGTTTCTTTGAAATTCCAGCGATATGTAGAAAGGTAGAAAACCAGGGCTCTGAAGTGAGACAGACCCACACAAACCAGATCAGCCCTAAATTCTCTTGATCTAGCCAAGAGAAAACAGTAACCACGTGACAATACCTGTACAGAAGATGGAGCAGGTAGAAGTAACAAGATCTTGGCCCTCTAGCCCAAGAACTTAAAAATCTTTAATTGCCACTCATAAGAGCTGTGATTTCAACTTCTTCCTGCAGTTCTTCAGACTATTATTTCTACATCCATCACACATGGTAACTCTTCAGGGACTGTAAGATCACAAACACTTTATAACAAAACTGTGTTAAATCTGTTGAAACTCCAGTGTACACGTTATACAAGCAACAATTCATAAATCATCATTAATATTTCCCCTTGCAGGAGAGTTATGGAAACTTCTGTGCTTGACTCTGACATTTAGCCAATTCACAAATATTACTCTTTGAGGAATGGTTTTGCTTTTCCTTGGCAGCAAAATTTCAAGCTTTCTATTTACTTCATTTAAATGTATTTATTTATTCCTCAAGTTAAGACAGCAGTTCTGGGATCCAAATTTAAAGTACTATTTCCCTACCAGAAGTATACCAAGTGAAAGCAGAATTATATAAATATTCAATTCCTATGTTACATTATTCTTCATTCTAAGTTCATGGCTTCCTGACACTGAGACCTATAAAAAATGGTCACATTTTTGGGATCCCCTGGGCTACACAAAAGAAATCTGCACTAAATAGATATCAAACATTAAAAAGTTTGGGTTTTTTTCTCTAATATCTCTCTCTGCAATCAGGAGTGAAAATTATTTTCCACAACACAATGGCTCAGGCATAAAAACTCAGCCTGTGCCCTGGGAATTTGTGTGTAACACCTCTGGATTCCAGGTACTTGAGGCCCTTATGCTCCACACATCCCTGTGCTGGGACTTCACACCACAACAGCAGTGTACATTATGGATTTCCTCATGAACATCAGGACAAGGAAGAGCTATCATTCCATCCAGTCTATGTTCTCCAGAACAGCATTGTTTTCTTCTCAGTTCCCCTGGTCAATACTAGTGACCCCAAAGGGTGGAAAGAACTAAAAAAGCTTAAGAGCAGGAACAGAAAACAAAGAACAAACACTTAACAAGACAAGGACTGAACAACTGGAGAGCAGTACAGCAAGGACAGCCATGGCAGCAGATTAAACAGAGGCACGAGCCTCAATTTCATCACAGTTTTCACAGGTTTATATATTATGACTGTCTCTATCCAACCAGTAGAATTTTAGTCACTAGATTTTTGGTTTTCTTCCCTGTTATTTTATCTCAACATGGTTCCAACTTGTCAGGTATTAGGGATGTAAACCTTAATTAGTTAGGAACAGGAATAAGTTTGATTTCATGCTACAGAATTCCACACTTACTTGATTCTAATCACAGCAAAATAAAACAAATCTAAAGTCTGATACCAGACTAACAATACTGAAAATTATTCTAATGATTTTTCAAAAGTGTAACTCGAGACTTGTTGGAAACTGTTGGCCCCAAACTACTTGTAGTTTGTAAGCTAGGCATCAGGCTAGACCCAGGAAACCTGGATTCAATTCCCAATATCACGTTAATCTGAAAAGTCATTTTCCTAAGCCAAGAAAGAGGGACCTCTTCTCTAACAGGCTCCATTCCTTATTTCCCAATGTCACCTGCACAATCCTGCTTGCTTTTGTTCTAAGCTTGGGAAGGAGCACAGGGTTGAGAACCTCTCCAGCAGCAGGTATTCCACACTTGAAGATTACACCCAGCAGCTGCTGTTTCCTCTTTCTCAGCACAGATTCTACAGTTACCCAGGGCAGCACAGAAAAACACTCACTAGAGAGAAGTGGGACAGAAAACCTTAAAGAAGTAAAGCAGTTGGGAAAATACCATTCTAAACACTGATTAACAGAACTTTACAGGACGTGTCATCTAGAAAAAACCTTAGATCAAATTATCTGGGGTGTGCTGATTCTTGCCGATATTTTTCTGTTTACTTTCTCTTTTTGTTCCTCTCCCAGTGACCCTTCACCCTTCTATTTCAAATAGTCAACCATTTGATTGCTTTGCATACACAAGGTATCCTTAAAGAATGGAAAGAAAATCCTGCAGTACACCCTCCTTCCCCAAACTATTTGCTATCCAATCTCCAGCTAATAAGATGCTCTTCACCAAGAGGCTGCTAAATCACATCTACCTCCAAAAGTGACATGCAACTGAGTGAGTACTGCAAGCTTTCAGCTTGAGACAGATATTGTGGGTAAGAGAAGAGGAAGCAGTATATTTAGTTAGCCATTAATCTGGACTGAGAACACAGACTATCAGGAAAATTGCCTTCCACTACTGCTTATTGCAGTTACAGCTACATTTTATAAACGTAACCATTAGCGTGTTCTACACCAGGCTGTGCAAAGATAACCGCAACCAGAACACAAGCACTGGTGTGTGTCACATTTCAACAGAAAATCCTGTGGTTTTGACCCCAGGAGCTAAAAAAAACGTGAAATTTATTTGACTAATGCACACTGATACTGACTTTGCCTTGAGTGAGTTATATGCAGCATCCATCAAAGCTGAGTGTGACGAGGAAATAATGAATTTATGGATCCATCAGCAATGAACATTTCTTATGTTTTACAGACCCGTGACCACTATTGGAGGCATTTAAGAACAAGGAAACATGCTAGTTACTACACAGTAGAGATACAATTTAATGATGGTTTGCAAAGCAGAGGCTTTTCATTTTATGGGAGAAAAAGACCAGTAGTGGATAAAGAAACAAGACCTGTTTTCAAAAAGAGAGAAAGGTCTTTAACTGTCGTCAGTCTGTGCATAAGGAGATAAGAACTGGATTTCCAGTACTCTCTCATTTCCAAATTGGCCTTAACAGTAATTTCAAAGTCCACTGAAAGAATTAAGTTCTCCTTGTGTCACTGTCTGCACAGCTGCAGCAACTTAGAGAAATATTTGGCTTCATGTGCTCCAAACTCATATTTTAGCTTCCCTGTCATAACCATTACACTTCTGTAGCAGAAGTTTAGACTTCTGTTTCACTGCAATATGTCTGCATGTTATTTTTTGTCTTCAGTTTGTTTAGTATCAAAGGCAAATCTGGGGGAAGATGACAAACCACAGCTGCGTTTTCTTGTGCAACAGGCAGGATTGGCTCACAGAAAATCTCTTGGAGTTTGCAACCCACCATGGAAACTTGGGGTTGGGGATTTTCTGCTGCCAAGTTTCCATAGTCACGTTTGTGGTTGATATTGCTGAACCTCATGTCAATGAGCTTCCAGAAAGGGGAAGGACAGAACGAGAAGTCACAAGTGCAAGAAGCCCTCACTCCTCAGACCCAGCCCAACTCAGAGGTGTCAGTCTGGGTGGAGCAGGGAGCTGACCTCTGCACCCTGCAGGAGTCCACACTGCTGTCACAGCTGCTCTACTGGTGTGGGAGGCAAACTGCAACCTGCCCAAGCTGCCTTCATTGTTACTCATCAGCAAGTCTCTGGAGAACTGCAGTAATCCTTGAAGAATTATAAACAAGCTGCTACATGCATGATAATGTCTTAATCAGGAGTAAAGGGAATAAATGGCTTCACTTTGTTAGTTTGCAAGTTACCAAAACCAGTTCTTACAGTTAAGTCCTGCAATTTTTATTATAATCAAACTCATGATAAAATTAATTTATTACTCCCTATATGCACAGCTATGCCCTTGACACAAAGGGATTTTTTTTCCCAAATAATCTGTACACAGGACTGTTGAAACTTCCTTTTGTATTCCTTTTTCACTACCCCATCCACCAGCCAGTGTTACAACCTTGGGAAAAAAAAAAAGAGGCAAAATTTCCATGCTGTGCAAGAGCACTATCAAACAGGCCATGCAGATCATAGCCAAGAAAAATATAGGAAAACAGACTAAAGGTATTCACAGAACTGCAAGTTATTTCACTGGTGAATTTCCATAGGTCACTCAGTGTCAGCTATGAGATAATGATGACTGTGATTACCACCTCAACACACACCTGCTCACTCTGCACATAATTCCTGGTTTTGATGGACTGATGACTTCAGCAGCTCTAGCCAAAGATTGTAAGCCTGGCACTACACATTTAGGACACAGCAATACCAACAGAAGGCACTGCTCTTCACATGTAGCTGAACAAAAGCAGGCAGCCTGTTCAGCTGTTTCTAATGCTCAGACAGGGAAATACTTATGTCTAGATTCAGGGCTCTTTCACTGGCAGTGAGAAAAGATGACTGAAGGGGACAGGAATTACATTTGAAGGGAGTTTGCAGGGGAGGGCCAGGGAGCACCAGTCACACCAATAACAGCAGAACACACTGATGTAATGTGGGATGTTACATATAAATAGCCTGAGAAATCCTCAAATTCATTTCTCTTAATAGAGACTGAGGCTTGCCAAGGTAGAGAAACATTTGTGCTTAAGCACTGAGACCTGTTGTGGGCACAAGACAAGTCTGCTCCTGACACCTGTTCAGAACACAGCAGCTCCTTAGGAGACACAGCTGAGGGAGTTACACAAATGCAGGAGGGCTGTCCCAAAAAGGTGGCACAATCTGATGGTTATGTAGGAGTCTCTGAAGTGACCATGTGGTGCCAAACCACCTTCTGGAAGAAAAACCTCCTATGTCCAATTAACAATCCCAGTCATAGCCCTTCCCCCATTCTCCCTTGAGTTGCCAAGGTTATAATTAACCCAGGAAGCTGATTAGAACATTGTTATTCCCTGCTATACAGTTGACTATTGTAGTACAGATGGAATTATTTCCCATGTATACTAAAACACTTAAATAAACTGTAACCAGCTCAGGTGACAGCTGTGTGTTTGACTGGGTTCAATTTACAATGTCAACATAGGTAACAGACACCCCATTGATGAAGACAAGCCTAAATTCTGGGGTTTATGAGTGTGGCTCATTTTGAAAAGGTATCAAAAGTCAAGGTCAGCAACTTTGGGGAAGAAAGATATAAGTAGGAAACACACAGACCTATCCCATGCTTCACAAAAGAATGCCTGTGCTGTCTTTAAAGTTTTTTTATGGAGAATAAGGATAAGTAACTTTTAATAATTACATGAATATTGGCATTTCAGTTGATGAGAGTCATTTTAATGATTGTATATTAAAATATAACTATATTTAAGTTCTCATAAAATGTTTCTATAATTTAAATCTTCTTTTGACTATATACTCAGTGGTACAGTCCCACGAAGATCCCACACGTAGAAGTGCACACTGTGCAGCTCTGTACAGGCAGTAGCTCTGTGAGACAGGATAATCTTAATCCAGACATATGAAGTTATTTCATACAATTCTGGTTTGGATTTGGCTGCACAAACAGGACTATTTAGGATACTTAATTATCACTGAAAACAAAAATGTTTATAAAATACCAGGACAGCATTTTTTAGCCACCAGAGAGGGAAAACAAAAAGGTGAAAATAAATTTTTCCACTTCTTCTGCACAAATTGTATCACACCCTGACAATGAGATCCAGAGTATTCAGAGGTAAGCAGCCCCATACATTTTATCTATATGTCTAAGCTTTTTTTGATTTCATCCAACAGGACAGGGTGCTATTTACACTTCCTAAAATGGAAGGAGCAGCATGGCAGTATTAAAGCCTGACTTTAACCCAAGTATGTTAACAAACAAATGTTTTTGACACACTCAGTGGATAAAGTGACAGGATCCTCCTGGTAAGGCTCAGATTATGCTTTCCTGAAGTAGTGTCTGCCATCATCATTCTCATGCACAGAAGGGTGTAAGGAAACTGGATTCCCTGGTCTAAAACTAACCTACATAAAATCCCTCTGCTTCTCCACACACTCCCTTCCAACTCACCTTACATATGTTTGTTTTCAGCCAACAGAAAAAAAAGTTCAGTTAGTTTGTCTTGATAACACCTATCTCGTGGGTGTGGGGGTATTGGGTGTGCTCCTTTTTGCATACATTGCAAAGTGTAAATACAAAATGGTTAGCTAGGCTAATCACCTGCAGGGAGTTGTTGGCATACAGTCAGTCATGGATGGGGTTTGGAAAGATGTATTGCACCAAGTTCTTCAAGGTTAGTGTGAAAAAACAGTACCACAATAGAGGGAAATAATTCTGGTTTTGGATGTACTTATCACTTAGCAACTTCTGAGAAAATACTTCAGCATTTTTCAGGTCAACAGCAATTTTTTCCCAGGTCAGAAAAGAGGCCAAGCAAAATTCAGAAAGAACTGAACTTCTGAAAGCTAAATTACCTCCACTCTCAAAGAAAATTGTGCAAAATTATGCCTTTAAATTCAGGGTGCAGCAAATATATAACTCTTGGTAACCTTAAACACCAGAAGGTATTTATTTATACTTGAGAAGTTGTATGTCCTTCTGGAATAAAAGAATTTCTGTGCTGGTTCAAGCTGACACGTTAATTTTGCCTTCAATTATCCTGTACGTTGCAGTGAATGGGTAAATAGCCCGTGGTGCAACAGCCACGTCAGGCACCTCCAGAGGAGCAAAGCCATTCCCAGATGGTGCAAAGCACTGCTCCATGATACCTGTAGTGGTGTGTGCCCCCAAAATACCCTCAGGTGGCCTTCAGGTACTTCACATGTCATGTCTACCTCAGCTGCAGTTGCAGTGTGCTGTTTGAGCAACACACCAAAGCCAGGGAACCACTTAATAAATATGTTCTGCAGGTACAGAACCATCACACCAAAGCAGCTCAGATATTGTTCAGCTGTGTGAAGGCTTTTGCCACCACATACAATAAAACAGTAGAGAGACTAAACTAATCATGCTTTAACAGAAGAGCAGTGACAGGAGAGCTGTATTTTTTGTGCATTATTTCAAAATTTTCCAGTTTATACAAGTGCTGGCTTCTTTGTCACTTTTTTCTATCACATGAACAAAATAAATACATTTTAAAAGTGTGGCTTGTAGGACATTTGTAGCCAAGATTCACAAAGTAAAAACTTTTCTAGATTCCTAAAACATCCCAAATTTTCATTCTATTAAAAGATAAATTACACACACTTCTGAAAAATGTGTGTAATCCCATGACCATAAGACAACTAGACCCTCCAGAAGTGTAAATCATACATGTATGAATAAATTTGTTTTAAAGTGAATAAATATAAAAGGTCAGAGTGGTGTACAGTAAGAAAGAACCCTAAATCTAAAGGAACTAACTAAAGTTAAGGTCTCATTTTTAAAGAAAAAGTCAAAATTTTGATCGACATCTCCAAAACGGTCTCATTTACATTTGGAAATGCATCTTTAAAAAAAACATACTTTTCCTACTCCTGTTCTTAGTTCCCCTTACACAATTTCTGAAAGTAGTTCCAAGAGAAAAGTGAGTAATTTTAGACTGGCTGACCAGCCTCAAGAGAGTAAAAGGGGTTGTGTTAGTTTTCACTAGCATGGAGCAGGGAGGAGGCCTTCTCTAAGTAACTGGAAAACCTGCTGAGTAGGATGATCTTCATTTTATACTGCATAATGTTCTGGGCATGGGCCAGCTTTTCCAGAAACAGCTATTCATCTGCTTAACTCGAGTGCATTAAAATTCCCTGCTCCCCATCATCGATTTCCTCGCTCTCGCACCTCCAACATGACCAGAGAACATCACAAAATCAGGTAAAGAATTGCTTCAAGTGCCTCTTAGTGGTTTGAAAGAGACCTATACCTTTTCCAAGCAGCAGCAAATCAGGAAGGTAATATTGTGCCAATAACTAAAAGCAAGGCAGAATAGAAAATATCAGAATACGAAGTGGTTGAGTGGATTTTAAAAGCATAGAAAACACTCCCTTCCCTTCCACAGCCTGCTCAGGAAAGCATGTACCATGCCCTTCTTGAAAGCCTCAGAGAAGGGATTTAACACAGTAAATCTGACACTATCCAGAAGCCTCCTCCTCTCCCAGAATTAAGCAGAATCAACAGAGATTCTTTCCTATGTAAAAGCCTCCATACACCTTTTCTAAATGTAAGGTTTGGTCACTTCTTTGTTCCTCAATGTTTTTCACACAGCTGCAGAACCTTAGTGAAAATGCAGACTGACTTAGCCAAGGTACTTTGGGGCTGGTTCTCAGTGCCAGCAGAGATGCAAGAGGGTGTGGGTGTGAGCACAGAGCCATTGCCCAGTCACACCATCAGCTTTTGCTGACCCCTGCACTGCTGCTCAGCTCCTCCAGATCAGCCAGTGCAGATCACAGGGGTCACTTGTGCAGGGCACTGCTGCTCAGCCCAGGTGTCCATGTTCCTGAAAATGATCAGTTGGAAAAAGAAAGAAGCAGTACAAGAAAACATCTCTTTCTATCATTCTTCTCTCCAGATATAAACAGTCAGTACTCTCTTGTACAGCTCCACAATCTTACTGAGCACTTAGGACATCCTGACCTTTTTCATATCTGCTCTGAGTTGCCAGTCATAGACAACATCAACCCCAAAGATGTTCTTGGAGCTGTCTCAGTTCTGAGAAATCACTCCTTGAAGCCAGTTTTTGGCTTCAGCTTCTAAACAAAGTTTTATTGATCAACTTTAGTTGTCAAACTTTCTGATCTTCTGTCCTACATAAACAGATTGTAGTCATATAATTTTCAGAAAAAATGGAGATGAATTATCATAGAAGATTTTCGGAGATCTTTCCAAACAGATATTATATTGTCCATGGTAATACTAGATATAATAGAGAGACCCATCTGCCCAACTTTGAAAACTGGGATACGTCAGGTACAGGACATACAGGAGGCTGCTGCACACGAGCACTCAAGTGATTCCTAGAAATTCCCAGAAAAAGCAGATCTCTGTTTCTAGGAAGTATTACCATTTCCCACACACAACTAACACATGAGCTTTCCATTAGGAATTATGTGGAGAAAAAAAAAAAAAAATTAAGTCACGTATCAATTATTATACATGAAAAAACAAATCCTCAGACTAGTGGTTAGAATGTGGAAAGCAACAGGCTGTCTTCTAAAAGAACAAAAAAATTATATAATTTTTGAATAATCTGAACTGCAGTTATTGCATCTGCAAGCAAAAGCAAACATTTTCTTCACAAAATTAAAAAAAAAAAAAAAAGGCACCTCAGTAAATCTTCCTTAAGTCAATCCTGAAATTCTAGTGTTCAAAAATCCTTCTGTTCCCAAGGCATTCTGAAAACCCTTGTGCATCCTCAGAGGAAAAATCTCTACCCCAAATGTGGTTTTGGGACATCCCCTGGTACCAATCGTTGGCACAGATAATCCTATAATAACTAATAACTATATATAAGTTTTATTTTATATATCTCTCTTTTTATTGATGGATTTCCCAGAATATTCAAGTTGCTTTTCCTAATTTGGAGCAATACAAGGCCACATATGTTTTTCCTTTTCCTCTGACACATCTAGATGTAGGAGAACTCCAGTGGATAATGACCTTATTATAAATAACAGTACAATGATGATAACAGGTATCTGTAACTAGGATTTGTTAAAATTCACTGAGCAGAAATCTTCCAGGGTGGCTGCAGGAGATGCCTGCTGAATACAGGGCTCTTGCTACACTTAAACAGATGTTCATCCTGCTTATTCATTTTAATCTGCTAAAAGTATCTTAGCTAGAAACATCTTAAGAACAATTTTATCAGCTTAACTGTACAGTAAGGAATAGAACTTGGGACATGATTAGAGCACAAAGAATTATAAAAGCCTTGAATACGTGCCACATATAAATTGGCATTAAGCCGACCCAAAAAATAACCATTTTTCTTTTCAGAAGGATGCATCTTCATAGAATTGCAACATGTAACTTAATGGCTCTTATAAATCTTCAGTAAGAATATAAAAAACATAATGAAACTTAATGAGACTTAACTATGATGTAAATCTTAATTCATCTTACTCCAACCAGTGATTTTCAGGGATTTTTATGGCAGTATTTTTAGAGCTGTTTTCTAATGAACAAGAGATTTTTCCCCTCACAGTGTCTCTTTAGGTTGCCTTATGAAATAAGCTGTCCAACAGTGAAACACCCCTTGCAGTCTAGAATTCTATATGTCACAAATGGAAGCAGAAAGCTACTTTGATTTACCTTCTTATATTCAGTTGTCTTGCCCCCCATTTAATGCAGATACTATTAAGAAGATTAGGTAAATAGATTCAATTTGCTATGTGCCAATCAATATTACAGAGTCAGCGTGGTTTTTGTGTTCATAAATAGAAAACAGCCCAAGTTAATTGCAAAACCACATATCACTAATGACTACAAATCTGCTTTAGCAATCTCCATTTTTCTTTATTTCACAATGGCTTTAGTAACCTTCACACTCATCTCACTGAACCATAAACCCTGATTAGGGGCACTAAATGCCTGGAATGTTCCTGGGAGCTGATTACATGCATTTTGCTTATGGCTTATCAAGTCTTATCTACTGATAAGGTCTCCCTCATCTCTTTTCTTCAGAATACCAGCTGTGGGATGTGGGAAATATTCCACTGGTTTTATCAAAGTCAGAAATGAACTGAATCTTCCCTGGCATAATTCTTTGTGGGCTAAGGAAACAATAGTTCTTTGCCAGTTTACCCACCCTGACACTGTGTACAAAGCAGACACTGTAGATGCCACTGATGGATATTTATATGGGTTTAAACATGACGTGACATATTTGTGTCAGGATCTTTATAAAAAATATTTTTCATGGCTTTAAATATATAGCTTTGAACTGGATTTTCCAAAGAGGTATCATCACCAAAGCCAACAACTAAACTCCAAACAAAACAAAACCAAACCAAACTCCAACAAAGGCATCCCTGCCTCCTCAAGCCCTCCTCCCCATAAAAACAGTAAAATTAAACCAAGCAAAAAAAGTACTTGAGTCATTCAGCTAAATAATTCAACTTCATGCAACACAAAGATGTAGAAATTAAATAGCTGGCATGAAAGATTAATCTTCCCAGCTGTAGTTTTCCATGAAGAACTGTCATAGATCAACACTCTTTTCCCACAAAAGGCAGAGGGAACAGAAAGAGGACAACAGGTGCACTTTATAGCTGTAAATTTCTTGCACAGCTGATGGAACTGACTCTCCACTGCATCAGTGTTTGGACAGGAATTCAAAGTAGATCAGATCAGAATAAAAAACTGGCAAGCACGTATCCCTTGTTCATTGTTTTGGGGATTTCTTATATGAATTCAGTGACAAATGGAAGCAAACCAAGGGTTTCTCATTTCTGCATCACAGTACACTAAGAGCCTTAAGCTAAGGGTGGGAAAAGATTCTTTACAATGAAACCTTACCACGCCCAGCTCTACAAAACAGTCACAGAACTAACTTGCAAAAATGTATGGATATCTCAGGAATTACATCTGCCTTTCCAGATCCTCTATCTACATCATTTTTGGAAATAACCATCTACAGTAATAAAACACTTTTTCATATACTTATTTTTAAATAACATTTATATATATGAATGTATAGAGAATTTTTTAAGAGTTTCTAATAACTATAATGCCTCCCAACACACAAAAACCCAATTTAAATCATCTGGCTTCATTTTGCCCCTGCTAACATAAGTCTTAAGCAGATGATAATTCATATCTGATTTAAGTAATGATGCTAACAACCACAAAAGACCTGACTCTGTTCATACTGTAGGCCTACATTATATTGACTACTCCCATTACTTGGAGATAAACATTTAAAAGCCTGCGTGATTATCTGCTTATCAGAGGTTCAAAGCCTGTTTTGAATATTATAATTCTATGGATGCTATATTTTTCTGAATTAACTGTACAAACACCAAGAACTGACAAACCAGACCAATCAGAGAATGAGTGATTTTGTTGATGTTTGCATAGTGATTATTCAGTATCTTCTATCCAGATAATTGAGTCCTTTTTGTTACATGTTATCTGTTGTTCCTTCATCCCATTTGTCCTGAAACATAAGTATTTTATGTATTTTAATGTAATAAACCTAATACAGATAGCAAAGCATTTAGGATTATAGGTATTTAATAGTTAATTGCTCCTTATTAATTCATTCTTCATTATAGTTCTAATTTTAAAGAGGTATAACCAAATTAAAAGAAAAATAATACAAAAAAGTGTAATTTTTTTCATCTGCACCGCAGTTTTGAAACTGAAAAACCGTTTTTCTGATTTTCATATCGTTAATTTTTACAAAAAAAAAAAAAAAATCATTGGAACATTATGGCAATGCCAGAAGGGAGGAAGAGATAGTAGATGGGTCACTATCTCTCAAAGGGTTGGTGTGAAACCCTTTGATATCAAAATGACACTTACAGAAAATAGCTGGGTATTTAAAGGAACTGTGTTCACAAAGCTGGCCCAGCACAAAACAGAGCCACTCACACATCCCAACTCCAGTGGCACCAGCTGCAGTGAGATGGGTGACTTTGAAGACTTTTAGCAAGATTTTTCAGTAATCATTCAGTCACAAACGCTTGGGCAGTGAACTAACCTTGAACCACCTTTTCATTAAAATAATCTTCCTCTCATCTTTCAACACAGAAACATTTTTATGTTCTAAAATGACTGTCCAAATACCACAATCAGAACAATTCCTCTCAGGATGAAGGGAGTCTTACTACATTTTGCTGTGAAATACAGCAATATTCCTGTTCTGCTGCTGTCTGCAGGGCACTCCCTGGCAGGGATAATGGATCTGTACCGAAAGCACTGAATGCAGCAAGTCAGAATGGCAGTGAGGGAACCAACAAACTGCTGTTAGCCCTCCTGGGGAAGATACTCCAGCACTGTTTGTGGTAATAGGAGGAAAGGAAAGGAGAGATGAAAATCATTAGTTCCACAAGCTTTAATTAAACATATTTTAGTTTCATTTTTAGACCTTAAAGAATGAGTCCTGAAGTTATTCTTGGTAGGGCAGTGGCTACAGTCAGGAAAATCTCAAGTTCTCAATTTACAAGCAGAGAAGACATCTAGGAGAGAGAAAACTTATCTTCAATTGCCAACTCCTATGAATGTTTACTGTAATTACAAAGATGATTTCTGGCCGTCTCTTTCAACAGCCACAGAAGGATCCTAAGTTTCTGTGGTTCCCATGATAATACACTCATTCCTCCTTTCACCACTGCCTCCAGAGGTAATTTTGTGGGTAGGAACTTAGAAAAATGCAGAGACACAGGGTAAGTCAAGGTGACAGGAAGATGAAAGGATGTGAAGAACATAGGATTGAGAGAAATTAAAAGAAAAAGAGAAGTTGAAGCTGAATTTTTTTAAAACGTACCAAGGAAAGCATACTAGAAGTGGTTTTTTTTAAGCTTATATTGTTTGAATGCTTATGACTTGTAAGTCTTTAACACTGCAGAACTCATATAAGGCACAAGATTTTCTGGACTTGGATAGGACAGAAATCTTTCCGGGACTCTCATCATAACATGAAGAAGAACTTAAGTTATTGCATCATATACATACTATAGACTTTAGAAGATTTGAAGTCTGTACAGTTTTTAACTGTCTATTGCAGTGTTCATTAGCATCTCTGTTATAAATTCTGTTAATTAGAATTCAGGAACCAGTGTGCATTAAGCAAAAGCTGATGAATAGAAATAATATTATTTATGTTTAGCAATCCCTCCTTTTTCAGCAATTAAATTACAAGCACCTGCATCCTTTGGTATCTAATTAAATTTCCTAAAATACCTTTCCTGCTGATGTAATTTAGATATTTCCTAGAACATTTAAAAGCTGCTGGAATTGTTTAAATGAACATACTACTCAACAATTGAATGACACGAGTCAGGGAAAGCACTCTGTTTACTTTACACAGATTCCAACATTAGTGACTTATTTTACTGATAATAAATAGCTTATATGATTCTCTAACTTGTAAAAATTACACTAATTTCTGATTTACTGAACACATTACAATAAGCAGTGTATTCTTTCTATATATAAGGGGAAGCTTTATCTGAGGTCCCCGTACCTACCAGGAGATTACTGACATTTATTTGCATTTATTTGTCCTGGTTTCTGTGGCCACAAGTGTAATATTGATATACTCCCACACAGGCATGCATGAAAAACCTGGCTTTGTAAGTGTGTTTACATTTTAACTTATTAAGATGGGCCTGTTAAGACCTACTGCTTTTTTCCTCACTCCACTCCCACCCATCCCTCATCATCCCCATTGGTTAAAACTGAACTGTTTCAATCCAGCCTACCCAACACACATCATTAGGGGCAGCAGCCATAGAACCCTCAAGCAGGTCTTTACATCCTTTAATTTCTTGCAAACTTTTAAACCACAAGCTCTGTGGGACAGAGGCAGGCATTCACCACATTTTCCTCACAGCTAGCTGAGGCTTTTTGACACCATGGCAATAATTTGACCACAAACTACGTCAGTCAGCAGCACAGTCCTCTTGACTCCCAGTCAAAGCTGGGGATTCCAAGCCTGCAATTAATATGCTTCCAAAAGCACAAAATGGCACATCTTAGACTCATTCATGTTTCTTACATCATGAGCAGTAATGTAGGGCATATTTTTTGCCTGCCTCTTTTTGTTTCCCTTTCCTCAATCCCTTGTAGAATAACAGAAATTAAAATCTAGAATTTCACTTACTTTATTCTTTATTCTTTTGTCTTGTCAGACTTACTGCATCTATACAATTCCCCTAGTAGATTAAGAAGCCTCAGAAGCTATTGCTCAGATTAAGCACTAGTTCTTACTGTAATCTTCTTATTCTCAATGTTTCCATCTTCTGCTCTATCCACATGATTAAACAATAAGTATATTATATCTTTCAGTACATCTGTCAGTTCAGGTCCCATCACTCAGCCTATTTCTGACATAGTCCATTGCAATGAAGCTTGGTATCTGTCCTTCATAGACAGTGCATTTAGTCCAATTTTCAAGCATTCTAGAAAATTATCTTATTCAGTAATGCCTAGGTTATTTCATATGCTGCCATTTCCTGCCATCTTTCAGTACAAAAGGTCTTTAATGAGGTACCAGGCAGGGCCATTACTTAAATTACAAGTGATGCTATGTGGGTCTAAACAGAATATCCTACCTTAAAAAATTGTATCAATCTTCTTCTGAAGTATAATGTGGCCATTAATTTTAACACAATTTGCTGCCTTGGGAAATAGGCATGATCCCACTCACAAGCTTTCAACAATTTCCAAAAAAAGGCTGGACTGATGGAACATTATTACAAATTCTACTGAAAGACAGTTCAGCACCTTAGGTAATAAAGAAAACATAATACTCTAAGTGTGATGCATTTCTGTTTTCCTCCTTCCTGGCTGGATCCTCAGCAGATCAGACAGCCAAATACAGGCTAAAGAGAGATATACCGACGAAACATTTAATTATCAAATGTCTCAGTAGGCTAAGAAGAATATTTGTGTTTCTCTTGGAATATATTTATCTAACAATAAAGATTTCTTTCCTATTATTAGCTACTAATTGATGGTATTTTTTATTGTTGGAGTTCATTAAAATATTAAAACAAACATGAGATATTAGGATGGGCCAGAATCCTAAAACTTGCAGCAACTTAAGTAAAATTCTTCTGGTCAAAATATACCAAGTTGAGGCTCAGTCCTCCAGAATGTGGAGAGTTCTTTTGGCTCTGGTGATTGGGATAAATAAAAGCCTGACCTTTTGATGCGGGCACCCAAATATATTTGTTACAGCAAATAAAGCTCCAGCAAGAAGCATTTGCCACAACCCATTGTTCTGCTGGAAGTGACTGAGGAAAGCCAGGAGCTGGGCAGCACTTTGCAAGAGAGGGAATGGAAGGGAGTGGGACAGTGGGAGCAAAACCTAGAATAGGACAGGAAAAAAAAACCACAAAACCAGACCTTAATGCTTGGGTTTAATCTGTTGGACACTATTAGTTAGGTGCTCAACTAAATCAGATTCGTATTACACAAAGCAGAAACAGCAACTTCCGTTATCAAGTGTGGTGCCAGGACAGTCTATAAACATTCCTGAAAATAGCTGTAGCAATGAACCCTAACCAGAAAATACTAGAGCTACAACCAGAGTTCCTGTTTTGGGAAAGGGGGAAGGAAAGTATTATTTACATGTGAGGCATCTGGAGGTGAGCAGGAGGGATGTAGCATCTGTGCTTTTGCTCTGTGGTTATTAATACCTAAGGAGTAGAATCCTAGGTCATGTTTAGAGCTCCTCAACAAATTGTAACAATGAAACTTCACCTCTTGTCAACTCTTCAGGGACTAAGAGATCTAAAAAAACAATGATCTCATTAGAAAAGCCAAGAAAATAAGCCTTAAGCAGCTGTTCATTATCTCACAGAAAACATTAACATTCCAGACTTCCTTGACATAATACACAAAAATAAATAGACAAACCAAAGAAAAAAAAAAAATTAAACTACTTTTTTTGCAACACACCAGCCAAACAATACAAGCATTCATGTCAGTCATATTCCTTACATTTTGCATATCAGTTTTTTGAGTCTCACATTTCTTCCTGTGTCAGATAAGGTATGAAGAAACATCCTTTATTTCCATCTAAACTTCTCATCACTTAAACCAAAGGGTTGAATGTGCTTTTCCCTTCCAAGTCCTCTTCCTGCCTGCTTTTCTAGAAGCAGGCTATCAGCCACTGCCTGGCCTTTTATCTCAGGCTCTTTGAAACAGTATAAAAATGCAATAAAAGTCCTGAATTAATCAGAATAATTATCTTCTAGTGATATTTTTAAACTCTGCACGTAGTCTTTTCTGCATCTTGCAAAGACTAAGGACAACAAGAACAATTGGGAAGAACAAACAGTAGGAGCCCTGTAAACCAGTACCTATGGCGACTGGACCAAAACAGGGCTGAATTTCCTTAGTTAGAATAGATTGTGAAAAGTGAGGAAATTCTATTGTGATCAATAAAAACAAGGGCAGTGTTTTGGGAAAAGGACATAATGTAAAACTAAAGAGAGGCATAGCACTTCTTCAGAAGTGAATCCCACACTAAAGTCTACAAGACCCTTGGGTGGGACGGTGTCTCCCAGTTGCTCCAGGCACAAGGCTCCTCACAGCACACAGTCCCCATTGCTAGCACTGTAGGTCACGGTCCCTCATCCCATCCCATCCCAGGCAGCCCCTCATTCCTGCTCTCAGCCCCGTTCCTGCCAATCCCAGGCACAGCCTGTGGCACAGACCTCTGGGGACAGATAGAAGGGGCGATCTGTAACCACGTTAAGGGAAGCATCCTGACAAGACAGCTCTTGGGAGTCAATCATCCTCTTCCCAAAGGCAGCTAAACAAGAGCCTTTCTAGAAAACTGCTCAACAAAGTTATTGGTCTGATTTGCTCCAGGATTTGAGCTACAGAGAAAGCAGAAGGACGTCCAGCTACAAAAGAGCACTGACCTAAGATATGTAGGAGCCCTAACCTTCCATATTATCTGCAAATATTACCTCTGTGGGAAGGGAGTCATTCCAAGAAATTACAAACGACTTTTACAGACTGAAAGGTGCACAGGGTCACTTTCCTCCAGTTACTCACAGTACAGAGATTTTATCAAATTCTAGTGCATTGGCTTCCAGCATTTGTAAGATTAAAGCACAGTCATTTGGCTTCTTGCTGAGGAAATATGTTGTTAGGCTAAGACCTGATGTTAGAGATCATGTCAAGTATGCAAATGATGGTGCATATTCATTAATATGCAAATTAGAACACAAAATCAGATTAATCCCAAAGCCTAAAATCTCCAGCTTTCATGACCTACAGGCTTAAATTGTTCATGTACAACCGCTTGTTCATCAGCGTGACTTTGGCTTGCTTCATGATTAAATACAAATCTGCCACATACACATAATTTTTCTATGTAACTAGATTCTATCTAGGTTAAAACTGAAATATTTATTGCAAAGACTTGCTCTTCCAAATACCTTTCAAAGACTACTCAAACATCTTCAGGTTTGCTTGTTTATTCCAGCTACTTCAGGCAGGTGTCCAAGAGCACCAGCTTTCCTTTTTAGCCCCTTATTAAATGGAATGAGTTGCCAATGCAACAAGTCTATTTATTTAGGTTTTGATTGATTTTTTAAGAGTTACAGAGCAAAAAATTACACTAAGGTCTGATCAGCTGCATGGGGACAGAAAGTATACAAAAACCTTTGGCAACCAACTATAAATCAAAAACATCTTTTAAAACACGACCTGAAAATTATCACCACACTGGATACACTCATACAGCTACTGGATAACTGAGTTATGATCATCTGCATAAATTAAGCAACTTCAAATTTGTGAACTTTTATAGTTAAGTCCAGAAACTGCCTTCTACACTGATGGATCCTTTCAAAAAAGGGACACAGAGATAAGGTCACACTCATCAAAAGCAATTATCAGTTAGAATTTCCTCCAAATTATATCAAACTACCATCTTCATAATTTCAGGGTTAGGAAAAATTAATTTTGTTTTGACTGGAATGACAAAATTTTAATTCTCACATGAAAACTGAATCCTGCACAGCACTAACAGTCAAACCAGTTTGGATTTACCATATATGTTTTCAGCTACACAAGGCTTGATTGTGTGCAATTAAAAGATTCTAATTTAATCATGGATTTATTAGTCCTCGCATAGATGTTGATTTAAGTATGAAACAAACTATCACCATGCCATTTATTTTAGTAAGGAGCTTCCTGTGCCATATATCGCTGATATGTCTGCAAGTAATGCAGCTACATTTATACCCTCTTCAGATCTGTCTTAAATGAACAGCCAGTCATGGAGTAATACTTTACATTCCTTAGATTAAACACCTTTAAGGAAATTACGGTCAGAGGTTTAAAAGACAGCATTGCATTCAGAAATGTGTAAATATAAGCCTAGGAAAAAAATCTAAGCCTGACTTTTTTCATCTCTGAAGAACTCTTTCCTTGGTTAAGTTCTGCAAATCAGTCTTTTTGCTATATTTTAGACACTTGAAAATCTGGTGTAGCCAGATCTTGGTCACTGGGTCATCACAGAGTGGTCATAGTTCTCCCCAACAGGGACATCACTGGAAAAATTGTAATAGCAAACTAGATACTTATTCATTCACAACCTATGATAATTTAGGAATGAGTTTGATTAAAAATATTGATACTTAAGTTTTCACACTTGTACATGCTTGTTAGCAACTTCTGACAACACATTCACAGTTACAGACAGATGCTCTGGAATCTGAGGTAACTACTGAAAATCAGAAATTCAGAGAAAGCCAACATCAACTAAATATAAAAGTATTATCTTCCCAATCCTGTGTTAGCTCAGAGTAAACTTTTGAAGAGGAAATATGTTCAAGTCAGTATTCCCTCACAGAGACCCCTTCAATTTAGGTTTTCTGCCTGAATATTTTACTTTTCCAGAATGAAACAGGTACAGGAATCTGAAAGGGGGGTGGTGGCAATACGCAACACAGACAGGCAAGAGTGAAAAAGACATAATTATAATGAAGCCAAGGGGCCCATCCTTTCCCATACCACAAAGAATAATCAATAGCCAACACAAATTACCTTCAAGAATTCTAACAAGCTTTTTTGTTTTGGATGTTTTGCTTGAGGGACTTGGCAAAATTCAGTGAGAGGATCTGGGCTAAATCCTTCCCTAATATTAATTTATAGGAACAACAAAAGAGACAGACTTTATCTGAAGGGATGCAGACTGCATCAGAGAGCACTAGATCCAGATGTTTACATCATAACCCTCTTGCCATAGGGCTGGCTGACACATAAGAGACAATTACAGACTCCTAGTCTAAAGCCTGGAGAGTCCAAGTCAGCTATTAGACATCACCAGAGTTTCAGAGGTTGAGTTTGAGATCTATTTTGATTGTATCCTTCTCAAACCCATTTTCCCTTTTAAAAGAAATATCACATCACATTGTCTGGAGTTTCTGCTCCCTCCCTAGACTTCTCCCCACTTAAAAGGGCAAAGCTCTTGACCTCAGCTACAGCAGAACTCCTCCTCTCCCTGCAATAAAACTTCCTGATCCCTAAATATGCCAATACAAGCAGATAAACATGTCAGAACAGCCACAATCATCCCCATAAAAAGGATGGACAAAAGCCTGCTGGACTGGATGTACACCACAATAATCATCTAGATTTGTTTAGAAACAATACAGGATTGACTTCCTGTAACCTATGGTTTCAGCAGGGGCTTATTAAACATGTTTAGTCCACATCAGCGAATATTTGAAACTGATGCAAGTTGCTGCAGCCCCAACAAAAGACCAGATGGCTGTGAAAGCTGCTGTTCATACACCAGAGATCTCATATGTATGCAAATTTGCATTGCACTATATACTGAGTCTGTTTTCTCTTCCCCTCCACCTTCTTTACTTCAATGTACAATTAAAATATCAAAAACTCCTGCTTTGTTCCTCTTGCCAGCAGCAGGAATGAGCACTGAACATGTGACCCTTCCAGTCACCAAAAGGGAAATCTAGACCATAAGCTACAATCCACATATGCTTCACAAGTTTTTCTTTCATTGTGCCCCACCAGGTATTTTTAATTGGGCTTTTGATGCAAAAATAAAGAGAAAACAATAAAAAAAAACTTGGGGGGGGGGGAAAGGTATTTTTCTGGCTAGATTTATTAAGCAAGAATAGTAGGTTTTCGTTCTTGCATTAATACACAGGCATATTTGAATGTTTTTACTCTTTAAACTCTTGAGACTTCACTAACATTAACTATTAAAGTGAAAAGAATGTAAGTTCACATTTAGTTCAGTGTGTCATGTCTTAGAAGAGAGTAAGGAGTGTATTTCTTGAGTACCATTACAATACAGTGAACACTGCCTTAGTTACTATTGTGTTCCACATAAAGATGCCTTCATAGCATTCACTGACACTGTTTTAAGCTCCCACACAAACATAACCAGCTTGAAGCACAAGCAAACATTGACTTCATCTGCAGCCCAATAGCTGCTCTGGTGATTACTCAGGCATTCTGGCAGTGGTTCCAACCACCAATAAAGGCAACGGAAACTTTTACAAGCAGGACATAAGTAAACTATTCGTCACATTATCAACACTACATATGTTATCATACTTCAGAAATGTTAAAGGCTTTGAAAAATATTTGATGCAGGGCCTTAACTTGTTTGGGCTTACCAAATAATAAACGAAAATATTGTTCTTATTTCTGTGAGAGAGGGAGGAGAATAGAGAAGACAGAGGAGGCATTACTGTTATTCTTGGCTCTGGGTCAGACGGGTCTGGTTTATTCTGCTGAGTGGAAAAAAAGAGTGGAAAGCTACTTAAATCTGAACAAAATAACATTAACATAGATTGTGACTATTTTTTAACTGATCCTCTGGCAAAAAATAAAGGCACACATTCCATTATTTTGGTATCAGGGAAAATATGATGAAAAAGAATTGTTTGCATGAAACAGTGTGCAACCATTTCCCTTTTGAAATGAGCCTAATTGAAAAGAAGTAGCAACTAAAAGGTTAAAATCTTCATTAAAATAAGAAAAGAATGCTAAAGATCAGTGTAGCTAAAAGCAGATGCTTAAAACTAGACTGCTGAATCCATACTCAGTCACATAAATTAGATCCTGGGGATTTATGTGATTAGCCATACGAAGAAACATTTCTAATTCTCATCTCGGAGTCCACACACAAAAGAAACAATGTGTGAACAAATAATATTCACACACATTTTTCTGTGATGATTTGGAATTAAGTATTTATGTTTCATGTAATATATTATTTAGTGTATATATTATTGATGGCATTATTGTAATGTGTATTATAAGATGGCAAAATTTGAAATCAAAATATACTTTAAGACCTTGCCCTCTGTCAGTTATATGTATAATGCATCACCTTTTCAAATGGATTCAACAAAATTTCTTAAAATCTCTGGTGAAAATACATTAATCAAATAAAGGTATCACCACCTCATACACCACATAGTGATATCAATTCCTGCTCACACAAGCATGCATGCAGGATGCATATAAAAAGAGAAAAATAAAATAAAGAAACCAAGCAGCCTAATTTTGAGATAGTTTCTAGAAGAACTTTCCTGGAAAACACTAATTATACAGGCAAACTTCAGTTACACTGTAAGATCAAGGCTGGAACAATCCTGTACCAAAACCTCAGAATTCTCTGAATATCAACATGGCTGGAGTCATTAATGTGTGATAAAACTCATCCAGGTTTCAGAATTAAAGTATTTAAACCCCAGATTTTACACCTTGCCCATAGAGAGTGTGCACAGACGATTTTCCAGCCTGCAGCCAACTGCCTGTGAGATAACAGAGAAGGGAAAGGAGGAGAGAAACAAAAGTTCAGTTGGGGTGAGCAGTTTGCTGAGGGAAGATTTGCCAAAGTAAGCATAACATATAATAGGGTAAACTATGAGATTTTTAAGGAGCAATCCATTGCTGGTTACCATAGTTATAGACCAGCACTGTTCTTGCATATTCCTTGACAGGAAGAAGTTGCTCAGCTCTGTACAAATCAGAAGTCCTTGTTCTGCAGATCAACACTAAAAGATGCCAGCTCTTTTGCTCTGCTGTTATGAAGCCATTAGTACTTAAATGCTCTGCAAGAACAAAATTACAAATCTCTGATCTGGCAGGATTACGGGGTCGGTGCATATAAAGCAAAGATATAGATGAGAAAGAATAATGCTTCAAGAACAAAAAACTCCAGAGATTATCCAGAGACTGAAAAGCCTTTCAAATTACATCCAAAGAAAATGAAGTATGATATCACAAGATGATGTGGATAAAAATTAGTTTATATAAAGCTTTACACAAACAGGAAAATAATAAGCTTTTTTTAAAAAAAGTAGTGTTTAATCATCTCTATCTTTGATAAAGAAGAAATCACATGCAATGAAACGCTAAATTCGTCACTTAAAGAAATTCTAGGGCACTAGAATTATTACTAGAAGAATGAATTCAAAATTAATTAATTAATCCTATTAATAACAATCCTATTTTCAAGGGCAGACTGAAAGAGGCAGTGTTAAGGCAAACAAAGCCAGGATATAAAACCAAATGATACTGAGGCAGTCAGAGTTATTACTGTCTGTGGGTCCCATCCCAGCAGATGCTCTGCCAGTCAGAGCCTGGCATGGTCACGCAGTGCCAGCACAGCACCAGAGGGAGGGTGCCCTGCCTGCACACACGGTTTGTGCTGCCTGTAGCCCCACTGACAGCACACAGGGACCAGCAGCTGGAGGGAACAGGCTCTAACCTCTCATCCCTCTATCTCCCGTACTATAGTGGTTCAAGTCCTTTAATTTTTGTCTCCCAAATGCTCAAATTACAAAACACAAAGTTGAATTCAGGCTCGGTAAAACAGGTGTGAGTGCAAGGACATCAGAGAAATCTCTCAATTACGCCAAGGCCACAGGTGTGCATAAAACATTATTAACCATATGGCAAAGGGGGAGAGGAATTACAAAGAAAATTCCCCAATAACTCATCCATATTTTGCTTGTTTTTTAAAGTGCACTTATGTGACAAAGACATTATTTCAGACAAAATCATATACATGGATAAAATAAACAAGGGCTGAAGAATTTAAAAGCATGCAGAAGAAACATTTACATTTCTAAATTGCCCTCCAGAACTAAATGTTTGGTTTTCTGCACAACTAGAGTGACTTCAAAGTTCACATTAGAAAAGTGAAAGGGGTGGGGGGAAGACTCAGTGCTCTCTCCCCTCAGTTGTAAAACAGAAAATACAAAAGCTTTGTGGCTTCTGCATCTGCAGACAAGCAGATACTGTATTCAACCAGTGCTCATCCAGAAAGTCACAAAGAAGAGCTACCATTAAAAGCTTCTAAGAAACAGCTCCTTTTTATGGCTTCCAACTGCTCTGCCACAGTGTAATTAGTCTCAGTGCAGTATAATCAAACACACTGATGACTGGGACTCAGTCATATTGACAGGGCCCAGGTAATGAGGGTAAATACCAATGTAATCTTGTTAAGCAATATGGTTTTTAACTTCAATCCCACCCAGATTGTAGGGATTTAAAGAGATTGGAATAAACTTGCTGAAGCCAGCACTTGGAATGAGAAATGTAGACAATAAGGGTTTTTTCACCTTTTTCATACCAAAAGAGTTATTTGCTCTCTTTTGTCCCGTTTTAATTGACATCAGTGCAGTGCTTTACAGGAAGACAGAGCACCATAGAACAAACCCTCAAGTAAACTGGCTACCTATGTTACCTGTGCCCTTCTTGTAGGTGACAACTCCCATTGATTTCCTTAAAATTTCCCACAGCTACTGTCAAGGAAAAGTGCTTTTCATCAGCCCTCATCAGGACAGCCCTAGCAAGCCTCTAAACAAAACAAAGACTCAAAAACCTGTTGCTGTACTTAGGCACACACCAGAGCATTGCCTGGAGCAGCACATGCCAGGGTTATTATTCAGGAGAGGAACAAGGGAGACCCAGCCTCATAAAATGGACCTACTCCTACTCCCAAACAGCATTTTTAGGACAGTAAAACTCAAAGGTAGATCAACTCCAATAGAAAGTCAAACTTCCAAACCTTGCCAGTCAAAAGCAATCAGTTTTGGTTTGTTTTTTTTTTTTTTTTTTTTTTTTTGTTTTTGTTTTTGTTTTTGTTTTTTTTTATGTTAAGCATTCAATGGAGCTATTCATTTAACACCGCTGAAAAAAAACAGAATTCCTGGGGAGGCCAAGCACACTAAGCAAGAAACACCCACAAGTGTAGTTCTAAGAGCACCTCTTCCAGTGTCAGTGCCAATTTGAGCAGTGGCTTTCTGCCCTCTTATTATCTTAATTGTGCCACGCATTAAAGAAATTAACCTCCATGTATTCACTGAGTGGCCACATGAACAAGGCATCATCAGGGGCCATGATGATTCCCCAATGCCATCAGCACAGAGAGGGGGATGCTTAAATCAGCAGTGGCACTGATGAAAATTCAGGTGAGTGTATGGCATAACTGCAAGCAAGTCAAAGTACAATTCCATGGGGATATTTAAGGCACTTCCACCCAGACTACAATGTGGTGTCAAAGAAAGTTCTGAAAGCTCTGTAAAGCAAGATTTGGCTCTTCTGGTTTGATTGGGGAGGGGGTGGGGTGTTGTTTATTTGAAGGTTGGTTGATAGGGGGTAGCAGAGTGTTTAACATTAAGCCATCTGAAAAAATGTGAAAAAGCACCAAGCTCTGGGATGCCTCCCCTCAGAAGCTCTGAAGAATACAGGGCTTCAGGACATCTCTCCTTCAGCAGCAGGGGTAGCTCAGGTCTTTCCCCCTTCCCTGCTAGCCTTGAGCTCCTGCCCACCCACCCTCTTGCTGCTGCCTTCCAGTTGTGCCAAATCAACCATTTGTGGAGCTCCCCTGTGAAGCTGAACAGTGAATTAATTGCCTGGTATTTTAAAAAAGACAGAGATTCTTTGACTTGCACGAATCTGATTACAGTGTGCTACATCAGGGAAAACAAGTGGTGGGAAGCAGGAAGAACAAGCACAGGAACTGCTCAAGAGAAAAAGAACTGCCAAGAAAAGGTTCCTCAGTATCACTGCCTCCAAGACCATGATTTAACCTAATTAAGTTAATTAACTGGAAAATTTGAGAGAAAGAGTAGCTGGCATTTGAGAAAGGGAAGACAAAACCATGGAACAGAGAAGGCTGTTAGTAGGAATGTGGATAACAGCTCATTGGCACCTACAGAACAGAGAATAACACTGTAAACAGTGAGATCTGACAATTTTTCAGGGGCTGACTGACAAGCAAATATGTTCACCCAACTGAATAAGGAATTAAATATGCAGAAAAATCATATCTTCTAATTTATGACTTCAAGTAAATTCAAATCTATGGAGCTCCAGAGCTCACAGTCCAAACCTGAGCTTTAAATCCATACATCATCCTCTGCACCAGTCACATGAAGTTTGAATACCAAAATAAATCTACTATATACATGTAAAATTTCAACTGTTATAAAGTTGATGATCTTACTGACTTATAAAGAGTTTTTGAATAATTTTCTCAATGCACAAGTTTTCAGGGTCATGATATCCCAAATGGCATAAAGACTTCGATAGAATCAATTTTTTAAATCTCAGTTTGTGAAACACAAGTAATACAAATTTTTAGGATTAATAAGTTATTCATAAAATCATGACCACCTCAGAAAAATACTTTATTGTTACAGTAGAATAACAAATCAACCATCTCCACACCTACATGCAATTGCAATGCTATAATTACAAATCTAGAATCAACACACATCAGATTAGTCAGAAAATTCCTCAGAGACAACACACAGCACAAAAAGGCAGGATTAATGCCTTAAGAGCAATGGCAAGCAGCACCAAAAATAACTTCCCAATATACCCAAAGAAACCTATTCCCCTAGGTTTCATTGCTTGTCACTAGATAAGGCAAGTTATTTCAGTAAGCTCTTTCTCTCCTCCCTCTCCACAGATGGACTAGTTTTATATTTTAGGTTAGATGGGCTGGAAAAAATAAGTTAGATCATTATAAGACCTCACAGAAACAGGCAAATTGGCAAGGTATAGACATTACCAAGTCCAGTAACAAAGTTTAGGAAGATGCATCATCCTGAAGCAGGAAAAAGGAACTAGTGTGTTTGGGCATGATCCCAGCTTTGCCCATAAATAGGCCCAAACCCATTACCTAAGGAATGTCATAAGATTAAAACTGAAATCTTTAGATACCTAGGCACTACAGGATTGTGTGTTTCTCCCACCAACCTTGGCAGTGTTATATACACCTGCACTCTGATAGCTGCAATGCAGACACAAATACATTAAATACTGAACAAGCCATTCCTCCAGGATCACTTATAAATATCCTAAGAGAGCAAAATGGGACTTGATATAAAGCAACCAAAATTAACAGGCCCATTCAGGAGATTTTCATAGCTTAAAATAGCAGAATTTTTCTTGTAGTTTTATAAATATTGCAGGAAAGGCTCTATTGTCACTACTACTTAACACTGTTCATAGATTCACTTTGGCCTGAGTTGACCACATAGAATCTGACTCCTGGCAAAACAAAAATATACTTGATTTGCTCTATTTATTTCTCTTCAGCCACAGTTTTAAGTCATGACAAATGCAGAGACAGGAAAAAGGATGGCCAAGTAAAATATGGCCTCAAATATCACCCCATTTAATTTCTCTTTTCTCTACAAAAGCAATACTCAGAGGAACAGTCAAACTGCCTCTTTGGGGACAGAATATGAAAACTCTTCCTCTACTGGGTTTCTAAAACAGTAAGACATGTTCTAAGGGTCATTCTAGTTTGAGCTGTATAAAGCTGGGATTCACATTCACACTGAAGATCATTAAAAACATTTCTGATTGCTTTTATAATGTATGGTGACAAGCCCAACTCCATTAACCTACTGAGGCTTAAAATTATTATTGTGCTCACTGTCCTCATAACTAAAGGATAATAAAGATGTCACAGCATATTGTTTAAAGAAAGTCACCATTAAACAGACAAAGAGGTAATTGATACTGGTACAAGGTTTCAAATGTACTCTGACTAAACTTAGGAAAGCTTTCAAGGGATGCTTGTATTTTAAAACAGAAAACTTCATGGATTCATGCTACACACTTGCAAAGATGAGATAAGAAATGCAGCCTTAAGCTTTTCTACAGAGAACTACCTGGGGCAGAGCCTAAACACAAGGCAAGCAGAACAGAGAAGTTGCTTGCAAGGAAAAAAATAAAAACACCTGTAAGAAGTGGAAGGGAAGCAATTTGCAAGCAGTGGGGAGAGAAACCACACTATCACCCAACTCCCCTCTACTGCGAAGGCAAGTCAGGATTCTGAGGTCCTTAGATCCCCGCACCTTTCTTGCAGGCCAGCATTTGCTGCTGTTATCCAGCAGGAGTGTATATTGCTGTTGTTATGTAGCAACTCCTGTTATACAACTGCCTCATTTTGGTACTTCCCTCTTTTATACTAATACTGAAATCATTTTACATTATTTTCTAATTCCAGCACTGTGCCCTGCTGTCCAGTTTCTATTCTTCACTCACAAGAAGGAAAACTAAAACAGCTTCAGTACAGCCTTCTCCTTTCTCTCTACTGCTTATGACTGTAACAGGCATCTGAAGACTCAGAAGTACATGCAGCACTCCTATCAGACTACAAACAATATGAACAAGCAAGTACTTCATCTCTACGGGGCCATTGTTTTGTTGTTTGCTTTTTGTTTGGTTTTTGGAGGGTTTTTTATTTTTCTTCTGCAGAGAGTGCACCACAAAAATGAAGACCTGAGAGAAATTAGAGCTAGAAACCATTGACAGTCTTCTTCCTAAGCCTGTAAGAATTTTCACTCCCTAAGACAGCCAATTAAAAAAAAAAAAAAAGGAAAACCACCTGACTTCATATAAAAATAAGATAAAAATAAAACAAATAAACAAGAAGAAAAAAAAACCCAACCAACCAAACCCCAAAGAAACAAAATAAATCAAACAAAAATCAAAACCAAAATGTTCTTCAAGTATTTCTAAATCCCCCACCAGGTGGAGGGGCTCACCTCACTGCCTGCCTCAACGCAAAAACACTTGTGGGCAGGGTAGAAAACAGGTGAACATCTCTCCCTAATAAAAATATATAAGCAGCATATTCAAACAGAGAGGGCTGCAGGACTGTTAAACTAGCAACAGTTTAGAGCAGCTTAATAAGCAGCATTTTAAATAGCATCTAGACATGCCATATCTGGTATGTGCAATTTTAGCTAAGAGTGAGTCACTTCTGTATGCTTGGATGCGATGAACTTGAATTTGGCCATGCCAATTAAAGCTCAGCATTTGAAGCTACTGAACTAAAAACGTATTTTGAAATCTCTCCTTCTAAATATTCTTCATTTCCTGGAGGTGGGGGGAGTATGAGCACCAAATGCAGTCATTGGAAATCAGCTGAGTCATCAGCTAGAATAAGAAAAAGGCTATCTCCAAAAGAATACAGTTACTTATTAAACTCAATTAAACCAAATGCCAGGAGAAATTAAGGAAAAAAAAATGCAGAAAAACCCCAATTTTATTTTATCTTTCATTTGCATAGAAAGCAACAAAGCTGCAGATAACTTACCAAGAATCAAAGAAAATGTAAATAATTGTGGAACTTAATTGTGTTATGATGTCCAAATATAACTTAATATCTCTAGTTATCAAATCTAAATAATAAGCATGGAATTCTGATGGACTTTAAACAGAAAGGTCAGACAAATGCCTCCAACAGCAAATACATGCCAATAATAGAAACCATGGATTTGTAAAAAGATATTGTGAAAGTGGAATAATTTGACCAGTTCTAGATGGAAAAGGAAAACTTCTGCCCTTTTCCTTTTTTTTTTCTTTTTAATGGCCAAGTTTCTTCTGCAGCTAGACATAAACAGTAGCCAGAAGAAGATTACCTTTAAAGTGAATCATTGTATTGTTACTGAACCATTTCTCTAAATTTTGCCATATGTATATTTGCAACAAACACAGAAGCAAAAGAAAGGTTATACAAATCATGCCATGTCTCTGTCATGAATCCTGTCATTTCAAGACTAGAGTAGATGAATAAACATTTTCTTTACAAAAGGAATGAGAGCCAGTGCTAGCATACAACAGCTGGTTTCATAAGCCACAGCTCTGGCCTGTCACACGTGTTCCACTGAAATTAGAAACAGCAGAGGTCAGGGGTTAAGAGAGAAGTTGACATGACACACCAACTACCCAGAGCATTACTGGAATTTGCTGGTGAACTCTCACTCAAGGGAAGAATTTGTCAGGGAGGTTTTCAGCAGAGGAACAATGGATGGGAGTTCTCAAGCCCTCAATTTGTAACACACTGTCCTGGCAGCGAGCAGGCTGGAGAATAAGAGAAAATGTTTAATCAAGCAGAAGTTTTACAGAACATTTCTATGGTTTCTGTTTTTAATTTGGTCAGTGCAGCCCACACTAACATACTCTTTCTAAATTGAAATGCAGTGTTGTGTGCATAACCACCGTGAGAGCAGTGAGACTTCCACTGCTTCCTTCCTCTACATTTCGTGTTCAAGCTTCTCTCAAACTGCTCATCATCCCACATGGAAAAACAATGTCTACTCTGATTTCTTTTCCCAATCCTCTGCCACTTCCTGCAGTAAGGGGGTTTGTACTTCCCTCTCAGTAGGCAGGAGACTACAAAAAAGTCTATAATCTCATGTGGAACACAGATTATATTTTAAGTTTAAAGTCACTATATTTTAATGCAATGGAACTTCACCAGTTTCCACACCCAAAACTTTTGTGCCATTTAGCAGAGCTTTTCTACACGTAAGGAGTCTCAAGATCTGCTAATTTATTCTTGGAAAGACATTGCAGTCTCCTGTCTCATGTTTGATTTATCTGTTTTACCAAAGAACAGTTGCAGGAAGGTAGGAAGTTACTCACTTCAGAGGCTTTACCAGCAATATCAATACTGCAGCCTTTGAAGAGCTCATGCCAGTTCCTCCAGTCTAGACTCTCTTGGTCACCTGGGGGAGAACAAACACCTCCCCACTGCTAGGAACTTCCAGCACTGTCCTGCTGCAAAGTGTCATTGCCAACACCACAAACCAATGCTCACTCCTCAGAACATCCTTGCTGCCAATACTGTCTCATGGCACTTGTCACACCACTTAAGTGAATACTCATCATTTCTGGATTCCCTCTCCCAACAATGGATACACTATCTGACCTTCTAATGCTTTCATTTCAAAGACAGAATAAAGGGGAATGAGAGGCACTGTTTAAAAATCAGCCCTATAACATGGATCTTACTGAAAGTTATTGGAACATCATTCATGCAGTGACATCATCCTCAGAAAAAGAGCCCTGCATTCCAGCTTTCCTCATTCATTGTCATAAATGAATAATTGGCATCATTAACATTCTTCCCAGCTAGAAAGAATGCCCCCTACATTGCAAGTAAAATAATATGTTGTTCAGAGATGCCTGTTCTTCCACAGACATTCAACGTCAACTTAAGTTTTCTATTTATTCCTTTTATGTAGTAGTATTTTAATAAATAAAGTACTCCTTGTATTCCTAAGAAAGCTAAAATATATCATTCAAAGAACAAATCCTGCAACAACTATAAACCAGCAATGATTGCTTTGGCATTTCAGCATGACTGTATCATATCCATTCCTATGACTGGGAAAAACAGAACTAGAACTACTAAAAGAATCTCACTGTATGAAACCAAAACCACGAATCCCTTTTATACAGAGAGCATGCAGTGGAAATTAACACCAAGTGACAGAAACTTAGTTTTTTGGTATGGAAGTTTATGCAGGCTGTGATTTGTATGTCTATTTATATGAAAAGCCAGTTCTCTTCATATAATTAGAACAGCTCTCAAGGCAGAAAGAATATAATAGGCAATAATGACTTTGAAGGGAGAAAGCCTCTCTGGAGTTAGCACTACATCACAGCCAAAGCACGTTGCATAAGGAGAGTTCTCAACACGAGAGACAAAAGCAATCTGGGGGAGGAGCAGCATTCAGCTGCAGACATTTTTCCTACTCCTTGGCTGTGAACATGAATGGCTGGAAAACTGACAAGTTTTCACAGGCATGACTGAGCCCAGTCTTGACTCAGAATTAAATGGGACACAAGGCTTTGGCTGGCCAAAATCACTAAGCATGAATAAAAATTAAAACTAAAATTACCTCCACTATTTGTATCAATGTAAGAAAAAAAAAAAAATAAAATAAAAAAAAAGCCCCAAAGCAATTGGGAACGGCACTGTTTATGGCTTGGCAAGAATCCATCATTACTATGGCCTAATGAGAACTGAAAAGAAAGAAAATTAACCTGAGTGTTGTTCCAACCTGGACAATAAGACATAGTAAATTCTTTTTTGCTCAAATTGGAAAATAAGTTAATTTTGTTTACACCTGTGATTACCATAGATTACAGCTTAATTTTTGTAAGCTAACATGGATCACACTTAGGGCACTTCATACTTCATCTGCACTTAGTAGTTCCAGTTCCTGCAAGTGCCCTGCTGGGGTGCACAGAGCCTCTACATATCTTTCCTGGGCTGCTGAATCAGTCAGCAGGAAGGGTCCTTGGTAAAGCTAAACCAAGAGTTTCCATGCTAATGACCCTGCCCCACAGCAATATTGATGTGAGGCAATTATTATTGCAGCTCTGCCTTCAAAACAGTGAAGACCAGCATCACCAGAGTCCCCATGACAGTGCTGGCAGCTCTCACCCAGAGTCCCTGCAGGCAAGTAATCAAAGCAGGGTGTCAGAGGTAACTGAGCACTCCCTACATGCCCCATCTAGAACTGTGCAGGTCAGAGCTGTTGCCTTCACACTTCATGACTTCATAAAGCTATGGGTTACAGATTAAACTGAACTTTTCCATTTGCTCATATCAGAAAATAAAAGGCTTTGTAGTACTTTGTACTGCTTAGAAATGAGGCTGAGCTGACAGGCTTATTGGCACTCATGACACTTGAAACCATGCTGACTGGACAAAAAACCTGATGAGCAAGTTCCCTGGTGGAGTCTGGCGAGTAGCTTCCAAACATGGTTATCTCTTTACAATCAAACAGAAAACTGCACTGCAGCCACACTTAAAAAATACAAGCTGAAAGAAAAATTCAAAGTTATGAATTAAGTTCTCAATTTCTCTTAAAAAAACCTCTAAAAAAATCTGTGTCCATTTATATCATTTGGCTGACAAAATTATCACTTACCACCCCTCTATTCCAGCCAATATAATCTAGCTACTTATTGAAAAGTATATATAAAATAACTTCAGCCCACTCAACATTAACTGACACAAAACCAGAAGCTCAAAATAATTTCTGCTATCTTAGGTTTCAATCTCACAAAACATTAAGTGGATGAATAATTCTGCATCCAAGATTATCCCCATTGACTTCAACATATGCAGAGTCAGCTTTAATATCCAATTCCACCTATATGTAAATTCCATACACCTGAGGAGATTCTACAAACACAGAGTAACACATATTGGTTTAGAGGGATACAAATTGCACATAAAACAGACACAGGAAAAAAATACTACCTAAATTTGCAGTTCTAAAAGTTTTAATGTCTACAGAAACTTAGTCCTAGAACCAGTAAGAGAAAAGCGTGGTTAGGAAATGGGGAATCAGAATTCATTAAAAATGACCTGCTTACCAGCAACTTCTTGGTTAAATTTGGACCAATGATGAAGGTTGGGAAAGGTTATGGAAACCTACAAGTTTAAAACCAAATTACAGATAAAAACAGGGTTGAATAATGGGGAAGTCATGGTGGAGAGCAAACATGTAAAAAACCCTCACAGTATACTGATTAGCTTTCATCAAATATTAGCATTCTTTTCCTGAAGACTGCTCATAAGATATATGACTTTTTTCCCTGATTATTTCGCTTCATATTCTCCACTACACATATGCTGCTGTGCATCAAAACAACTCCCAAAATATGCAAAAAGAAGGTTCAGTACCACTTTGATCTTACCATCTTTGACAGCACCAGGTTTTTGTAAAGCTGTTTCAAAGTTTTAAGTTTACAGAAACAAAATTGTTACTTCCAGAGCTACTGTCCTGTGAGATCACAGCACTCATAGAAGACAGAGGCAAGACCACTGGAAATGCTCCCTGTTATATAAAAAGTACAGTAAATCATAATGACGTCACAGTACCCTGTGTGCCTATGGTTTGGAGAGGTGTTCAGAAGAGTGTTGAAGATGACAGGAATGTTTCAGCTGCTGTTGCTCCATGCTTGTACAGCATCAAGGCCTTTTTTGTTTATCATGCTCCCTGCAAGCAAGGAGCCTGGGGGTGCAGGAAAAGGTGGGAGGGGGCACAGTCAGGACAGTTGACCACAGGGATGTTCCATACCATGCCGCATCATGCTCAGCATGTGGAGGTGGTGGAAGAAGAGGGTGATGTTTGGAAGCACAGTCCTAGGATTCCCAAGCAACCATTACACATGATGAAGCTCAGCTTCACTGGAAATGGTTAAATATCTGCCTTTCCATAGGAAACAGAGAATGAATTCCTTATTTTACTTTGCTTGTGTATTCAGCTTTTGCTTTCCCTAATGAACTACCTTTCTCTAACCCCTGGAGTGTTCTCACAGGTATGACACAGTTCAGACAGCTCTATAGTCATTGCAGAGCTTCTAGCTCAGGTATCCAATCAGGGAAATCAGAGGTGGATAATGCCAGTGAACTGCTATCACATAACTCACTTCTGTTCTCACTGCCAGTGTAGGGCATTTTTTTTTTTTTTTTATTGATGTAGATGACAGTATCCCTTCCCATCTCATTTATACTCTTTCAACTGCTCCCATTCCCCTCAGGAATCTCTTGTGCAATAGTCTAATCTCACTGAGCTAAACTGAAATGTAGACTATTCTCCCTTCCTAGGGAATAAGAACAAGGTACAATTTCCCTTTCATTTGGTGCTATACTCAAACCTCAAGCTGTAGCACACAAAATTCAGCAGGATACCTATGAAAGTACTGAAAGAGCCCAGTGAGCACTGGAGAAAGGTTTGGCTCCAGTCTTGCTTCTCAAGAAGGGCAGCTGAAACAGCGCAGGAGTTAAATATCACTGGCATCTAAATCACTATATCCCTAAACAAGTAGAAAAGACACTTATGACTGTTTCTGAACTAGTGCTTCCTGAATTTTTCCTGAAGTACTTGCAACTTGCTCAGTGTTTTGCTCCCACAAAACCAAAAATTATGAAAAATCCCCACCACAGCAAAAAAAAAGTATTTCTTTGCACTACTGAAAAATCAAAGTTATTAGAAACACAAATTAAATTAGCTGTAGCATAAGAATACTCATACAATACACTCAATCATTTTAGTTCCTTGTCTGACAAGGCTGTTAGTCCTAGATTTTTAAGCTGCTTTCATAAGCTTTAGGTCCAAAATTTCCATCCACTTCCACAGGTCTTAATCTGACCCCAAGTCTATAAGATCCTATTAGGTACGCAGCTTCTTCTTGTCCATTTTCTTTATTCTAACCACAAAAATGAAACCATGAAAAATTTTTAGAGACTTTTTACAGAGGCAATTAAGCATTTCTTAGGACATTTTGGCAACCTGGCAAATCATCTCCATCAGCCTCTCTTTACAGGTGAGCCTTTGCCTCTGAATAGCTGGTAAATGCTCTTCACTTCCAAGCCAGCACATCCAGACTGACACCCTTGTGTCCCTTTGCTCTGAGAACAGTTGGGTTCATGACAGGGAGGTCAGTGCATAGGGCAAATACTAATAAATAATAGAAGATATTTAAATCTCACTGCTTGGACATATTCTTTAAATTTAAGCTCGAAACTCTGAATCTAAGAGAGAATATCCCAGTCTTGGATAATAGCTAATGTTATGATGTTTTTGTTTAAGCTTTTATTCATAAGAGAAATTTCACTTTCTTTCTCCCTCCCTATTAAGAAAACAGACCTTACATAGATCCAACTGTTTACCCACTAATTTACCACCTTTCCCAATATTTTCAACAGCATCTTTTAGCTGATCAGAGCCAAGGTTAATATCCAAACACAGAATCCATTCTCCGTTCTCCATTACAGCAAAAGGCCAAAATGACATTTCACAAACAGCAAGTTTTTTAAAGTAGGCATCCATCAAAAATGCATTTTGCCTCAGTACTTTGGCCTTGAAAACACCCCGTTTTCCAATTTCCTACATGCTGCTTAATGCTATGCAGTGTCAGTCACACCACATTGTGTCATTTGATATAGCAGGTCAGCAGGAGCCACCATGTTCAGAGGTGTCTGATATTTTGCCAAATCATTTGGCACATCTCACACTCTCATCAGTTTGAATTACTTGTAGATCACTTCAAAAGAGGGACATAATTATTGGCAATCATTCAGAAAATGGCAGGCAGTCTGAGTGCTTTGCTGGACTTTTCCTCCATCTAGAAACTGCAAGATAGACAGATTTCCCTGAAACAATGTAACTGCATGTCAGATTAATATCTATGCAATTCTTACATTTACTATTTTGGGGAAATGTTTTACAGTTCCTTCTTACAGTGAATAGTACTTCATTCTACAGCTCCCCTGAAGGCAGCTCAGAATCAGTGTTATTAGGAATACCAGATTCTGACCCCGAGGCAGAGATTAAATAATACTGGATTCAAGTATTAATTCACTACCATACACTTTCTAAACTAAGCATATGCCTTTCATTCTTTAAAATATTTGACTTTTACAGTAATTCTACACCACCTAGAATAATTAAGGCATTCTTTACATCAAACTCTTGATGATAAACCCCTTTATATTTATAATGCACATCTGGTTTTGTGTCACATAACACATTGCATGTAGGAGCACAAGAGGTAAATAATGCCACATTGATGGTTAAGTTCTGCTTACACACACAGGAGCATTCTTGAAAAGGCCACAAGTAGTGAGAGGAAAACAAATCCCAGACTACATGTATCATAACAGTAAGATATTTTTCCACAGAAGGCTGCAAAGCAGAAAAGCAGAGAGCTTCTGTCTGTGTAAGAGAACCTTGCCATTGGAAACTACAGGGAACTCCAACCACAAGCGACGGCAGGTCAGCAACAGGAAAGCATAGGGAATGAAACTGGAAAAGCATTCATTTAAAGGAAAACAATACAAGTGCTTCACCTCGTTACAAAACAGGCTCCCATAAATAGAGAAAAGATTGCAAAGTAGCAAATAGATCAGGGGCTAAAGATCTGTAGTGAGCTTGCTCTGATGACAACATGGGCTAAGGAGATCAACCAGCAAGTGAAGTCTGATGGATCTGACAGACAATGTGTTTGGGGAATGTGCCAGGAGCCTGCAGCTTCACCCAAGGGCAGCCAGTGAGATCCTAGACTGAAATGTCAACACACTAGAGCCCATTTTTGAAATACAAACCCCCAAGCAGAGAGGACTTGACATTTTCATAGGTTCTTTGGCATACCTGCTTTCTCAAGTACAGTTTTCTAATTTAAAAGCCTTGATTTTAGTAAACAGTCATTTAAAAATGGGCACAGAAGTTGATTTATATAGCTAGCAAATCAAATTTACAGAATTTACTCCAAATCAAAGCCAAATCCAAAGGCCCACTGAATTGAATTATAAGAGTATCTACATCCTACAAGCATATAAAAAGAATGTTTGTGGTGTTTGATCATGACAACAAAAGCTGGCCATTGAGTGCATGTTTGTAGAGATAACAAGGAAGATGGAAACTGTAAATCTTATTCCACTTTGAAGAAGGTGTGGCAAATATCTCCTCACAGGCAAAGAATGAGAGCAGTTCAAGACTGAACAAGCAGCTTTCATTGTGATTTGCCAAACAGTGACAATTATTTCAAGTGAGAATATTTTAGCTTGTGAGGGGGGTAAAATAATCTTCAAGTGTTGCAAGGCAGCTAAAGGTTACTCAAAACTATATCTAATTTCCACCTACAGTTTTACTAAATCCAGAGATTCAAACGTAAGGAGTTTGAAAGCAAACCTGAGAACCTATGTGGCCTAAAGGACTGCTAAGTAGGTGTTTTGCTGTCAGATACAGCCATCACCTGCTTAAGATGAAGAAGGAGTAGTCCAAAAAGTGGAAGCAAAAAGGGAGGAGGAGAACTGAGAATTAGGTGAGAAAAGGAGCTGTTGTGTCAAGCAGAGGTGACATTGCATAATAGAAACCTTATAAGAAACTGGTTCGATTTTTTTTGTAGCTAAATTAAATCCATAGTCAAAAGAATTTAATTTTGCGAGTTCTCAGCACAAAAGGCTTGCTTAAGATGCAGTGAAAGTGTGGAGAAAATTATTTTTTTATATTCCATTCTATATTGAACAATAGCACTTGTCTGAAAATGGGCTTAGACTCACATTACTTGTAATTGCATTTTCCTTTCAATCACCTTCGTTTCCCCAGTGAAGTTCCCTCTAAGTGAATGGTCTCTTTCCCCCACTGTCTATAAAAGCAGCTCTGCAGCAAATCTAAATAAGGGTAGACACAGAAATATACCACCAACATTTCTTTACTAACTTCTGTTCTATAGTCACTTCAGTTAGGCTGCTATCATAATATTAGTAATTTGAATCCTATCCCCCCCCCAAAAAAAAAACTAGTACAATAAGTTTTCTGGTCAAAGATGACACAAAACAAGAGGTTCATCCCAGAACACACGTGCTTTCAAATTTTGCTTCCAGAAATGAATTCATTTTTTAAAAAGACAAGTGATTGTTTTCAGTCAAGCAAAATAATTTATTTTCTCCCAAAAAGTAATTTTTTTTCTCCTTTCCCAGCATTTAAGAACAGCAGCAAAATCTTTGGACATAAGCAGTCAGCATGAGATACAACCACATACAGTGCTTGTGTCCAGATGTTCATCTGTTCACAAGCTTGAGCATTAAAAGTTCCAAGGAGCAGCAATGTGAAAAGCAGAAGTACACAGTGAGAAAGATAATTCCTTTCAGAACCCATAAAGTACCTACAACTACATTGGATAGATAAGGAAACATCAGTATATGACCTCCTCATTCCCCCAAAGCTACTGTAATTTCTCGTTTCATTTAAAAGAAGTTACATATTTCTCTTCATCAAAAAGGAATTTCAGCACTTATGAGTTTAAAAAAACCAGGGCAGGGCAAGGGTTACAGTCTTCTAAAAACAAGCAGCTCTTTTATTTCATTTCAAATTGGTGCCTTCTTTCAACATTATGATTCAAGCTTTAAGGGCCTTAGAATCTGACTTTGACTTATATTTTTCATTATTTATAAGAGCCCCTACAGACTAATTTAACTGTTTCCTTGTTTTCTACCCACTTTGGAAAAGTTTTGGAAGACAGAGCTCCAGTCAGTCATTGGCACTGTCAGAGCACATAAGAGCCCAGCCAAGGTCTGCTGTGGAGCAACAAGGCACTTTGGAAGGGGCCTTTGGCCCAAGGAGCTTAAACTTTTAAACTAAAGCCAAAAGCTGTTGTGCACAGCTTAGGCCAGGTTAACTGCACTGCAAGCACAAGTGTCAGGCTTCAAAAATGTAAGATTTTAACAGATAATTATGGAAAAAATAAAGGATCAAGCTGAAAATAAGATCACTTAATTATACAGCTGGGTATTATATAAGTACAGTACAGGCTGATGGCACCTGAAGGTACTAATTATCATTACTATTTCAAGAAATATCTTCTGTGCAGATGTAAGCCATCACTTGTTCATACACTTTGCCAGTTAGGTATCTCAGTGGATTTTTTTTTTTCCTTATTTTTTAACATTTATTTTGAAATAACAATAGAAGTTTAATTTAGTGGCCATTTTTGTTCCATCCTAGTACTTAACTTACTAGGAACACTTTTTGTGCTTGCAATTGAAAAGATATTCTAACACTTTTCAGAACTAAGCAAGAACATATAATCCCTAGGCAGTCCTGTGAGACAGGGTCCAACAAACACAGGCAGCATCCCTGCAGTTCATTGAAAGAGGCTCAATAAGAATCTCTAGGGAATACTGACAAACAATAAAGTACTTCTCAAATAATGGACACACAGAGGACTTGGCAGCACCATGGCAAAAGAAGTCCAGACAAAAAGGTTGTTTCCAAGGTGCTGTGTGAACAGATCCCACGTTCTGTCAAATGAGCTGCTTGCACAGGACTGATAACACGCTTCTGAACGGGATGCTGTGCTGGGGAGTTAATAAGACAACACTGCAATGCCCCCTGCATGGGGAGAGGCAGATGGACTCAGCATGTTTTCATGCTTGGTCAGGTGTTATTAATCTACAACCAAGAGAGCAGGTGGCTGTCATAAATTGCAAGAATTTTTCAAAAATCATTCGGGTCTCCAAAGCCTGAATATGCTAGAGGAAAGGGAAAGGGAGAGATTGCAACCAAGCGCTGTTTCAGTAATTGCTAAGTTTAGACAATGGTCCATAGTGAGAATGGCATGGCAAATTTTCCCCTCTAAAACTTAGCCTAGAATAGTGCTTGCTCAGCACAAACAAACATTTCAAAATATTCAGGTTTTTAAAAAAACCTTAAACCACATATCCTCTTGATAGTAGGTTCCTCTGAAGGATTACAGTGGCAAACTGTAACCCAAACCCCAATTGCAATGTTCCCTGAAAGAACATATACAAAATATCGTGCAGAGACAACACACAGAGGTCTGGTTGTTGTCTCATAAGGCTGATACATAGTAAGCAGGACAATTTTTACCGGAATAGCATAAGAGAGAATTTATCCAGTGGGGATTATATGGACTCGTGTGTTTAAAAGTCACCAGTTTTTACCTTCATAAAAAAAGTAAAATTTTAAAATATTTTCCTCCTTTTCCTAAGTTAATACATCTGGTTACACTTTTACTTTGCTCAGCCTCAACAAAAATAATTTTGAATGAGCATAGAAAGTCAGTTTCAACGTTTCATGGGCAAAACTGTTGCAGAAACCCTCTTTTCTATACTGACCACAGTATCCCCATTCAATATGAACTTGTACATTTTAACCATTTGCATTTCAAAAAACCCCTTCACATTATGTACAGAGTACATAATGAAAAGTTTAGAAAAGGCAGTTTCATTCAAGCACAGTGGAAAACAGATGTTTTCCTCAAAAACTTCTAATTCTACTATTCTTCTATTTAACTTGGATTCTGTGAACTATACGTAACACTGCAATACTGATATTGGAAGTAATTCTGTAATTATTTTTCTATACTCCAGGCTATTAATATTTTCTTGGAGAACTGTTGCTCACTTCCACTGTGTTTGGGGGATTGGATGGCTCAATTAGGAGAACAAATAAAAAAGGTGCTAAATTTATCTTGTGTTTCAATCTAGGCAATGTCACTGGACATAATGATTCCATTTCCCATCTGTAGGAAGACAATGCAAAATAATCTACTGCAATACATGCATATTTAAGCAAAAGTATCCTTTCATTGTAGAACCTTTGGATTAACACAACCTTTCTCCTAGCAAGGAAGTGGCTGTTTTCAGCTGAAATGAGTTCCTCACCCTTGTCACCAAGCTGCTCAAAAAATGGCAGGGCAGAGAGGAGAACTGACTAAGCCTATCCCACAATTGAAAAATAACTCCTGGATATGTATCTTCAGCGTCAGTGCCCCCAAGACAGATTATGTTAGAAAATGAACTCTAGATTTGCTAGCTAAGTACTGGCTAAAAATCCTTTTGAGAACAGCAGCAAACACATATTGTCTGCTAATAAACACAAAGCAGCAGTTATGATTGAAAGTAAAGGTGATGCACTATTTCATTTACAATTCAGTTACAATCTGATTATTATTTCCTTCCTAAAATCAAAGGCACTTTTCTTTTGAAGAAGGAAGGGTTTAAAAAAAACAAACAGAAGACCAACCTTGCTATGTTTAACAGTAACAACTGTTTCTGTCAGCAAGGTCATTCATTAACTGCAGCACTGCGATAATTGCCTCTTTTTATTGCAGGGGTTGCCCAAGACTTGATATTCTATTACAGCATTGTTGAATAGTAGAAACTGGACACGGGTTCAAGCAAACAAGGTGGTCACTTCACCACCACAAAAATGAATTGCAGTTTCTTCCCTGCTTGCAATAACTGATTATCTCAGTAGGCATTTTCCATATGGAGACTACTGGCTTTAATTTTACATATTGTCATTAAAATCTAATTGGTGTGATCTTTCCTTAGAGCAGACAAGGTACCTAATATAGTAGTAATTGCTGCTTAAAACTTACATTATCCCAGGCTCTTTTAAATGCAAAGGAAGAAGGGCTGTTATGACAGTCACAATCTTAAAAGATAGAAAGTTACAAAATATGACCATTGGAGAGGAGCAGAATTCCCCTGAAATATATACTGGATAGGCAGTGCTGAGGAACTGGAGACAGTTCTTTCTGCAACACACAGGTCTGCAAAGCTTGATAATATTAACCTCAACATGTGAGGCAGAACTGTCACAATGATGTAGTGCTGCCTGCAAGCAAGTAACCCTGACAGACCCTATCCAACACCATCCATGACACAGTCAATCTGCAAATAAATGCAAGCTGACTACCTTCCTTCCCAAAAAAGCCAGTTTGGAATACTGCTTGCCAAAGTATTTGACAAGTCATGCTGATGTATTGAGGCAGATGTTTCAAAAAATGTGAGTTTCTTCAACTGTTTAGCAAAAGACATTAGGTTACACTTTCCAAAAAAAATGTCTTTGGAATTGCAGAATTTAACATACAAAAGCCTACTTAAATATTAAAAGGATTTAAATTTCACATTACTATCTAGACTGAGTGGTAGATAAATATCATTAACAGATGTGAGCCATAAGACAACCACCAACATCAGAACACCAAATAGTTCTAGGGAATATTCATAAACTGCAGAACAAGGCCCTTTTATTAAAAGGCACAATTCTCAGACAGACCACTTTTGCTGGGAATAGCTTGAGTGAGACTCCAGGTGGACACAAGGATCCAAAACTCCAAGAGATGAGTTTCCTATTACCAAGTATTTAATAAACATCAAAGAAAAATGAAGTCTTTCTATAAAAACAGAGGTTGGGAATTTATTTTTCTCTAGCTTTCATCTCTCATTGCTGCTGTAGGCCTAGATTAGTATTTGCAACTATCACAATCTGTATGCAAAAATATCACATATTATTTCTCTTTGCAAATTACTTTGGCTGCCCTGTTCTTTGAACAGTGTCATTTTTAGCATGCTTTTAACACATACTTTTCCTCTAAAAGCTGTTAAAAGGCCTCAGCTCTGTTAATGCAGGCATCCCTTTATCTGACACCAATGATTTTTACCAGGTCACTGGTTTAATGCCTTTAAGCCCTTTATAAATTAATCATCAGTGCGGCCAAATGATTTTGTCAACTTCCTAACAGTATCCACAGTTCTGAATAACTGGCTTCCAGAGGAAGATCTGCAATGAAAACCCCTCAGCAATTTTTAAAATCTCCTTCTACCCAAGAGAGCTAAGGGCTGCAAGGAGCACACTGCTATTGCTATAATGCCACATCCCACGCTCAGGGATGACAAGGCTTGACAAAGGTGGGGGGATGGAATCACATCAGGGCAATCAAGGCATTCTTATTTCTTAGGAGTTAAACACCTACCCCTGTCTGCCCCCCTGGACCAAATCCAGGAAGCCATTTCAGCTGGAGAGAGACCTTGCTAATCTCAACTGGCCATGTGCATTTTTAACATTAGGCATTGTTTCAGTGCTTGGATCAAGCTACAGCACTAGTTCCTGGATGAAAACATAACAGCAAAGTACAGAAACCTTTTACACATGAAAATGCACTTATAACTCAACATTATACATCTTTGTCTATTTAACACCCCCTCAAAAAAAAAAAAGTGGCATAATGTAAGAGAATTTCAGTCTCCCCTCCAGAAATCAAGCTCCTTCCTAAAAAATGAGAACTCTTAATCCTGTACAAAAGCAGTCCATGTGGGCCTAAAATCACTGATAAAACAGTGCTTAAATTAAGAAAATTAATATTATTGATGGTTTTTGTGGCCTGTGAAGAACTTGTGGAGAGAAGGACAATTCCAATTACTAAACCATTCAGCACTCTAATAGGATCTGCTTTCCTCCTTAGATTATTATAGGATTTTGGGAGCCAGCCTTAAACAATGCCTGCAAGACTTATCTGTGTGGGAGACCTTCAGAACATACTGATCTGAAAGCACATCTGTTTGGGTCAGGAATCACCACCAGGGAGAGTGGCAGATTTCCAGTCCCTGGCAGTGCTGCCTCTCCCCAGGGAGGACAGGGCATGGGCAGGGCAGCTGAGTGACCTTGACACACTTAGCAGGTCACAAGTCAGCATTGCAACACCATGCTCCAGGGAAGTTGTGACGTTATCAAAGCAAGACAACAGCAGAAATATTGCCAGAGGCACTGCTACTACAATAAGAATTTGTGAGAAGGGGAAATGAAAGAAACAGAAGTTGTTGGGAAAGATGATCATGACAGGGAATGAGTAACCAGCAGGTCAAAGAGAAAGAACTATGTGATTTGTATACAAAGCTACTTGATAAAAATAGCAACCTGTTGTGTATTTCCATAACATTCTTGAATGTCAGGCATGATACAGTTAAGGTACCAAGGAGCTGTGCACAGATAATCATGTGTTATTCTGTGTGTTACAGTTGTGCTGAACAAATAATGAATTACTTTTCCCTACAGCAACAAGAAATCACTGGAAGTAGAACTGTCTGTTAAACGGACCTTGACCAGAGAGACACTGTATTTACTCCTCAAGATGAAATGTAATGTCTGAAGTTATATGCAAGGGTCTAAAGCAAATTTGTGGTTCATATTCCTTTTCTTGCCCCCTTACTCATTGCTAGTTTTCTATTAATTTGAAAAGGTGGTAGAGTTGCAGCATCAACTCTCATTTAAAACACCTGAGCACATTTAAAATTGCCATTGCCCATTCCTGTAGCAACACAACTCCAAATTAAACAGGAAAATAAAGGCATTCACAATTAGCATCCGCAAATAAATAATTTTCTATTCTGGAAACCTCAAAATAGGACAGGGGAAAAGGCAAGAGGAAGAGGCAGGGACAAGTCTCATTGCTTTGACTTGCCTTAGAGTAGTTGTCCTCATTCTTTGTTGGAAACATGAACCCCGCAGTACTTATCACCAGGCTAAACAGAAAGTGTTTGGTTCACAGCACTGTAACTTCAGCATTAGAATTGCTTGCTGGCAATTTCTAGCAATTTGTAGCTGCTGTTGCCAGCAAGTGCTAACAATCACCAGGAGCCAGATTCCAGCTAATCCTGTCAGCACTTCAGTTTTTGGCAAACATTTCACAGATAATGTTTTGACACCTCTGTGATCACTTGCAGTCCAGTCAGATTAGAGATCACAGGTTGAAGTACACTGCACTATTGTGCTCTTTACCACAACTACTCTCTGTTAATCTTTGAAATGAAGGAAACCAGCACTGGCTTCTTAACAGTTGTTTCAAAACGAGCATACAGTCTGTGTAACCTTGTTAGGTGAATTGCACCCACCTCCATGATAGCTTCCACAAAACACTCACAGGGGTTGAACTGGATGTCCTTTGAGTTCCCTTCCAACTCAAGTTGTATTATGATATGCAGAAAAAACGACTTCTTCATTGGAACATGGGAAAAATTTAGTACACCACCTTAAGATCCAGGAAACTTCCACATCAAGAAATGCAATGGCACAAGTGGCACCTTTGCATTGCCAGGGAGCCTTGCAGTTACATGCTTGTACTTAGCTCAGACTTAAAGTTCAAAATGCCATGAGCCTCAGTAGTCATCCAGTGAGGCATCTGCTGGTATGCACAGTAGAAGTTCAAATCAAATTAAAATGGAGATGTATCCTAAAAAGGGCTCATCCTAAATCTAGCATCTTTACTCTCTCCTTACCTCCAATCTGGGTCTCTCAGCTTCTTGCAGCCTTCCCTGTCAGATCCACATTACCTATTGCAAGTCTTTCACATATTTCTTGCCTGACTTCACCTTAGAGGAAAGGCATTAATATATTGAACTCTGACCCCATAAATGTTCCCACTGGAACACATTTTGTACAGGAATATGCCCCATTGTGACAGCAGCTGGAAATTTCAGACCAGAAAATGAAATAGATTTTCAAGAAAGTAAAATAATGTGTAATTAACCTTTACAACAGCTTATCAAGGTACGTGGCAGGCCTCCAACACTCACCATGTCTCAAATCAAAAACTGAAGATTAAAGATCAGCAATCATTTTAGCTAGTGGGCATGATAGTGGAGCTATCTGTGAAATATTCACACATATTATATAAGGTCAGGCAGTAGGATTCCTCTTAAATGTACAGACAAGAATATCAGCCTGTAATAACATAGAGAGCTTTGATTATGGCAGCATAGCTTTATAGATTTCCACAAGAAAAGACTATCGTGTGTTTCAGCTGCTCAGAACTCTATGATCATTTTCAATAAAAGGACAGTTTTGTTGCTTCATCAATATTCTTTGGACAAATTCTGTGTCCACAACTGCCTTAGGAAAAAGCAACAAAAATCTAAGACTAGAGTCTAGGTAGATTACTAACAAGACAGTTACAGGATATGAAGTACAAAAGGCATCTTTGCAAACCAGCAACCACAATCAAATCAGAAGGACAAAATAGGCAGATGGAGTTAATACAAAGTAATAAAATTCATTGTCTCTTTAGCGATCCCAGCAGCATTATTCAGGTAGAAAATAATTATGTCTTATTTTACTTAGTTATACTTGATAGTAGTCCTAACATTTTGGGTCAGGCAGTTACATCCAAACAAATAAAATGTCTTAAAGTTTTACCTGGTACAAATAGTAATTTCATATAACCTCATTCAACAGACTATATGTTCTGACATCAAGAAAAAAAATAGACAAGAAAAGGTTGCAAATAAAACTTAGACTAGAAACATTACAGGTATACATGACCAGGGAATAAAAGAGGTAGATATATTAACATACTGATGGTATATCAGAACAAACTACTGCTGTTACTTGAAACTAATAATAAAAGTCATCTTGCTTTTGGCATCACACTGAAAGGTTCATTCGTATTGTAATAGTACGTAAAAAACTGAATCCTATTAAAGCATTGAAGGGTTAATCTTAAATTATCTACATAATCTGAAATGATGCCTGAAGAGTGTATTACTCTCCAGAGTACTTTTGTTTTCTGACAGCTGCTTAAGCAGCCGAGCTGTGCACTGAATACAGTGATGATGAAGCATTCATGAGCACAAACTGAAGCACCACTTCACCATATACTTGTGGATCGCTTCCACTATATGGTTTTGGAATGACTTTTTGGTTTTTTAGAAAGTTTATAGACAAAAATGTTAAAAACTGGAAGGTTTTTAGTTTAAAAGAACAGCCACCCCAGTGAGGTACTTGGGTGGTTTGTGCCTCACCCCAGGATTCCCATGGCTGGGCCTCAGGCCAACACAGAGAGGTCTGGCTTTCAGTGCTGCTGTCACCTACAGAGCGTCTGTTCTGCACTTAGAAACAAAGCCAAAGCACAATGCAAAGGAGAGCTCCAGAGGAGAGCCAGGACTAACCTGCACCACCAGCAGCGCTCTCAGAGGAGCTCAGCGCTGCAATCCTGGGCCCTGGCTGTCACGGCGGTGACAGGGAGCACCCCGCAGGGGACCTGCCCCCATCAAAGCTCCCAGCACTTGTCCCCCCGGAGCCCTGCAGCCACACCTCACTCTGCTCGCCCTCACAAATGTCACAGGCACCATGGAACGCACAGACAGTTTCCACAGCAACAGCAGCCTCCGCAGGGAGGGCAGAGCCCGGCCCCTCCCTGAGGCACTCGGCTCTCCCGATGAGACAAGTGTGAGAGGGCTGCCAAGCACCAGCAGGACTCTCATGTTCCTTCTCCTCTCCCTTCCCACCTTGCCCCAGCCGTGCCACCCCTGGGCTGCTGGGTTTGCTTCTCTGTGCTCTCATGTGATGCTCTCACCACGCCATCCCTGTGTGCCCAGAGCTGGACTCTTCTGGGGCAAGGGAAACATGGCACCAGCAGAGCCCAGGCCTGGCCCAGCAGGACTCCCAGGAGGAGCACACAACAACAACAACCAACCAACCAACCAACCACACAGATAAAAAGAGAAAGTTGTGAAAAAGCAAGGCTTTAACAGCCACAACTCTCAGTAAGTGCTGCCCACAGCACAGTGCAAGTGATGGTATAGAGAAAAGAAGTGGTACCTTTTAGGGGCAGGCCCAGAAGCTGCAGACAGACCAAGCTCTATAAACGGCCACCTTGCTTTAAAAATAATTGTTCCGAGAGGCAACTGACAATCAAGTGGATGCACGAACCCAAAGCTTTTACACAAACATATGCTTAACCAAGGATTTACTGCACTATTCATTTTTCCCACTCAGCCACTGTGATATCAAATTCTGAGCAGTCAAAATTAGTACTGGAAAACTCATCAGCCATCTCCAGAATCTCACTGCCAGTACTTTTTTTTTTTTTTGGAATGATGTCAAGGACCATCCCTTGCTGGTACAGAGCTATTCCAGCACAGACATGGAGCTGGCACTCGGTGCCTGACTCCACAGCACTTCTGTGCTAAGAGGTGTGACAGAGGAAAGAGCAAGGCAAAAAGGGCTAATTGATTTGGACAAATAAATAATTCTGAGAAGATCATGATATTTCTTCAAAGTTTGTTTTTTGTTGATGAAAATTTGCTGAACTGTTCGCTCTTCTTTTCAAGCTAGACAACTGCTGACGCAGCTCTTATGCAAATTTTAAGTTACATGTCTTCAGGGTATTTTGCCAAACTAGAAACTAGTAAAGTCAGTGCACAAATAGCTTGTGAGATTAAGCTGTCACAGATTATAAAGAGGGTCAATCATCAAAGTATTTAAACACAGATTTACTCTCTCATACTTTAAGTTAGTTTCATATGAAGGAGGGCCATTTCCTTATTTCCTCCTTCATTTCTATGTTACCTGAAATAAACCAGAAACTTGGTACCTGGTACAAAACAAACTGAAGCCTGAAAAAAAATGGAGTATTGTATTCTCCAATAACACATCTCATGGGATTCCTGTAAGCTTCATTAGGCACAGTTTTGAAGAGAAAGTGGATAAATAGGAAATTGCAAAATATTTTGTAAGATCAATAGGCAAGGCAAAACATAGTTACCACTTTTTTCAAGTTAATAATGGAAAAAAAATCAGTTAAATTGTCATTCTGAATTTGTTTCTTTTTCTTTTAAGAATAAAAGTTCTATACTCATATGGCACTAAGGTTTGACCTCTGTCTCATACAATAGTACACAATCCCAGCAATACCAAAAAAGAAAATATCTTTACACACCAATTTTTCTTTATATTTCATAATTTAACTTATAAATAGTTCCACACACAATGTGTTCATCCAGTTGAACAATCAACATACAGGAAGGACAGTAACCAGTCGAGAGCAGATCTCTGAAAGGAGAATTACACAGGAAAAGCAAAAGGAACATTGTCTTTTGGATTTACTGATCCATGTTTTTCTACACAGCCCATAAAATATGCTTGCTGGTAGACCTTTTAAACTGGTGGAAGGAGATCAATCCTCTTTAACGTAAAACAAAACTGCATCTATTGTGTATTTTAAATAGTAATTGACTTTGAGATCATTTGAAGAAATGAACTAAATTTCATTAAAGATGATAGTATCTTTAACCAAGAGGCCCCAGAAATGATGGGCTGACATGGGCAGTAAGTGTGCACACCAGAGATAACAACGACCCTTGCAGGAGGCAAATTGATTTTCTGCTTCTGTGAAGCCTAACAAATGCTACCACATGCTTTGTTCCCAAATCACTCTCAAACTGACTGCCATGTTTGTCAGATTTACTCATTCCCTTAAAAAAACACTTTATTTTTTTTTTAAGTTAGCTATCTTTCAAACCTAGTATCACCTTATTAGACCTCTAAAAGCACAGAAGATGTGCTAAGAAGTTTCCCTTCATCCCCATCATAACAGAAGCAGTTTCTAAAGATATTGTCAAGCATAATGAGATGATTAGAAATGATTGACTGGCTTTGTGCCTTCACACAATTTACTTGCTCCCGATTTATTATTTACACAACGTTACACATACAATAATGGTAGACAGATCCAGTACAGGATTGACAAAAGATCATTTCTTTCCTATTTGCTGAGCTAGCTTTTTGGTAAGAACCATCCCACTAATACATTGCTAAAGCACGCTGGCATAAGTTCCTGCTTGTGTTTTTATGTGCTGTGTGGGTACTTGCTATATTTAAAGCAGATTACTGTCCACAGGAAAAATAATTCATTTGGATCCAGTAGAAACGCACTGAGGTGTACAGCACACTTGTCAGAGAGATTAATGTAGACCTCAGTAATAAGATTCACCTCAGCACTAGGGTTAAGCTCTATCTCAGCCTCCCTGCAGACACACCAAGAGAGCCACAACAGCAGAACACACCCACAACGCTTCCCCACAGTGAGGCCAGCAAATGCCAAAAGCCACACACAGCTTAGACAAAAGCAGTTAGTTCCTTGGGTGACCCCAGCAGCAGCTGTCTTTGCCAGGGTTTAAGCAACATCTCTGAGTTGTTATCAGGACTGTTCAGCCAGGTAAAAACTGGAAGGAGCCAGTGTCCAACATACTTTCCTACCCTTGGGATGAGCCTCGATGGAATGGGAGTGGGGCTCAGGCAGACACCAGCTGGGAGCTGAGGAGACCCAACCAACATGCTTCCAGTGCTTTCAGCCAATTAGTCATAGCTCCAGGGATTTCACCCCAAAATGTGCACAAATATGAATCACCACTCACAATAGCAAAAGACAAAAATCATTCTTGGTCTTACCTGCAGCTCCATATTCTGATTTATCTAATATATTGTTCTTAAACAACAAATGAGAAGTAGAGCTGAGACACACCTAAACAGACTCCTTCTAAGCAGCCACCTAGAAGACTTTCTCGATTAAGCATACATAATTTAAAGCTACTTGATGACATCAAAAAACAAACAACTAACAGGAATCAGCTACACAGCTGCCACAGTCACAAAGGTGTTAACCCCTCCTCCAGCACAGCTGATTCTGCAAGCACAAATTACCACCATCGTCCTCTCCCATCAAAACTTACAGCTCTCAAATAGTGACTGTATTTCAAACAGTTTTTATTTCCCAGGTATGAATTCAGTTTCCTACAGCATATTTGCATCACCTGGGGTAACTCTGAAATGTCCCAAGCTGTCTGATTAGGTAGTCCCAAAAGCTGCTAAGCCAGTCTTGGATCAAAAGCCAGTTTCTAGCCAGATGTGCTACAAGTGAACGAGCTAAATGGGGTTACAGAGAATAAAACACGAACACATTTTATAGGTGGTTCCATACCTCTTAAAGCTGTTTGATTCCTGTGAGCACCCAGGAACACCAAACTGCTGTGCTTTAACAGTAATTGGAGCTGAGAACAGAGAATGAAGTTTCTTTAGTTCATTACTGCCTGTGACAAGAACAGGTTTTGCTAATGTAAAGGTAAAAAATAGGGAAGCTGCAAATTTCCCCTAATAGAAGCTGATAAAATGAAATAGTCTTTAAAAAGCAACAACAGATCTCCTGTTGCTTGGAGAATTTAAAGCTGCACTAGCCAAAACACCAAAGTTGGTACATAGCAATTTTCTTCTTTCAGGTAGTTGATCTAGAAGAGGAATAGAATCTTTTTGGTTACAGTGAATTAATATTTATTCCATTTGTGTTAAAACAATGCAATTGAACTGAAGCAGTAGCAAATGTTTCATTTTGCAAGACTCAAAAGGCACGGTAAAAGACAGAGATGTTCAGATCATGTGTTGGTTATGTGTGTTGTCATGTGCTGTCACCTGCAGAGCATAAACTGCTGCAGGCCAGGCTGTCCTCGGTTACACCTCTGCAAATCCTGCTGAAAGCTAATAGGTTTGGACAAGTTTATTCAGAGTTGCCTCTTAAGAAAGAAATAAATGGGGGCAAAAAATATTTTAATGATGGCCTCATTTAGCCTGTGGTGCTCTGCAAACAGCAGAGGAGTTGGAAAGGAAAGTATCCACCCTGGCTTTCAGGTTTAGGTGAGGTTTACAGAGCTAACAGGGATCATAGAAAATCTTTTATTCATAAGGAGAGGACAGCTGATAAAATTCCATGACAAAAGAAAAAGTCTCCTTGCATCATTGACACCTTTACAGACCAGGTTTGATTCTGGTTTGAGACTTTTTTTTCAATAGACCTACCTCTAGAAGGGAAAAGTATACTCTTATCCTGTTATCCCCTGTCCACCATAGCACACCACATTCTCTTTCTAGAAACTACATTTTCTGAGATAATGAAAATTTAAAAACTGACAATTTTTCATGCCACAGAGGTAATTATTACAGGTATCTACATTAAAAGTTATACAAATCAATTAACTAATCTTAATAATGATGCTAACAAACCCAAAGAAAAGCAATAAGGAAAAGGCATGACTTGCATTGAGAAAGAGCTCAAAATGAACAATGAAAAGAATGTAATGAAGATTATTATGTCAGCTATCAACAAGGGAGCCATGGCATTCCTGAGGGATTACTGTTACTAGGGGGGAACATGACTCTTAGATTAAGGTCAATCAATATAGAGCTAATCAGAAAACCATTGGCTCATATTGATCTTGTGCAGCAGAGCTGAGGTTAAGAACACCCCAGTGCTTGATCTATTGGCATTTGAAGATGAACTGAGAAACATTTACATTTCCATAAGAATAAATTGTTTAAAGCAAACTAGTAGTAAGCTGGCCTCTGCACCACAGTATAGTAACTATGCCATTGTCCTTCCAGAAAAAAAAAATAATTCTTCAGGTTTTTGATGGATTTTTTTTTTTGCCTTCATTTTTGATATAAGAGTGAGCCCTCTGATCTAACCAAGCACTTTTACTGCAACTGGCAAATCAACAAAGACTATGAGCGCCAAAGGAGGTGGTGATGACCAGCTGGAGACAGTAATCTCTGGGATCTGTAAGAAGGATACAAACCACAGTCTCACCCTAACATTTTTGCTTATTGCTCTGAGAGAAAGGGCCTACAGAGCCAGTTTTTCAATCCTGTCCCGGCTTGTGGAGCAGCATTTACTCCACTTTCTGTTTGGAAACCTGCCCAGAAACAGTGTATGTGAACTGCCTCAGGAGATGAGCAGGTCTTTGCCAAAGTACCCCTAAAGAAAGCCAGGATCTCTGTTCTGTTTCTTACATGTGGAGCTGACAGTACCTCTTACAGTCAGCACATTCAAAGCCTTCCATGATAAGACCTATTTTTAGTTGTTTATAACTTTGCCAGGGTTGACCATTCTGAGGAATTTCCTGTGCTGCTGGGTGCTTGCCTCAAGCTGAAAGATTTTGGAAAGCATCAGCTTAAACAAATGAGCCAGTTTCAAGAAAGATGCAAGTGAATAACAATCTGCAATTCAAAAAAAAAAAAAAAAAGAAAAAGAAAAAGAAAAAAAAATAGCTTTTTTGATACCTTCAAGCTAGAGAATAAGAAATTGAAATGTGGCAGAAGGAAAACATCATTGCAGTGTCACGGCGTGAAAATCCTCCCAAATTTGTTTAAAATATAAGCTTCCAAAATTCCAGTTCCCACATGAACAGTTGAGACTTTTGGTACAACCTGACAGTAAAATGCTTTGAATATGCAATTTCTGGCCTGAATTAAAGAATGCTTTTTTTCTACAATTGCACAATTGCCATGGTTAATTTAACACCACACTTGAGAAACAAGAAAAGAGAAACTCCTCCTATGTTTTTGTAGTTTTGGCTCTGAAGACCAGAGTGAGCTGTGTAATTCAGCAGAAAAAAAGCTGAGACAATTTGGAAAGACAAGAAGTTAGAAAGATTTGACAGTGACAGGGAGAAGAAAAAAAGATTTAGTAAGAATGACTGAAGAAAATAAAAAGAATACAATTTAGAAGGAAAGGCATGCTAATAACTGGGAAATGGTGTAGAGACAGGATAGGTACAGAACACAGTACCAGGACAAGGCAGGGAAGGGGCTGCCAAGGTCCCTGTGGACACCCCAGGCGGTTGTCTCAGGACAGGTGACATCCCAGACAGACGTGCTCACACATGCAAACTTCTGGACCTCTGTTATTTATGTGAGGATCTGTGATGCTTCACATCCTTTCTCCTCTGGCACAGCTGGCAGGATTTGGGTCCAGTCTGGTTCGTCTAAAGTCTTTCACTGTGCTCAGTCTCACTGGAAAGGAAACGATCTCCTGAAGAGATCAGCAGTTCATTGGCATCTCTTTTACCTAACTCACAATCATAAAAGATGGAGTATTTTGTGGGGTTTTTAAGGATTATAGAAGCAAGCAAGCCCTTGGCAGGTATTGAGTCCCAGCAAGGGCATTAAATTGCAGAACAGCAGTCTTCTGTTCTCTATTCCTCAGCAGGGTTCAATTTCTCCCTTCTCATGCCAATGGAGCCCTTTGTTGATGAATATGGCCATGCCCTGCTAGACTTGAGCACAGTTGTTAGCTATTAAATAAAACAATACATTCTCTAGTTTGCAGGTTTCAGAAATTTGAAGTGGTTGACCCAGGTATACACTGCCTCAGAAGGGCTGTTCTCCTTTCCTGTTTTCTGCTAGAATTCACAGGACTGAAGGCTTTCCAACAGTATACTAAAAACCTTGATCTTCTAATCAGAAATCAGAGGTATGCAATGAAGGAGATAAATTATTACCTCATGAGTTTTATGTGGAGAGTGATTATTTTGTATTGTATGATGGAGGAAGAGAAGGGTAAAACTTACCAATTGCAGTTATCATGCCAATGCAGACATTACTAGAACCACAATATAATTAGGGAGATGTCTCTGATCAAAGAAAGTTGTGCTCTTGCTTTTGAACTCATTCTGAGGAAAGACTCAGTCAGCACTTTGCTACTGTAAAACTGAAGCCCTCAACCTTTGAAGTTATTAAAGATTTTAGAGCATATTTTACAGTGAAAAAGCAAAGTTTAGCTAAGTCTCTAAGTACATTATATTTGGAGTAAGCATTTCTTCTAAAATCTTAACTAAGTATTTCACTTGCTGTTCTGAGGCATTTTTGTGATGTTACTTCACACAGTTCAGCAACAATATTTTAGCTTTTAGTGGTTCAGTCAACATAGTCCAATTTACATAGAGAAGGACATTTTGGAAGGTACAAATTTACTCCCTTCAGCTGCCTGCAGAATTAGATAATAGGCATGATTATTTTATTTCAGAGACTTCCAGTTCTACCCTACACCGTTAAGGAAAGGATGTCTGGGATATTAGGTAGGTCATTTCTGCAACAAAGTCTAAAGATAACTGCAGTGCAGGCACAAGCTGCAATGCTGCCAGCCACTGCTAAAGACAAATATTGTGTTTGTTCTTGTGCCCTAGATAGGAAAGTGGTGCATTAGAGGAGCTGTAGCCTCCAGCCTGTGCTGAATAAGTGACAGTGGAGATCACCATGCTTTAATTACAACTCCATCTCCATAGTCAGACTGGCCCTCCTCAGTTTCCTGATAGATCATGGATACAGAAAGGGAAAAGACATTTCTACAGCTTCATTATGGATGAAAATCAGATACATATCAGGTTAAATTACAGATTTGGTGTGTAGATTCTGTGTTAGTAAAACCTTCCCATTGTCACAGGAAAACTGCTCTTAAACTATGGGTAATTTTGTACCACTTTTCCATTCCTCAAGCAGAAAATCCCACAGAGGTTATACTGGTACCTACATGAGGCTCTGACAACCTTCACAGCTATCTCTGGGCAATCTGGACTGTTTCCTTTATTTACAATAAAGAATTAGATGTTTTTGTTTCCCCATACCCTGTAATCTTTTAGCCAGTTCTTAACCCAAGCCATTTTCTGTTCATCACAGAGATTCCAGCCACCAGTCAATGGCTATTCAGCTGCTAAGAAATGAATGATCAAAATTTCAGCAGGATCCTTCAAGATAAATTTAAGATTCTACATGGGGAAAACAGAAGGTTTATGTGAGGCTTTGAATCTATTTTTAATTAACTTGACCAGATAGTTGTTTCTACTGTCAACAATAAAATACCTTGTACACACAGTCAGTGTAAGACCAGAGCTGATTGAGCTTTGCAGCCAAACAGTTGCTGCTTATTTTGTTCCACATTTACTGAATGTGGCCTTCTTTCATTTTCCTTTCCTCAAAGGAAAGAAAAAAGATAAAAGAGAAATGAGCATCAATTAGTTCTGTTCCTTACCTCTGAGCTCCAAAGACAAGTATTCTTTAGCAGCAGTGATTTGTACTCACTTTCCCAGTCACTCTGCTGTGCTTAGATAGAGTTCTTGCTGAGGAATGCTACCAGGTAACATCAGGACTCTGTACAGAACTCGAGGCTAGTTTTAACTAGCCTTTCAAGCAGACAAGCTGCCACTTTATGGGCAGCTGGGGTTGCAGTGCTTCCCCAGTGCTGGCTGCTTTTCAGATTATATATTTGAGATAATGACAAGATAGCCTCTGTCTCATTGATCAGCTTTTTCAGTGAACTACTGTACTTCTAGTGACATCTGAGAATAATGTAATGAGTATATAGCTTCACACCTTCACCATAGGCCTGACAATTTATGAGTGCATCAACTTTGTAAGCTACATTGCATTAATTATACTAAATTACTAAATAAACACAAATAAATCCAGATACTGGAAAATGAGGCTTCTGTTGTAAAGCAGTTTTTCTTGACAATGAAGTCATTTTGGAAAGCTTAAATATATACCTATGTTATTATTATATACTAATAATAGTGTTCTTGATATACAGAATATTTTAATTCTACAGAGTCTTTAATGTTCCCTGAGTTGTTAATTTGACTAGTAAATTCCACACACTGCCTGGAAGCAAAGATCTTCTTGTGGCATAGGTCCACAATGAAAGATAATTAGATTGCATCTCAAATTATGGGTTTAAGGACAGCATCCAAAAGTCTTAGAATATGCCTGAAAATTACTCTGAAAAGGGGACCTGAATTTTTCTTGGGCATTTGACAGCTTTTGTTCCTTATTCGACAGTTTTAAACATAAAATTGGTTTTTTCATTGACTCTCAATTTCACTTTAAACTTCATAGCCAGAAGCCTTTTGGGAATATCTGATAACACACAAACAGAGTTCCCACAAATGGTAGCATTGTATTACACACTCTGACTTCACAGAGTTCAAATTTTCAGCTCTTGGCTAACAAAGCATTTCTGAAAATCTTCAAATACCATCCCAGAAATATTATCTTTTTTGCTTGCTTCTTAATTTAGAATTTTGTGATTCAGACTTTTCCCAGGACATTTTCCAAGACAAGTTAAAATTTGAACTTATATAACTTCTAAGTTGCACTTTTTAGATGTAATTCCATTACCATCAGTACCATGAGTCAAAACTATGGTCAGGAAAAACAATTTATTCTGCTTCAAGTATCAAGTAGCAAATTTCCTATTTTCTCATGGCAGTAGCATCTTTTTCTGTAATATTTTTTGCAGTCTTTTTCCAAGACCATTTAAAATATTTAATCTTCTTCTTAAAGCATAATTCATTCAGGATAATAATTATATTTAACAAAATAGAAGAAACAATTTCTGCCTGGTGTGATTTATAAGTCATATTACTTTACATTCATATATTCCAGAATGATTGCTGACCACTCATAACTGAGACAGAGTCTAGTCTGACTGAAATTTGCATATTGCAGTTACTGATAATCTAAAAATATTCTAGTATGAGAACTTGCTTTCCTTGGTAGCATTTGCAATGGCACCTCAGTGATTTTAAGGCCTAAATATCCTTTTTAAAATCAAATTGCCATTTACGTAGGAGCCCAGTTTTGAATGTACCCCCAGCATTCAATGCACAAACCTGCCACCCATTGGATCACACAGGAAAGGATTTGGGAAAGCCCAGTGTGTTCTTTAGGTGGTCTTTAGGCAGCTAAATACACCCAAAATCTGGCATTAAGTCATAACTGACAGTGAGACTTGGTTTATAAACTTCTTTCATTCTTGCTCTGACTTACAAATATTCCCCTACTATTTGACATGGTAGAGAAAACGAGTAGAGAGTCTCCATGCAGCACACTCATGGTTCTGTGGGGGGATGGGAAAGCCAGCTCAAATAACTGTAAGGCTTCATTGACTTACACAGGTTTTGGATCTGCCCACAACTGACAAAAATCTCTGTTGATTATTTTCAGCAATGCCACTTTTCATCTATTTAATTATTCCTCACAAAATCCCTTAAAAGATTTTCTTTTCTATATAATGCATAGCTAAATTGTACTGATAAAGCATAATATAAAACCATTATTTCCCAGAAAAAACTGACCATGGCTTTTGTTTTCTATTCTAGATGTTTAATGCTTAATTCTGCTCTTTCTTTGAACAGAAAAATCTCTGTATATGGTGGTTTCCAGCAAAGATCAAAGAAGAGCTTAATTTCATGGCTTATCGATAAGAAAATCTTTCATTTTCCCAACTAATGTTTTTATTCATAGGTTGGAAACTGAGATAAACTCCCACAGAAGAATAAAAGGCATTTACTCTCCTGTGAAGGCTGCACAGTTAGAAGGAAAGCAGTTCCTGCCAGACTGGCAAATCCCTGACTAAATGGAGAGCTGGAAACAAGGACAGTGCTAGTGCTGCTTCTTCTGCAGTATTGCACCAATTAGCACAGGTGGCTTGAGACAGCCAGAAAGGTGCTGCTTTTTTTGCAAATGGCATTGCTGCTGTTCTTTCTTTGTTCTCCCAAAGGATGAGAATATTTACCTTATGCAATATGTAGGGATATGAGGATAAAAGCACAGAAAGCATTGATATTATGAGCTGCTGAGCAGTTCTCTCAGATAATACATCATTAGTCCAGGAGCTGGCAAGGATCCTAACCTCAAATCTTCAAAGAATTCTGCCATGAATATCAGACCACTAGGGACAATCATGTATGTGTGACTAGGGTATAGGAACAGTGTGTGATATAAGAAAAGAATACCTATTAACTTGTTCTGAACCTGAATCCAGTAACAAATTCAGAGCATAATTAATTACTAGCCAAGGTTATGTCTCCAAAAATAACTACGTATGACTGGCAGGACTGCTCTGATTAAGCCAATGTCCATCCTAAAAGCGAAGGAGCTGTGAGAAATAAGGAACACACAGAATCCCAGGGAGAATGAAGCACATTCATCTTGTCTGTACTTGCAGAACCATCAGCCTTAAGTAAGAAAAGACACATGACTACAGTTTTCTAATAAAACCCTACTTTATATGAGAATGAGATTCATTATATTGATAAGGATTTTAAAGTATTCATTTTGGTTACTGGAAGCAGGATGGTTTAATAGTAAGGTTTTAGCGTAAGAGGCAGTTATTGGGATGGGATGATCCTTGACTGCCAGCACTGCCAAGTGAGTAAACACTGTTCAGTGTGTCTGTGCTCAACCCCAGACCTCTCAGTGAAACACCAGGGGCTGTGCTCATAACTGCACTGCAGCTCAGCTCATCACCCAGACAGCACAGAAACTCCAGAGCCTGCTGCAAGGAGACAAACACCCAAGAATGTCATTTTGACTTCAAATCCACTTCCATCCTGGATAAAAAGCCTGATGTGGAAGTACATTTCCTTGGCCTACAAAAGGCAAAAGAGCTGTGTTCAGGTCTCCTGGCCTGCAGCTCTGTGCCATTTCTCTACAAGGTTTAAAAGTTTTCCCATGAGGATTGTGAATTCCAAGTTCTCCAAATGACCAAGATGAAGTTAGGGGAAAATGAAATATATATATATATTTATACTGGAACTCACCACAGAGCTTTTTATTGGAAGAAGATGGTTTGGCTGCAGTAGAATCCTGTGCTTAAAATGTAGAAAAGGATTGTGGGTTTCCTTCCCTCTGGGACTTTTTTTTTTTGTTTATTTTACAAGGCTAACATCTCAAAAAGGTGACTTATATTCCAAAGCCATGTGTAAGCAATTTATATAATTTGGTATAATTTAGGAAAAAAAACCCAAATCACTGAAACTTTGACTTGGTAAAGTACTGAATCTCTGCTTGAATGCCACCACGAATAGTTGGCTTTTCCTAAAACTAAGCTGAGCACTTGAGCAGGCAGTGGCATGAAGAAATAACTTGCATGAAATCCACTTATTCATTCAGCAGCCCCACAGTGTATCCCCTGTGTGTCCCCTGCTGCATCAGCACGTGCCATCAAAGGCAGGCAAGTGCAGGACACTTTGGGACAAGCCTCCAGGCAGCACTGCTGATTTTTCTTTCATGAAAGTGTGCAAGTGTGCAAGAGAAGTTAAGAAATGAGAAAAGGAACAGATACAGAAAACTAGTGCAGTGGCCCAGATTAAATTATGACGTAAGAGACACAAAAAAGTTTCCAGCACATAATATTTTAACTAAAAGTCTAGAAGAACACCAGAAAAGTTGTGCTGACAACTATTTTCACACAGTGCTTTCCTACATTTCTTATTCTATCCTAATGTGTCAGTGTAACAATATTGCCTATCTTGTCAAGGCTTAGAAGGAAAGGCACAAAAAAGGAAAAGCTGAAGAGACAACAGTGAAAGAGTAAACATCAGTAAGAGAAATGTGACTTGACAGGAATGTTTCTGGCTTTTTTTTTTTCCTTTCTCCTAAATATAACTGCATTTTCCCAGGGTAGAGTAGTGCTCAGATTTTGACCCTCTAGTGTTTATCATACAGGAGTCAATGTCATTCAGCCTCCATTCTGATTGCATCATTTCAACAAGTCCATGTTACAGATTCTCACCCTTCACTTCAGGTTTCTGGTTATTTCTATCAAATCTGGCAGCCTCTCACCACCAGCAAATTCTGATGAACAGAAGGGAGTTTAGCAATTAGGAGGAGCCAAAGGCAGGAAGAGCTGAACTTCCCCTGCCCTGCAGAGGCCTCTTACATCTCTGTAGCCAAACATGAAATCTAACAAGTTGCTATGTCTTGGTTCCAAGATATCACTTTAGAAAGACTTATTTTGTTTCCCCAGACTACTTTTTCTTCCAAACAAAATGGATGTAACATGGCCTCTCCTCTTTTCTGCAAGGGAGTCACACATGGTCACATTTTTGGAGGACATTTACACTTCTACATGAAATTGAAAAAAAAACCACAGAAACCCCAGTACTGCAGCTAGTACTGTAGTACTGTGTAGTAGGCTACACAGCTAAATTATACCAGGGGAAAAAAATGTGATAACAGCAACAAGAGCAGGAGCAGTTCTTCAAAGTGTAAGGTTTATACAAGTCCATTAGTAGTGAGGACAATACATCTCTAGAAATTACTGTCTGCTATAAGCATCAGTATCTCACGGTGGTCTAAAAATTTGTGTCTCTATCTATCATTAAAAACACATGGACACACAAAGCAAGGCAATTTCCAGCCAGATGCAGCAATACAAGTTTAAGAGTTAAACCATAACCTTATGTAAACACTGGTCTCAACTCCACTTCTTGTGCTCAGAAAGAGCAACTTTTAAACCAAAGTGCACTGGTGAACTTTGCTTTTCCGACCATTCCAAAATAACTTTTTTTTTTTTTTCCCCTCTGTCAATAGAAACAGTATTTCTATGTTTCTGCTTAAAACCCTTTAGACTTAGTTCTGTCACTTCCCATATTATTTGAGGGGCAAACAGTGGCTTCTAAAATGATGTCAAAATTTCATTGCAATAATTTTTACTTAAAAATATGCCAGTAATTATTGTATCATTTCAGGTTCCAATGTGTCCACTGTTCACAGCGTTCTTTGCAGTCCTTGTCGTACATGGTGCTGGAAGTGTCCTCCCACAGTCACTGTCATTGTACCAAAGCCTTGGACCTGAACTTGGATCCATCCAAGTGCATTTTCCAAGTAAGCCAAAGAAGCAATTCTGAAATTCAGGCTGCCTTACACTTTTATGGAACATTACTCTGGCTGCAAAAGACAAATAATACCTGTTCAGTATAAATGAACTGGTACAATGTTAACTTGTCAATAATTTAAAACGTATCAGAACATGCACAGGTTTTACACAGAGTCAGCATTTTTGCCATGAGCCCATAGCAATTTTTTCAGTAATAAGAGGGAGTGCTAAATTGGGATTTATTATATCATTAAAACACAGCCCAACTCTGCAAGCTGAGTATCTGGAGAGCAGTACAGTCTCCTGAGTGGGAAGGCCTTAAAATCCATTGACAATTTTAGGAATTATCATAAAGAGAATGTATAAGATGATAATGGAGACACTGGAATGGAACAGATTGAAGTTTAATGCTGTGTCTGTCAAGGTTTAATACTATGAGAATTATAAAAGGCTCAAATATCTCCAATGTATCAAATGCTCCAAGTTCCATGCTGGGAACTACAGAGAATTGCAGTGGGCACTGAATCCAAGCTGCAAGAGAGGGACATTGCACAGCTGCCCCTCAGTCAGGCACTGCCCTCAGATGCAGACATCCAGATTTCCCTGCACAGCTGGGGCTGTGTGTACCTCACCAGCTCACATCCCCAGGCATCGGGAGACACCAGCACATTCTACCTTCCTACATGTCAAAAACACCTCTGAACCCACGGGAATCCACTGGAGTTACCTTCATTTAACTTCTCAAGCCTAAAGCCTGCTGCTCCCTTTTAAGGTTCGCCAAGACTTGGCAGCACTGCCAAGAGGCATCGACCTCCATGAGCAGCTTTAAATTAAGTAACATCCTCTAAACTTCATTACATGTGGTACTCTGGAAGGCTCAGCTGAATGAGGAGTTTGCAATAATAGCTCAGCACAATAATTACACCAGTCCCAGGTCTGTTGGTTTGAAGCTCGTCCATAACCTTCAATTTGGGTTTCACATACACAGTTACCATTGTAGAATTGTCATTTTAGCTCTGGTTTGTGCAGATTTTTGTTTAACAGTCTCAGTTTCAGCTACATCTCTTCTTTGTGACAACTTTCTCTCAAGCTCTCAGTTCTTGGCAATGCACAGTAGATTAAAATAATTGTTATTAATATTTTACCATGCTGCTTCTTTTCCAGTACAGCTTTGTGATTTCATCTGTTTTTCAGCATTGCTGTGTTTTTCTGAGCTCAAAATCTACCTAAACTGATTATTTTAAAAATTATGCAATTTTTATTATAGAAATTTGTATTATGCAGTGTTTTAGTAAAGGGTGTAATGATCAAAGTTCTGCAGTTCCTAGAACATCCTTTTCTCACATAAAGTTCTTTTCCTAGTCCAACTAAAATAGGAACTTTTGTTACTTTGAAAAGCCCCTGATACAAAATATATATATATACTTAACATTTTAAAGCAACACCATCTTAGTTGCTAGAGCTGTTAGTCTAGCATTTCTGCCTGACTGATTTTATACTCTTTTAAGCCACTTTCTTAAAATAAAAATCCAGATGTACAAGAAATTATTAATCACTTATGGTTTATAGTACTTTTCATGAAGAAAAATTAAGGATAGTTTTATGGATCATATAGTTAGTTGCCTGCAAAGTAATGCTGAATACAGGAACCATTTAATGATAGCAACCTCTCACAGAAAGTAAATAGTTATTTATCCATCTGAAGCTGGAAATTCAATCATTTAATGTCAACATAGTAACCTAAACCCACACTGGGGCATTGGCTGACTTTGGAGTGGAGAATGTTCTGCACGTAACCCTTGGGAAGCACTCCCCTTTAGGCATCCAAAATCGAGCCTGTGCAGTCTCTGCTGCTGTGACAGGTTTGTGCTGCTGTTTGGGGCTGGCTGTCATGGTGATGATGGCTCTGTCACAGTGATGCTGAAAAACAAACTTGGAATCTCAAATGTCATTTATTGTTCCAAATGCCACAAGCATGGATGAAAGCACTAGAATGCATTTCAGCTACAGCCTAAATGATTCTGTGATGCCAGTGGCACCTCTGTACATTTTAGGCAGGACACATTTCCTCTATGGGTGACCCCATATGCTTAGAACGTCATGCATGGTTTTGGTGTGTAAAATGACACCTTTTTTTCATATGACTTGTTAACTGCTATCCACATTACCATCTACAGTGTCTGGTCAGCTTCTACAAACCTCAAGACAGGGCACATATCCATCTTCAGAATGAAATAGGACAGGACAGCAACTCAGAGGGAATTTCTGTAAAGTGCAAGTGAGCGAGTGACATGAACACATCCAGTGGGTGTTTCCTGGCAAGCAGGAGACCTGCAGTTTCCCAAGGTGCAGTTTCTGACCTAAGCCAGTCACATCTGCCACCTGCCTTGCTAAGGGGCTCCTTCTGGCCCCCAAAGCACTGAGGCAGCTGAAAGCAGCCAATGCCCCAAGGCCAGACCTGCTCTGTAAAAACAGGAAGCTACTTCAGCACCCCTACTATGCCTCTGCCTTACTGACTTGAACTAGCCCATTGTCTGACCAAAGGATGTGCTGTGAGGGATTTGGGTATCGTGTCTTAAAAGTGCTGAAGGACAGCTGTGCCACAGGGACAGGTCATTAGTGTTAATTATTGGCTCTGCACAGTTACTCAGTGAGATATTGGGTGATTGCTACTCCACTTGTTTTCTTTCTACACTGATTGTAGTGTTTACTCATCAGTTTTCTGTGCCTTAATTTAGTTGATTGACATGCCCAGAGAACAGAGAATTCTGATCCTTTTATAAATTCAGAAGAAAAACTAACACAACATAAATCAGCCCTGGCATTAACCTACATTCAAAGAAAGTGAACTACTTAGCTAATGTACAGTTTTAATTGTGCTTTTCCTGATGCAGGGTAAAATCTTATCCTCAGTGTAAAATCCAACCCTCAGTGGAAGAAGCCATTCTGGGGACAGGGACAAATGCCAGCCACATGTTTTCAGAGCCACCCTACCATCCCAGCCAGCCATTCTGGGCACAGAGCACACACTGCTGGGTTTAGGAATCACTAACATATTCACCATCACAGATGACATTAAACTCCCAGCTGACCACCCATGCTCACTCAGGCCAGCTCCAGGAGTCTCCCATGTCCTACCCCCAGCCCCACCCAAACTCCCAGCATCTTTTTCCAGCAATAGGAAAAAAAAAATAGAATGTAACTGCCAGCTGAACTGGTTTATGGAGCTGATTCAGAAATCCTGGAGCTGGAAAGCTTGGTTTTCCTCATGAGTTTTCAGTTCAGCTGCATGGACTGGCTGCCCAAACAACTGCAGGTTTGCCAGTGCCTGGGTGAGGATGATGGCAGGACTACAGAGGTGAGGGTGCCGCAGGGGAGAGTTGAACCTGCAGGCTCAGCTGCTTTCTGGAAACTTTCTTCTGTGTTTGGTTGGCTTTTCACAGCTACAAAGGCAGGGAAGGAGCAAAAGGTTCTTCTCCCAGTAGCATATGTGCAGATCAAAGAGGATTCTTTTCCTTACTCTTATTTCCTGAACCAGTATTTTAAATCTTTTCTAAAACATAAACCTGAACTTAACATTCAGAATTTAACATAAGTACAGAAGTATTTGGACAGGAATTAAGATCTTCCTCTCTAAAGTCTCATCTCCATCCTACTCATCAATAAATACTGTAGCTAGGTTCTGTTTTTCTGTCCCATCTAGTCTAGACTAACAGCACATAAACCTTTAGTTATTCTAGATTCATATCAGTATAATTGAAAGAATAATTTCTTTTTCTCTTAACTGACCAACCAGGGACAAAAAAAAAAAAAAAAAAAAAAAAAAAAAAAAAAAAAATAACCCTC